>JAZGLO010006700.1:0-327500 GCA_036873155.1 Biomphalaria sudanica
AAAGAGGGTTGAGAGAGGTGTGAGAGAAAGAGGGGTTGAGAGAGGTGTGAGAGAAAGAGGGGTTGAGAGAGGTGTGAGAGAAAGAGGGGTTGAGAGAGGTGTGAGAGAAAGAGGGGTTGAGAGAGGTGTGAGAGAAAGAGGGGAGTGAGAGAGGTGTGAGAGAAAGAGGGGTTGAGAGAGATGTGAGAGAAAGAGGGGTTGAGAGAGGTGTGAGAGAAAGAGGGGTTGAGAGAGGTGTGAGAGAAAGAGGGGTTGAGAGAGGTGTGAGAGAAAGAGGGGTTGAGAGAGGTGTGAGAGAAAGAGGGGTTGAGAGAGGTGTGAGAGAAAGAGGGGTTGAGATGTGAGAGAAAGAGGGGTTGAGAGAGATGTGAGAGAAAGAGGGGTTGAGAGAGGTGTGAGAGAAAGAGGGGTTGAGAGAGGTGTGAGAGAAGAGGGATTGAGAGAGGTGTGAGAGAAAGAGGGGTTGAGAGAGGTGTGAGAGAAAGAGGGGTTGAGAGAGATGTGAGAGAAAGAGGGGTTGAGAGAGGTGTGAGAGAAAGAGGGGTTGAGAGAGGTGTGAGAGAAAGAGGGTTAAGAGAGGTGTGAGAGAAAAAGGGTTGAGAGAGGTGTGAGAGAAAGAGGGGTTGAGAGAGGTGTGAGAGAAAGAGGGATTGAGAGAGGTGTGAGAGAAAGAGGGGTTCAGAGAGGTGTGAGAGAAAGAGGGGTTGAGAGAGGTGTGAGAGAAAGAGGGGTTGAGAGAGATGTGAGAGAAAGAGGGGTTGAGAGAGGTGTGAGAAAGAGGGGTTGAGAGAGGTGTGAGAGAAAGAGGGGTTGAGAGAGGTGTGAGAGAAGGGGATTGAGAGGTGTGAGAGAAAGAGGGGTTGAGAGAGGTGTGAGAGAAAGAGGGATTGAGAGAGGTGTGAGAGAAAGAGGGGTTGAGAGAGGTGTGAGAGAAAGAGGGGTTGAGAGAGGTGTGAGAGAAAGAGGGGTTGAGAGAGATGTGAGAGAAAGAGGGGTTGAGAGAGGTGTGAGAGAAAGAGGGGTTGAGAGAGGTGTGAGAGAAAGAGGGGTTGAGAGAGGTGTGAGAGAAAGAGGGGTTGAGAGAGATGTGAGAGAAGAGGGGTTGAGAGAGGTGTGAGAGAAAGAGGGGTTGAGAGAGGTGTGAGAGAAAGAGGGGTGAGAGAGGTGTGAGAGAAGAGGGGTTGAGATGTGAGAGAAAGAGGGTTGAGAGAGGTGTGAGAGAAAGAGGGGTTAAGAGAGGTGTGAGAGAAAAGGGGTTGAGAGAGGTGTGAGAGAAAGAGGGGTTGAGAGAGGTGTGAGAGAAAGAGGGGATTGAGAGAGGTGTAAGAGAAAGAGGGGTTCAGAGAGGTGTGAGAGAAAGAGGGGTTGAGAGAGGTGTGAGAGAAAGAGGGGTTGAGAGAGGTGTGAGAGAAAGAGGGGTTGAGAGAGGTGTGAGAGAAAGAGGGATTGAGAGAGGTGTGAGAGAAAGGGGTTGAGAGAGGTGTGAGAGAAGTGTGAGAGAAAGAGGGGTTGAGAGAGGTGTGAGAGAAAGAGGGTTGAGAGAGGTGTGAGAGAAAGAGGGGTTGAGAGAGGTGTGAGAGAAAGAGGGGTTTAGAGAGATGTGAGAGAAAGAGGGGTTGAGAGAGGTGTGAGAGAAAGAGGGATGACAGAGGTGTGAGAGAAAGAGGGGTTGAGAGAGGTGTGAGAGAAAGAGGGTTGAGAGAGGTGTGAGAGAAAGAGGGGTTGAGAGAGGTGTGAGAGAAAGAGGGGTTGAGAGAGGTGTGAGAGAAAGAGGGGTTGAGAGAGGTGTGAGAGAAAGAGGGGTTGAGAGAGGTGTGAGAGAAAGAGGGGTTGAGAGAGGTGTGAGAGAAAGAGGGTTGAGAGAGGTGTGAGAGAAAGGGGTTGAGAGAGGTTGAGAGAAAGAGGGGTTGAGAGAGGTGTGAGAGAAAGAGGGTTGAGAGAGGTGTGAGAGAAAGAGGGGTTGAGAGAGGTGTGAGAGAAAGAGGGGTTGAGAGAGGTGTGAGAGAAAGAGGGGTTGAGAGAGGTGTGAGAGAAAGAGGGGTTGAGAGAGGTGTGAGAGAAAGAGGGTTGAGAGGTGTGAGAGAAAGAGGGTTGAGAGAGGTGTGAGAGAAAGAGGGTTGAGAGAGGTGTGAGAGAAAGAGGGGTTGAGAGAGGTGTGAGAGAAAGAGGGTTGAGAGAGGTGTGAGAGAAATGGGGTTGAGAGAGGTGTGAGAGAAAGAGGGGTTGAGAGAGGTGTGAGAGAAAGAGGGGTTGAGAGAGGTGTGAGAGAAAGAGGGGTTGAGAGAGGTGTGAGAGAAAGAGGGTGTGAGAGGTGTGAGAGAAAGAGGGGTTGAGAGAGGTGTGAGAGAAAGAGGGGTTGAGAGAGGTGTGAGAGAAAGAGGGGTTGAGAGAGATGTGAGAGAAAGAGGGGTTGAGAGAGGTGTGAGAGAAAGAGGGGTTGAGAGAGGTGTGAGAGAAAGAGGGATTGAGAGAGGTGTGAGAGAAAGAGGGTTGAGAGAGGTGTGAGAGAAGAGGGGTTGAGAGAGTGTGAGAGAAAGAGGGTTGAGAGAGGTGTGAGAGAAAGAGGGGTTGAGAGAGGTGTGAGAGAAAGAGGGGTTAAGAGAGGTGTGAGAGAAAAGGGGTTGAGAGAGGTGTGAGAGAAAGAGGGGTTGAGAGAGGTGTGAGAGAAAGAGGGATTGAGAGAGTGTGAGAGAAAGAGGGTTGAGAGAGGTGTGAGAAAGAGGGGTTGAGAGAGGTGTGAGAGAAAGAGGGGTTGAGAGAGGTGTGAGAGAAAGAGGGGTTGAGAGAGGTGTGAGAGAAAGAGGGGTTGAGAGAGGTGTGAGAGAAAGAGGGGTTGAGAGAGGTGTGAGAGAAAGAGGGGTTGAGAGAGGTGTGAGAGAAAGAGGGGTTGAGAGAGGTGTGAGAGAAAGAGGGGTTGAGAGAGGTGTGAGAGAAAGAGGGCTTGAGAGAGGTGTGAGAGAAAGAGGGTTGAGAGAGGTGTGAGAGAAAGAGGGGTTGAGAGAGGTGTGAGAGAAAGAGGGGTTGAGAGAGGTGTGAGAGAAAGAGGGGTTGAGAAAGGTGTGAGAGAAAGAGGGGTTGAGAGAGGTGTGAGAGAAAGAGGGGTTGAGAGAGGTGTGAGAGAAAGAGGGGTTGAGAGAGGTGTGAGAGAAAGAGGGGTTGAGAGAGGTGTGAAAGAAAGAGGGGTTGAGAGAGGTGTGAAAGAAAGAGGGGTTGAGAGAGGTGTGAGAGAAAGAGGGGTTGAGAGAGGTGTGAGAGAAATAGGGGTTGAGAGAGGTGTGAGAGAAAGAGGGGTTGAGAGAGATGTGAGAGAAAGAGGGGTTGAGAGGTGTGAGAGAAAGAGGGGTTGAGAGAGGTGTGAGAGAAAGAGGGGTTAAGAGAGGTGTGAGAGAAAGAGGGGTTGAGAGAGGTGTGAGAGAAAGAGGGGTTGAGAGAGGTGTGAGAGAAAGAGGGGTTGAGAGAGGTGTGAGAGAAAGAGGGGTTGAGAGAGGTGTGAGAGAAAGAGGGGTTGAGAGAGGTGTGAGAGAAAGAGGGGTTGAGAGAGGTGTGAGAGAAAGAGGGGTTGAGAGAAGTGTGAGAGAAAGAGGGGTTGAGAGAAGTGTGAGAGAAAGAGGGGTTGAGAGAGGTGTGAGAGAAAGAGGGGTTGAGAGAGGTGTGAGAGAAAGAGGGGTTAAGAGAGGTGTGAGAGAAAGAGGGGTTGAGAGAGGTGTGAGAGAAAGAGGGGTTGAGAGAGGTGTGAGAGAAAGAGGGATTGAGAGAGGTGTGAGAGAAAGAGGGGTTGAGAGAGATGTGAGAGAAAGAGGGGTTGAGAGAGGTGTGAGAGAAAGAGGGGTTGAGAGAGGTGTGAGAGAAAGAGGGGTTGAGAGAGGTGTGAGAGAAAGAGGGGTTGAGAGAGGTGTGAGAGAAAGAGGGGTTGAGAGAGGTGTGAGAGAAAGAGGGGTTGAGAGAGGTGTGAGAGAAAGAGGGGTTGAGAGAGGTGTGAGAGAAAGAGGGGTTATGAGAGGTGTGAGAGAAAGAGGGATTGAGAGAGGTGTGAGAGAAAGAGGGGTTGAGAGAGGTGTGAGAGAAAGAGGGGTTGAGAGAGGTGTGAGAGAAAGAGGGATTGAGAGAGGTGTGAGAGAAAGAGGGGTTAAGAGAGGTGTGAGAGAAATGAGGGGTTGAGAGAGGTGTGAGAGAAAGAGGGGTTGAGAGAGGTGTGAGAGAAAGAGAGGGATTGAAAGAGCTGTGAGAGAAAGAGGGGTTGAGAGAGGTGTGAGAGAAATGAGGGGTTGAGAGAGGTGTGAGAGAAAGAGAGGGATTGAAAGAGCTGTGAGAGAAAGAGGGGTTGAGAGAGGTGTGAGAGAAAGAGAGGGATTGAAAGAGCTGTGAGAGAAAGAGGGGTTGAGAGAGATGTGAGAGAAAGAGGATTGAAAGAGCTGTGAGAGAAATGAGGGGTTGAGAGAGGTGTGAGAGACAGAAGGGTTGAGAGAGGTGTGAGAGAAAGAGGGGTTGAGAGAGGTGTGAGAGCAAGAGGGGTTGAGATAGGTGTGAGAGAAAGAGGGGTTGAGAGAGGTGTGAGAAAAAGAGGGGTTGAGAGAGGTGTTAGAGAGAGAGGGGTTGAGAGAGGTGTGAGAGAAAGAGAGGGGTTGAGAGAGAAGTGAGAGAAAGAGGGGTTGAGAGAGGTGTGAGAGAAAGAGAGGGATTGAAAGAGCTGTGAGAGAAAGAGGGGTTGAGAGAGATGTGAGAGAAAGAGGATTGAAAGAGCTGTGAGAGAAATGAGGGGTTGAGAGAGGTGTGAGAGAAAGAGGACTTAGGCGAGATAAACCTTGTGTAGATAATCTCATCTTTCTCTAAAAATTTTGAAAAGCGATAGTCTATTAAAACCTTTCTATTTTCATAAGCGATTGAAAAGCCCAGCGGCTCGCACGTCGCGTTTGCATCATGAAGGCTTGAGACCTCAAGTTTGAATTTAGACTCGAGCACTATTTTTTTTTTTAATTGCTTTAGAAAGGGCAGCACGAAAACCTTTATCCGATGCCCCTTTCCCACCCCCACTCACCAACTTGTCCACAAAAGTCATTGGACCATAGCGCACTAAGTCATAAGTAATGATGTTGCTGTCAAGACTCGTTTCCTCTCTAATATACGTATGTGTATTACTAAATGTACCCAAGTCCTGGGCAATACCATAACGACACATACAACGACATAGTAAAAATTCAGAATGCCAATTCACAGACATATAACACGTTTATTACATTATCTGTACTATAATACTGAATCAGTTCAGACATTTGAAATATCCAGTATCAATTAAAAAATATAACAGCTTAATATTCCATAGACTGAATAGTGACAACACAGAAAAATTATTCACACTTTGACTCTATCTATATCCAAAAGTCCAACTGTCCTGGACGAGGAACAAAACCACACTGCCTTATTATGAGTTACATTATATTCAACAAAAACATCTCACCAAGTAAAAACAATCCAAAACAATAACAGTTTTGAAGTCAACAACCTGAATTTCCCCCCTTCTCCTCTACAGTAAACAGGAGACCCAGGCTGATCAGAACTCAGTCCTGACAGTTGCGCTAAAAAAAATTTTAGAAAGATACCTTGATTTGTAATTTTACACACTAAAAGCTTTGTTTTTATAATTAAAAAAAAGCTTTTTAAAAAAATATTTTACTTGTTACTTCTGTGCAATGTCTTAGAAAATGAGAAAACAAAATCTTTTTTCTTTTTCATTCTAACCCTAACCCAAACTTTTATTTCAAACTCTATCAGGTTAATGACGTCCTTGACCCACACTCTTCTTACGCAGCCGGTTATTGTCCTTTCCACCCAAGCCAGTGGTAAGACATGACAAATCTCTCTCTCTCTCTTGCATTCTCTATGTGACACTTCTTTATGTGACACTTCTCTATGTGACACTTCTTTATGTGACACTTCTCTATGTGACACTTCTCTATGTGACACTTCTCTCTTATTTTTTTCTCTTCCGTTTGCTTTTATTTGTTTTTCTTATTCGCTCTCTTATTTACTGCCCACTATTTCACACACTCTCATTCTTCTTCCTTTTTCTTCTTCTTTTTTCTCTCATTCTCATTCTTCTCTTTTCTCCCCGTCTCTCTCTCTCTCTTTCTCTCTCTCTTTCATTCTATCTCTGGAACACCACATTCCGAAAAGAATAACCCATTTAAATATTTCTTTTTTTTTAAATCCGAATTTAATATCACACACGTTCAAACCTTGCTCATTCATGCGTGGTGACCTCGTTCAGTGCAAGGTCCTTAACCTCGCTAGTTTGCGTTTGAAGTCAATGACCGTAACATGGCTGCGTAGTGCGCCATCTGCTGGACGTGGAATAATTGCATGCATTTCTATTAGGCCGGGATGTCTGTATTTGTTGATGTGTATTTAAAGGATTTATGTTATTGTCAAAACAGACCAACAACAGAATGACAATATTTCGATTCCTTTTTCATGTTCCTTTTCTTTTGTTGTCAGGTAATTATGTGTTAATTATTTTTTTGTCATATTCTAATAACACGAATAGCATATGTGATATGATCTTCTTACAGAACTAATCTAGTATATCTCGATAGTGATAGTTATGTCATTGATTATTGGATTATTTTCCTTGTCTTAGATATATTTCTTTTTAGTTACTAGACTATTATTTAGCAAAGTACATTTTTAACAAGAACCAATACATTTCAATGCAATTTTATTTGTTTGTGACTTTAGATGCAAATTTTGTGTACCAATGTGCGAATCTATGAATGAAGCTTGAGTTATTAATGAAGAGGTCCATGACTTTTTAAACAGCAGTTACTTCTCCCTAGTGCTTTTAGAGCATGGAATGGGTTGCCTGAGCTAGCCAGGAAAACCAGTGACTTGGCAGAATTTAAGTCATTGGTTAGTATGCATGACTAAATGCATGACGCGTAGGACGTAATCATCTTCTTTTTGAAGTAACGTCTGTATTATATAAGAAGATAAGAAGTTTTTCATTTAAAAGTGGTGTAATTTTTTAAAAAATCTGCTTGCATATTTAATTTTAAAAATTAGATGGTTCACTTTCGGAAAAGAAAAAGTAGCCGTGGCATCAGAATTTTGAATGATCTAAAATATCATGATGTCCTATTTTCATTTTCTTTTCTAGTTTCTGAGATCTAAACGGGACGAACGGACAGACAGGTCACACATAACTAATAGCGTCTTTTCCCCTTTCGGGGGCCGCTAACAACAGCTGTAAACAATGATACCGCAACTATCAGATGACACATTTCACAAACAGTGAAATGGTTATCTAGCACCAAACTGCACTCCAAGCCATTAACTCTTTCTCTTAGTAATTATTTACCACATTCAGGTGGAATCAGCGCTGGTATCGTCAGTTAGGAGAGAAAGAGTTAACACAGTTCTACACAATATGGGAGTAATAATCACAGTAACGTTATAAAGTTGTAGCCTTATACAATTCTGTAGCTGGATTTAACTTTTGAAAATAAAAGGCAGAATTAACGGTTCGAATACACTGAGGTTTTCAGTATATTTACAGATTTAGTATTGAAAAGTTCAGCTAATTTTTAACATTGGGCCTGAAATAATTATTATTTTTCTTATCTTTTTCTGTCTAAATCAAAATGCTCCCACACCAGCAGATAATAAAGGAATCACCTATTTTATGTGTACAAAAAAGCAAATATTGTCTTCATAATTTGTCCTATTGCGACGACATAGTTCTACTGGGAAGTTGTGATTACTACATCTAATCTTTAAAAAAATTAAAGCATCTTTAAATGGTAGTTTATTTGAACAGAGGAGGCAGTCTTCCAAGCAAGTTTAATTTTAATAAAAAGAGTATAGCTTCCTTTTTTCACTACTTTTGCATTAGTGCTGAAATTTGTCAGAGTCTGGAACACATGAGGCGCCCTGACCATACCTATCGGTGGTAGAGGGTGCCAAGGCTTGAACAAGCACATTGCATGATGGGCCACTGTCTTATTGATTTTCGCACGGTTCAAGACAATGTTCGACTCACGGCAGAGACGGCCTTAGGTAATCTGAGGCCCTAGGCGATTTGAAATGAAAGAATAAACTCTAAAACTATCGTTACTCAATTTTTTAAAGTCTGTCTGTATCTAAATCAACAAATAACTGAAAGTCGCTTAGAAATATTTGCATGGCATTTAATTAGGGTTAGGGTTAGGGTTAAAACATATACGTACAGATATCATAAACTAAACAATAACCTTTAGTGCTTTGATGGCACCAAGTCATGACCTGTGAAGAATCCAGAGACTGGACAATATCTCGTCCCATAGATATTCTTGCCAGACTGTTCAAGTCGTTCTCAAATAGCTTTGGATTAATGTAAACTTCGAATACCTTTTTTCCCCAATGAAACCGTAACTGAAATTGTCAATGCTATAAGAAAGTCGAGGCGAGGCGGCTGAACGGTAAAGTTCTTGGCTTACGAACCGGAGGTCCCGTGTTCGTATCCTGATGAAAAAGTCATTTCTAATAATCTCAGATTACAGAAATTCAGCAGACTTGGTTCGACTTTTTGATTTATATTTTTGTAGTTGTAGTCAATGGAAAAGCTTATATTAAATGTAATTGTATCAATTAGTTTGGATAATTCGTGTAATTTTATTCATTTGTATCACTACTGACTTATTCTGTGCAATTAGAAATATTTTTACCAATCGTTTTTGTTTAATTTTTAGCTTTCCCGGCGCACTATGATCCCATCACTTATCTGGACCAGTTGGGAAAGGGGGTGAGAAGAAAGGGGTATCTTTGAGGATGTTTACATGATTGTTTTTAAATGCATAAAAAAAAATTGTCACTTAGGGTTCACTTAGGGTTCAAGAGTCCTCAAGGGAACTAATTCAACTTATACCACCATATCAGTCAAGTACGATTTCTTTCCCTTGTTCTAGATACCAAACTAATTAAATATCAATAGTTAATTGAAGAACTCATTGGTTATTTGTTTTTTGTTATTGATTCTTGTTTTGTCAGATAAAAGAAATAATTTTGCGAAATTTCAGCTTACTTTGAGAATGGGTTTTTAAAAATAACGTGTACAAACTTTTTGACAGACAGACAGACAGACAGAGTGAGTTGATATATACTTCTGGAACCTCCTTTGCGCTTACAACACATAAATATTGTAGTGGCTTTTCTTCCCCGACACGCATGGGGACTTTCTTAATGGTTCGGTGAACTGCAAGACAGCCACAATGACGCTTAAACACACACACACACACACACACACACACAGCAGCACAAAAATTCCTACACACACATGCTTAAATTTGGCATTATTTTTTATTTGTCTTCTCTCTATGAGTATCAGGTTTGTCACTAGTGAAGTGCATCGAGGTTATTGAAATGAACGCCCAACGTAACGCTTGCTTTGCTTTCAAACTCTTGTCTAACTTATTGAACATTCAAAAAATAAGGAGGTTATTATTAGAAAAAAAAAACTAAGGGTGAGACGCTGGTAAAGATTATCCATTTTAAAAATGAATAATAACTGGACAAATCGGTCTAAAGATATAACAGATTGGATGTTCCAAAAAATCCAGAAATTCAAAATCCCAGCTTTCACCAGGATTCGAACCCTAGACCCTTCGGTTTGGAACCAAGGATGCCAAGCGCTTTACTACTCGGCTTCCTAGCCCCATTATAATATAATATAATATAATATAATATAGTATAATTACAGTGTTTATATTTGCAGCGTCTGGATTACAGCCTATCATTACACCTCATGAGTTCTTCATTGGTTGGACTATCAACGCGACCTGTGACTATCAGACCCTCAACATCAACCCAGCAGCTCAAGTGATAGAGACCCTGATTCTGGTCAGGAAAACATGGAGCGACTCAAACTTTACGAAGATTGCAGTTTATAATCCATTTCTAAAGAAAAATATCACCACGGTGAGTGATTCACTATTTAAAAATAAATATTAGAGCGCTGCGAACAAACAAGTTTAAATTGAATTACAAAATAGTGAGGGTCTTAGAGAAATGGTGAACTATAGAAACGTGAAATGGAATTTAAAAATAAACACAAGAAAAAAACAAGGTTACATAGACAGTTTGTGTGGAAACACAAACTCAAAATCGGACCCCGAAGTGGTCCACCCAGGCAGGTAAAAAGGCAGGTTTCAATATGTGAAAGTGAATGTGAAGTCAAATGTGAACCTGGCCTTACTGATGTCTGATAATGAATATCTAATTGATCTAATTGTTTTGTAAAGAGTAAATCTCAAATCCTCAAGAAAAAAATGTTTCCAAAAAAAAAAAATCTTCCTTTTGTTAAGTGTTTTGACGGTTTACTATGCAGTTCACGCGATAATATGAAAAGTAAAGTTCCCCTTTCAGACCTTGTGGTTTATAGGTCAGATGATCTAAAGGTCAACCTTTTTGTATATCGAGGACCGCAATAAAAAAAATTGGGAGAATGGGTGGCCGCATATATATATATATATATATATAATATATGTAATTACAACTTTAAAAATTACGCTAGCTAACTATGTATAATGTCTTTTAATTCATATTTTTACTGTATTATACATTCACATTTCACTTTGTAATACTCCCAGTTGAGGATTTACAACATGAATTAGCAATTTCTGAAAAACCAATTTGACGATTTTATTTTTAAAATGTGCTCTTGTCTTTAAACATCCCAACAGTTGTACTTAATGAGAAGTATTGAAACTGTTTACACTCGTGCGTAATGTTCCGTAACTGTGGAACTAGTTTACTAGTTCTTATACTTGTGACTGCTGTCAAATTCAAATCAGTCAACATCGACATGTGATTAAACTTCTTTATTATCGAAACAAACAAAAAAAATTCAAAAATGTTTACCCAAAAAATAAGAAAGTTCAGTAGCAAAGATTTTTAAAGTGTGGAAATACAGCTTCTGGCAACCATTAAACTCCCGCGAAAGTACTGACTCGAACTTCTCTTTCAGGTCATAATTTGCATGGAGCTGAATCAGTATCTGCGCTAAATTGTGAGATAATGGTATTGAAAACTGGTTCTTGACGTCTTAAAATTTGCTTTTATTAATTCCATAATTAAGTGTGAGCAGGTCAGGCAGGCGCGAGTGAGAGAGACCTTTTCTCTTCTGCTCAACATTAAAATTTACCAACAGTAGGCAGATGTTAGCACTACTGGGTGGGCTCAATCTGTGCACCTCGGTATGGTGACCAAGGGGCTAGAGTCGGCTAAGTAACCAGACAACTAGCTATAACTAACCTAAACTAAAGGAAAGCAAGATAACGAAACTTTAGTTAGGATAAATAAACAAACGAAACTTTATTTACATATGCAAAAACAAATCAATAATAAAATATAATATATACACTAAAATGACTAACCACTACTACTGAACCCATCAACTAACTAAAACCCTCTAAATCTACACCACTACAAACACTAACAAACTATCTAACACAAACTGATCAACCCAACTATCTAACTAAATCACTACAACTACTACACTAGTCTAGACCTAGATCTACACTAACAAACTACAATAAACTAGTCTAGATCTACAATATTCTACTACTACAACCAACTCATAACTAAAACTAAAACAAGAACACCTTAGTCTTAGTACCTTACTATAGTATTAGTAGATCTATTCACTAAGAACAGAACCAGACTATAACTAAGTTTACTAATAGAACTCTAAGGCAACACTACACTAGTTACCTACAGAAACAAAATAAATCTACAACAGCAGCTTAGAACAGTTAAAATCAACAGTTAAAACAGCAGTTACTTTCAGCAGCTAAAAGCAGTAACACAGCAGTAACAATAGCAAACTTACAGGCCGTCCCAGGTACAGGAATAAAAATAAGTACACCACAAAGATCTTCGGTTGTCACACAGACATACTATACTGACCACTGGTCAACTGTACACTGAACTGTTTTTAAAACAGCGTGGCACACTTTTTATACACCCCATCCTAACTTACACAAAAAGCGGAAGTACAAATAATAAATTTTGCACTAGCCTATAAAAAATAGAATACATAAAAATATAGCTCTATGAGCGCAAGCTCACATAAGGAATCTAAATAAGTCATGTTCTTTTAACCATTTCACTAGAAAGAGTTTCCCTTTCAGCAAAGGAAAATAACAAAACCTGTTTTCACTTGCTTGCCTGGAGAAATGTGAAAGTTTTGTTTGAATAAGCTTAACATGCACTACATTTCATTTGCAAACAACCCATTGCAATAGCTGCCATCAAAAACATGAAATCTGTCTTCCATTCTTCTTTAGAAATATTAGTAACAAAGTCACTGTCAATGTCCTTCAAGAAACATAACAATTTCTTCCTTGAGATTTTATATTCTTCTCATTACCTTGACCAAGCATAACCAGCGTATACATCGGAATATTTTGTTTCTAAATCTTCGAGTACTTTTCAAAACTGCCAGTGGTTATGACCCCTAGCTCTTATATCTTTGGTCTCTATGATGTATGTATATATAATATGATAATATTTTATACAGCTTTGTGCAAACTTTCCTGTTTAGAGTTAATGGTTGGGGTATTCTTTAAAAGAAACAAACAAAAAGATTTAGTTTTACTCAGTCAAAGATCGAGCTCAGTCAGTTGTTACACTTGCCATCTTGTTCCAAGCATACCCAACACTCAACACAGTTATTCATAGCTTTGAATAAATACTGGCCTAAGATTGTGTCTTCGACTGAGTGTATTGAAGTATAGTCAATTAGCTTAATTTTCGTTAACTTAAAACTGATTATAATGAGACAATTTAAAATTATTTATATTGATATTTAGAATTATTTTTAATATATTTGCATTTTAATATGTATATACTGTGGGGGCACACCTTATTGCTGTAGGTTTCCGAGGGCCGCATAAAAAACTCCGGCGGGCCGCATGTGGCCAGCGGGTCGTAATTTGCCCACCCCTGGTCTAGACTATAGCTCTGGAATATAGATTATATCTAGAATCTAGAGCTAGAATAGATCTAAAATATATCTAGAATCTAGAGCTAGACTAGATCTAGCTTTCTAGACTAGTTCTAGATGTAGTCTAGATGTCTAGGTCTAGACGTATATAGAAGCCTATCTAGACTTATGTCTAAACCTAGAATCTAGACTAGGTTCTAGACCTAGAATCTAGATCTAGAATCTAGACTAGGTCTAAATCAAGATTTAGAACTAAATCTAGAATCCAGGCTAGATCTAGAATCTAGACTAGACATTGAATCTAGATATATAATCTAGATCTAGAATAGAATTCGTATGATTTTAAATCTTAAAATTACTAGACCTAGAGTTAGGCCAATATTATTATCAGGATTAGATGTAGATATAAATCTAATAACTAGTTGTCCTACTACTGGATAATAATGCAATATGCTGTTCGCATCACATTCACTTATTAATGTGATACTATTGTTTATAAATAAATATGCACCCCTAAACTGTAAGAAGATAAACTATTTCCTTAATAATTTATCGATATAAATGTTTTTCAAATTGTTTAATACGCTTAAATCTAAATCTAGATCTACATCTGGCATCTATTGAGTCTAATTTAGATTGTTGTTAAATGTATCATGAGGATATATCAAAACTACGCGCTATAAGAGTAGATCTCTTTTTTTTAGATTTCAACTAAAACGAAGTTCGTATTAAAATTATTTTTAAAAACAACATTTGAATCAGTATTCTTTTCCATGAGTTAGTTAATAAATGGAAAATCTATTTTATAATGATCCATTGATACTTTTTCCATTGTGACCTTAGATTCAAATTTTTTTTTTACCAATGCACGAATCTATGAATGAAGCTTGACTTATTAATGTAGAAGTCTGTGACCTTTGTAAAAGAAGACTTACCTCCCCTGACGTTTTCATTTAAAAGTGGTGTTTTTTTTTTTTATCTGCTTGCATAGATAATTTTAAAAATTAGATGGTTCACTTTCGGAAAAGAAAAAAGTAGACGCTGCATCAGAATTCTGAAGGATATAAAATATCATGATGTCCGATTCTCATTTTCTCTTCCCGTTTCTGAGATCTACACAGGACGGACGGACGGACTGACTGACAGACATGCCACACAAAACTAACATCGTCTTTTCCCCTTTCGGGGGCCTCTAAAAAATCGGGGAATGAACACAAAATTGTGTTGACCACAAGACAATCGGTTCTTCCACGTGTATTTGCTTCACACGTATTCATTAAAATTCAAAGAGAAATAACAATCAACTTTCTAAATGATTTTAATGTATTTTGATAATATAAGAAACTATACTTGGTGTTTTCTATAATGTGAGTTGGTTGACATCAGAGCCCGAAAGTTTATATCGCGACACCTTTTCAAATGTTTAATAAACGCTTAATGAATATAGTTTTTAGCGACCCCAAAAGACGAGAAGTCGCTATTGATTTTGCGTGTTCTTTCTTTAAATCTGTCCGTCCTCTGTAAGTCCGTCTATGAAATTTAGATATCAAAAACTAAGAAAGATATTAAAATCCAATTACGTGATATTCAGCAGCTTACAAAGTTTTGATGCAGCGTCAACTTTTTATCTTTTAGAGCGTAATATTCCTTTTTTTTAAATTAAAGGAAATGAAATATGCAAGCCATTTTTTTTTCATTATAATACACCATTTAAAAAAAAACTATTAATAGTAGAAAAACAGGAGAGAACAGATTATACACGAGAGCGTAAGAATTGCTAATAATTAGACCATTTATAAGAGCAAGAAGAAGATTTAATAAGCAGTTATTAATTATTGCTGTTGTTGAAGTACATCAATGAACCCTTAGCGAAGGGAAGGATTTCTTTCACTATACATTTATAACATCTCTTTGTACCTCCATACTTTAAAAAAAAATAACCCATGCGTTGTCTGAGTTTAGATAAACTCATTTACAATGCTACGCGTCTAAAGGCCGCACGTAACCTTCTCCTAGTCTAGATAGCCCCTCCCGGTTCACAATAGAGAGCTTATACCTGAGTGCACTGAGCAGGCTTACAGCATTCAAGTTCTATGCTATACAATGATATACATTTTTTTTAATGTCTTGCTTCTTCTAGCCACAACTTTAGTGCTGCTGAGCTGTCAGCTCTTTTGCAGACTGTGCCAAGGCAACAAAAGTTTGCTGTTTTAGTCAGTTGTTCAGCACTGTCTTACAGGGTGTTGGTTATGTTGGGCTGTAGTGGAAGTAAGGTCTACACTAAAAATGTCTTGCACTACATCTTACTTCGTTACTGTAATAGGTTAATGCTTTCGGGTAGAGTGGATATAATAATAATATACTATAATTTCAGGTCCAAATTTATGCAAGGAAGCGAAAACAAATCGTTTTAGATCTGCTAATGATATATAACTGTGTATAAGAGTGTACTGCGGTGTACCACAGTGACTGATTGACTTTAAGTACAACGTGTTAATTCCATCATTTTATGACAGTGCCACTCCGTATCTAAAATTTCAAATGTAACCGAGCATCAGCGGCTGTTTTGATAAGTCAAGAGAGCACTACTTTGGGCATATGTGTATTAGACCTTAAATTAATTCTTCTCCATTTATTTCCAGTCCATACCGCCAGGAAGAGATTGGAACATAACTTTCAGCGGGGGTGAAAACAACGACAACAACATTCAAACTATCAGGATCAATCTTTTCATCAATGACGCTGTCTGCTCTGATGTCGGACTTTACAAGTGTGTGGCCCACACCGACGTGGATGAACTCCCAATAGAGAGCCCAGTTCAAAACTTAACAGCTGATGGTAAGTTGATTACCTCATTACAGAGAGCCCAGTTCAAAACTTAACAGCTGATGGTAAGTTGATTACCTCACTACAAAGAGCCCAGTTCAAAACTTAGCTGCTGATGGTAAGTTGATAAGCTTCCTATAGAGAACCCAGCTCAAAATTTAGGGGCTGATGGTAAATCTATTGGGGATTTTCATACATGCGCGGAAAACTATAGAGAGCTAACTTTTTGGTGTATCCGGTGTACAAGCTAAAGTGTAGATAAGCCATATTATTCTAAAAGTTTTTTAAATATTTGTGCATTTTCTAGAACTGCAGAATCAAATATTTTTTAAGCTCTTTTTATTATAACTCAGATTAATGTCCACTCTATGATTTACAAAACTTATTTAAAAACGAATTAGTAACAACTAATAATAATAAACGAGATTTGATATAAAAATAAACTTTCATCAATTGAAATATTGTTAAAATTCTTGCTCCATTCTTTTGTCTTTAGTTGGCAACAGTGACCTTCAATTTAGCGCCCTTGACATTGTTTAATTTAAAAATCTCAAACATACAATCAATTGTCAACAATGTTTGGGATATTAGAACCAAAATTAAATTATTTTAATAGATTTCTTCTTAGACTTCTTTTTTTTTTTTTTGAGATCACGTTTACGCTCATAGAGCAATAAAATACAGGAAGAAAAAAAAAGAAGAATAAGCCATATGAATAAATGTGGTCGCGATATAATGGAGCCTAAAGAAAAATGTAAGGAAAGGAACAATGGAGGATAGGAAGATAATAGGAAGATAATTTAGCATAAATTAAAAATAAGCTAATGTCAGAGGATGCATTCAGAAAAATCTCTGTTGCTAACGAATAAAAAAATACTTTGTTTTACAATAGAAACAGCTTTAGAAATTCGATTCTGCTTTGCTGGAAGGTGCAAAAACAAAATAATATTTTTTATGGTTTTTTTGAAATACTTTGCTATCAATACTTCCGTATTCTGTACACTGGGTGCACGTTAAAAGCTTGCTAAATATGTATTTACACAAGGGTATCAATCCCGAATACACACATACATCTCAATACCTTCAGGAATCTCAAAATACTTATTTAAAGAATCGAAGAAGTCTCTGAAGATAGAGTAAATATCGTCAAAAGCTAATACAACTGAGGTTCATGAACTTATAGTAATGTTCCAAACAACTAGAGAGGCTATACTTACTCGTTGTATTAGCATATACACATTTCAAGTACTGTATTACCAATGGCTACTTATGCACCATATATACAAAATAAAATCTCTATATATAGAAATGCCCACTTAGGATCATGACAGTCAGAAGGCCGAACCACAAACGAGCCAAAGCTCAAAACAACAACAACCCTGATGTCATTTCTATAAATTAACATGTGACGAAAGAATATCAATTAAATGACCAACTTTTTGAAGCACAAATAAAATGTGTACAATAAGGGATATTTACTTACGGTGGTAATAATCAGACTTAGTTCATATGAATACTTTATATAGGTACTGATAAGTTCAACAAAGATTTTAGCAACCAATCCACACCTCGAGGTTTCACAATCCAATCATACTATAAACGTAAGACAGTTTCACTATCCACTGCCAGACACAACTTTGACCCAACACATACATCAGATCACCAACAGTACAGCACCGGGCAGACATCAGATCACCGACAGTACAGCACCGGGCATAAATCAGATCACCAACAGTACAGCACCGGGCAGACATCAGATCACCTACAGTACAGCACCGGGCAGCACTAACCGCCAGCTAGCTCTCCTATTGAATAATAAAGAATACAAGCTCTTGCACTAAAATCTAGCACAAGGATCGCGAATATCTAAACTATTAAAACTAATATACATTAATTAAATTCTTCAGGCGGAAAGGGGTGAAAGCATTGAGGTGTAATCGCTTCACAGGCGAGCATCTAGATTCAGCGCTTCAACCTGGTGTCTACTCGATGCAGTGGGACCTTCAGAAGTTGGTTTTGGATAAACTTCCTACATCCCATGAATTAGTGTAAATATTATATTCACGTGGAAGGCGCGGTAGCTGAGTGGTAACGCGCTTGGCTTGTGATCCGAGGGGTCCCAGGTTTGAATCCTGGTGAAGACTTTTAATTTCGGGATCTTTAGATCGCCTTGAAGCCACCAAGCTCTAATGGGGTACCTGACGTTAGTAAAGACGGTTGGTCGTTGTGATGGCTACATGACACACTTGCTAACCGTAGACTACAGAAATAGATGACCTTTACATCATCTGCCCTATAGATCCTAAGGTCATAAAGGGAATTTAAGAAAATTATATCCATGGGTTTATAATAAAAGTGCTTTATTTTTTATGTAAGTTTTTTTTTAGCTTTTCTGTTATGTGGCCACCGATACGAGTGTTGGAAATTAAAATGGCCCACTGGCCGAATAAGGTTTCACATAGCTGTTTTGTCTAAATAAAACTGAATTAAACATTATTTCATTTACCTAATTTTGCTATGACCTAATTTCATGACATCGAATCGAACCCTAATCCGAACTTTGGACCTGACCGAACCGAACCGAATCCGAACTATACTCTTCATCGAATCGAACCGAAATCGAACTTAAATCTGACCGAACCGAACCCGAACTTTAAAAGTTGGGTTCGATTCCCATCTCTACTATATTTTGTTTTTTTAGCTTTCTTACTACACTCTGGGATCCTATCATTTGTCGGGACCAGGGGGGTAATAGGGAAGGAGAAAGAGAGGGGTATCTGGCTGATCGCTTTTTAAATGCCTTTATATAAAAAATGTGAGCGACCTGAATTTTAACTCGAGGGCTACGACCTCCTCAGCCTCAGACCAATACACGAACCACTCTGCCAGCAAATCGCTTATGAAAAAAGAATGTTTTATAATCTGTTGTTAGCTTCAAAGCGGCCACCTACAAAGTATAAAGGGAGCTAATTCAAAGTATACCACCTCATCAGTGTAGTACAATCTCTTTACTTTGTTCGAGTTAACTAACACAATAATTAATTACCAAATAGTTCATTCACGACTTGGTTCATTTTTTAAAGTTGATTCTTGTGTCGTAAGGTAAAAGAAATAACTGTGTCAGCAGCTTGATCCTCGATTGGGTGTGGGGTAGAAATAACGTGTACAAACATTGGACCAGACTGACATTTAAAGCAAATTGTCTTTGTTAGAACACTTATATTAACTCATTCCGTCTGTCTGTCTGACCAGACTGACATTTAAAGCAAATTGTCTTTGTTAGAACACTTATATTAACTCATTCCGTCTGTCTGTCTGACCAGACTGACATTTAAAGCAAATTGTCTTTGTTAGAACACTTATATTAACTCATTCCGTCTGTCTGTCTGACCAGACTGACATTTAAAGCAAATTGTCTTTGTTAGAACACTTATATTAACTCATTCCGTCTGTCTGTCTGACCAGACTGACATTTAAAGCAAATTGTCTTTGTTAGAACACTTATATTAACTCATTCCGTCTGTCTGTCTGACCAGACTGACATTTAAAGCAAATTGTCCTTGTTAGAACACTTATATTAACTCATTCCGTCTGTCTGTCTGACCAGACTGACATTTAAAGCAAATTGTCTTTGTTAGAACACTTATATTAACTCATTCCGTCTGTCTGTCTGACCAGACTGACATTTAAAGCAAATTGTCTTTGTTAGAACACTTATATTAACTCATTCCGTCTGTCTGTCTGACCAGACTGACATTTAAAGCAAATTGTCTTTGTTAGAACACTTATATTAACTCATTCCGTCTGCCTGTCTGACCAGACTGACATTTAAAGCAAATTGTCTTTGTTAGAACACTTATATTAACTCATTTCGTCTGTCTGTCTGACCAGACTGACATTTAAAGCAAATTGTCTTTGTTAGAACACTTATATTAACTCATTCCGTCTGTCTGTCTGACCAGACTGACATTTAAAGCAAATTGTCTTTGTTAGAACACTTATATTAACTCATTCCGTCTGTCTGTGTATATTTTTGATACGTTTTTTCTCCCACTTCCATTTTCAGAGCAAGTTGACATTTTGCTCAGTTATTCATATTCGATGACATAGCATGAATTCGCGAAGAAATAATTCGATAATCTAATCAATTAGTTGTAATTAATTCATTTTTTGTTTGTTATCTGTTATTCATATATATATATATATATATATATATATATATATATATATATATATATATATATATATATATATATATATATATATAACAGTGGTTTTGAAGTTCTTCCCCTTTAATGATATTTGTCTTAAAAAAAGAATGATTTTTTCATATTTTGCTTGTTTTCTATGTACATTCTAGGACTATTGACCTATTTACCTTTATCTCTCTTTTCTAGGTCATGTATCCCAGGAACCATTGGTCATGGACCCGGACAACAAAAACGGACCCAACTATTCAGAGAACGAAGTTGGAGACAATATCACACTCACTTGCACAGCTTATGTAGATCTAATTATTTCCATTATTATTATTATTATTATTATTATTATTATTATTATTCAATCAATTTTTTTAACCTGATGCGATGTTGAGATTGTAGGTTAATATGTAAATCTGTTAATATTGTAAATGCTGTTTTTATATTTCACGTGAGCGTATTTTAGATGGAGCGTTGGGCTATTTGCATCTGAAAATTCACTTAAAGAAATAATATCATACTTGCATATGGTGTGGGGTAAAAAAAAAAACAACTCTTACCTGGCGTAACGACGATATGAGCGAAAATTGTGACTCAAAATTTAACACAAAGGATTAGGATTAGCTCAACTGAATGTCAGTGTTGCCAACAGAATTAAAAAAAGAAAAGAGCTACATACGGAAGATTAGGCAGTGCTAAACAGAGCACAAAAACTATCTTATACCTTGAAAAAAAAATTGCTTATCAAAAACACTTTATTCTGCACACCAGATACACTGAACAGGTAGCTGTTTTTATTTTATTCTTCCAACAATGAATGAAAATCTTTATTAGGCCTAACAGAAACTTCCTGAGTTGTTTAGATTGTGAGGATAATTTAGCGTCAATTTCAGACAGACAAATTGTATAATTAGACTCAATTCAATAAAATATATTCACTTTGTATGTTTGACTGACCACTACATTGTTTCACTTATTTCTTGCAGGGTCCAGATGATCTCATTCTAACATGGAAGTATGTCACCAAAGATTCTAAGGTTGAAAAAAATTCAAACCTAATGGACATCACCAGGGCTGAGCCCGTCGTTAAATCCACCAACGGACCGTGCGTTCTGTGGAAACTGGAGACGACTCTGAGCTTCCCCCTCCTGGAAACAGACGATGGGAACACCTTTATTTGTATCGTGTATGACCACACTACAGAGTTCATGAGAGAAAACTTCACAATTGGTATAGTTGCCAAAAACCCTAACAGCTCAGCAAAACTGGCAAGGGAAACAACTTTACTAATTTTAGCTGCAATGGTTTCCCTTGTTGTCTGCCTTATTAACTAATTCAGCTAATTCCCCCAATGTTATTTTTTTGTTATGTTTTGCTGCTGTTGATATAACTTTTGTTAATTTTATTATTTCGTAATCGCTTCTTGAAAGTATTAGTAAAAATACTCCAATGCATGTAGGCAACTATATTTTAATTATTCGGGTTCTATGGTGAGGACTGACGCTAACAAAGATTTCGTTTATTGAATCGTTAGTTGGTTTTATTGGACAGGTCAGTTCCAGCTGAAGTAACCAAAAGATAATTTGCATTCATACGTTCAGACAATAGCAATGAATAAATATCAAGCCAATTGACAATTGAACAGATTGTTTAATATAATTAAGTTATGTAACACTGTACTCATTCTTGACCTTCGAAATCGAATACATTGCTATTTTAATTAGATATCAAATGATGTATCACTTTTAAGGAAAGTTGATAACCATCTGGCTGGGGCTAGTAGTGCTCTTGAACGCCTCCGAAAACCATTGTCTACCAAGCTGTTTTTATCTCAACCCCCTTTATATGGATCTTGGGCATGGGTATTATACTAAGTTTCCTTGAACGCTTTCACCAAAGATGTCTTCGATTTATCTTAATTATACGATGGCAAGACCGCACCACAAGCAGGGATGTTCTTGCGAATGCCAGTATGGACAGTTTAGAGAGACTGCTTATAGCTCGACATCTACGCTGGGCAACATGTATCACCGTCTGGGGTACGACCGTATTGCAAGGGAAATCTTTTTGGTGAGAAGAAAGGTGGTGGTCATAACAGAGGTGCTCCAAAATGTTTTAAAGACCAGCTTAGGTGACAGCTTGATTTGATTGACATTGAAATCCAAGAGAGCACCTGCTATCAGACGGTTTCCAAACCAGACTATTGGAGGTTTCTTACAAAGGCCGCGGGATACACATTTGAGACCTAATGAAAATCTTCTGCCGATGACAGACGCAGACGTCGAAATGAAACCTAAATCGACCACCACCGGACGACGGTTAAGTCTGCGCTGGATGTGGCGAAATATATAGGTTGTAGCTTGGACTGCTTATCTACGTGGAATACTGTACTCCTCTTCAATCTTCGGATTCTAAAAAAAGTATTATTATTATTATGGAAGTGAACTAAATATCAATCTCTGGGTTGAGCGTCACTGTAGTCCCCTTAACACTGACCACTAAGAAATGTTCTGATGGTGTGGCAGGTCTGCAGCACTACTGCCCTTTGACAGGTAATAAGGATCCTCTTTGGAATGCTTAGGGCCTTTAATGTGTCTGCGAGGTCAGTTGTCATAATCCTCTCAAGGGATATAACAACAGGGTGTATTGTAATTGTCAGTGTCAGTTTTTTACCTTATGTAAGAAATTCAAGGTGGAAAGGTCATGCTGATGAAATGTTAGAACCAGTGCCGGATATAAGTAAACGGTGGCCTACAGTAGGATTGTTTGTTTCTGAAGTCCCCAAAACTAAAGAATTGGATGAAGAAGTATTTAAACACTACGCTAGGACACACGTTAAACACGTGCATCACTTCTGGCGTATATTTTCTATTATTTTGTGAAGGCATCCATACAAAACGAGGACCAGGGCAGATGCATTGCCTGCACCGGCGTAAATCTAGATCTGGTTAGAAAAAACCGACACATTTCCTATTTGTACTCAGGCTGATATGCAATAGTGCCAAGAGTATTGCAGGTATAAAAGAACTAAGGAAAGACGTACTGTGAATAACAGATTTATTAGCTAGTGATATTGCGTTCTTTTAGAATATCTATCAGAGTAAAGGACAGCCACTATAATTCGTAATATAGCGATACGTATCAACACACAGATAGAATGGCATTTAGAAGAGTGGTGGGTTTAATTTGGAACAAGAAAAGGATAGATTGTCTAGAAGGCAAAAGCTATAAAGTGTATACAGGAAGTATATAGACGCTTGAACTTAGTAGTATCAACATTTGTTATACTAATCCTATTCATTCATCTATATACGTTAAAATATAGACTCACCTAGTACATTTGACTCTTGATAATCCGATACTTCATAATCCGACACAGTAATCAGTCTACATTTAAATCCTATACACCAGTTACCAGTCTAATTACTGAAACATTAAATTGTTTGTTGTTGTTTTTATTTTAGAGTCCCTTAATCTAAATGGATTGAAAAACTGTTTTAATGCTATATCCTAACCAAATGTATTCAGGAAATAAACATATAAAATGGCTTTAATTTTTTATAAATGTATATAATATATAATAATTTGTGTTTGTGTGTGCTGAAACGCTCAAGATTCTGTAGATTTTTTTACTAATAATTTTTGTATATCTTTTTACATATGCTTCTAGCTTATACACCTACTACAGTTTTGAGTGGAAATATTTTCTGTAATAAATTGTACAACTTTGTTTAACATTACTCTTGTTAAAATTTTTATTTTAATTCAATTTATTAAACCCGTCTTCTATATAGATCTTAAAAGAACTAATAAAGCGTTGAGATCAAGTTAGCATCTAACTTCTGAAGTAATGGTACGAACCTATATTTCCGTTATAGTAAGCCTCGTAGTCTGTTGAGCGTCAGATTGGTGACCTAATTTCAGCTATAACATATAACTTTGTTTCCATTATTCTATTTATAAATTACTCACTGACTCTTATGGACCGAAAACAAATAGTTTTTTGTTTCGTTTTGAATTTTTACTTAAAGATTAAACAATATTACAATAATTTGATACCTAATTTAAATAGTAGATTTTCATCATAAACTAAACTGAGTTAAACCTTGCTTATAAGGGCGCAATCAGCAACTCTACTGGCATATTAGCTCGATCACTTTGCAATATCTATTGAACTTTCTTAAGTTTACATTGTAGATGAACTAAGTGACACTTTAACGTGTTTGTTCCAATGGTGAAATATTTTGTTTGATTTTAAGTCATTCCCATCAAATTTACTGATAAGAGTCTCTTAACCATTATCAAAAACGAAATAATCTTTACAAATGTTTATTAATGAAATGAGTCATCTATTCTAGTCTATGAATAAGTGAAGTTTGAGTAGATCCAATGCTCTAGCTGTCAACTCTGTCGGTGTCGTGAGGTAGATGACTAGATAGTCTTAATGAGGATTAATTGGAAAGAAATGTGCTGGTGTGCCAAAAAAAAAACCAACAACAATTGGTTGAGAATGTTACAGTAAAATGTTTTATTTTGTATCTACATCATAGGTCTTCTTTTAAAATATCTTGTACAATGATAATCATGAGAATGTCTTGTGATTTGCTAGGCACTCCCATATAGTGATTCGGTGTTATGGTTATGTGCTAGCGGGTCAATCTCGGACAGCAACAGCGCAGGATGCCCCAATATTTTAGAGTGATACGACAGAACTAGCCCTAGCAAAGATTCCAATAATAGAAATGAGAACATTGTTGGAGTGTTCCCAAAAGTTCTCGCGGTGGCAGTTGCCTGTGCAAGTAATTATATATAGCACAATGCACAACTGACCATTCTACCGTTGGTGTCCAGCAGGGGCTAGAAAGATGAATGTGTGTCTTATATTCTTTTCGACTGTCACAGACGTTTAACAGGCCTGAAAAGCCACATTCACTTTACCTGTATGGCGACATAAGGGCGTTGCGCAAAACTGCATGTTTTTGCAGGACAGGATTTGAACCTCTCAAGTCTTAACTCTCATGAAGTTTGATGATATGATGAACGAGAAAAGCGGATGCTGACAAACAACTCGTTGTATTAACCAAGCTAGACTTACAAGGAAACAGAATGGTCTCGTTTTTGTTAGTTTTTTTTTATAACAAGGTAAAATGTGTTGAGAAAATCGAAAAGGAAAAAAATGATTCGCACTAAGGTCTTCATTATAATTATGCATTAGCTTTAAAATTTTATTTGGTAGAAAAGTCGCGGGTGTTTTATAGCGAGTGATGATTCTTTTAGAAAGGAGTTTTAAAGTTCAAGTTCAATAGATGGTAAAGGACACGCCAAGAGTTTGAACAAAAAGATGAAATGTACCTTTCCGATAGGCTTTTAGTAGGATTAAATCCAAAATTTTTAAAGCTTTTTTACCGCTAGTATAGGGAAAATCACCAATATATATATAACAATATATACATAAGGTGGCGTATTGGCTGAGTGGTTAAAGCTCTTGACTTCCAAATCGAGGATGTATCGGGTTCGAATCTCGATGAAGGAAGGGATTTTGAGCTTCGGGTTTCAGGACACCCCTGAGTGCACCCAACTCTAATAGTTTTCTGACCTGACTTTAATTAGCTGGGAAAAGCTAATAAGGTTGGTCGTTGTGCTGACCACATTACACCCTCGTTAACCGACGTCTATAGAAACAGATGACATCGACATCATCTGTCCAATAGATCGCAAGGTCTGAAAATGGGTAGGCCTACTTTACTTTAATGTTTTTTCAAGATAAGTTTAATTTTATTAGTTCATTTTGTTCGGTATTATTTAGATTAGATACAAACGTATAAGGTTAGGTGTTTGTAGAGATGTCTATGTCGTGGGGTATGTTATGTGGTGGGGTATGTTATGTGCTGGGCTATGTTATGTGGTGGGGGTGTATGTGGTGGGAATGTATACATAACAACAGGCTAATGCTCTGTGAATGTTTTCAAGATTTTTTGTATTTTACTCTAGGGGTGTTGGCTCCCACAGAGGCGCCCTCAACAGGATCGTCCACATTGAATGTCGGAGGCATTATTGGAGGCGTCATCGCTGGTGTTATCGTAGCTTACATCCTTATAATGGTGCTCTATTGTATTTATTGTAAAAAGTGTCTACAAAAGAATCCTGATAGCGGTCAGTTCATCTTAATTTGACTGTACATTTCGAATACCATTAGCATTTTTTAGAAAAAAAAATATGTTTCGTATCACTAACATATAAAACTACACATTTTTACAATGTCACTAACATATAAAACTACACATGTTTACAATGTCACTAACATATAAAACTACACGTCTACGACAATAATTAAAATGTCATTTGCACTTATTTGTATTTTTTAGAAAATGCTTAAATTTAGGCCAGTGCTTAAAAATAGAAGGGAATGAGAGCTAAATCTTGGGAGTTTAATGAATCTTAGATATTCCCGATATTACTGCTTAACAGTTTAAAAAAAAAACACTATAAAAACAGTGTAACTCATCTGTCTCTTGACTTTCGTTATAGGGGTGCTGTGACGGTTCGCGTAATCAAGTCCCTCCACATATCCAGAACAGTAGCACACTTAGTCACTTAGTCATAAGCGTGCTTTTTTTTTCTTTATGAAAAGTTTGGTCCTCTATGTCAATGTCATTAAACAAAGTTGATCGATTACAAAGATATATAAACGTAGATTGTATCTTTTATTACATCTATAAATCAGTGGCGCGGGGAGGAGGGGGGAAGAATTTAAAAATTCCCCAGAGTCCCCGCTTGAAGAGGGGGGGGGGGTCCAAACGAGAATTCGAAATTATTTTTTTACAATAAATATTCAATATTACGCAAAATGCAAGGGCCCCCAAAGAGGTCAAGCCACCCCCATGCCCCCAAATGATGTAAAAGGTGCTAGCTACGCCACTGCTATACATTTCACAGAAAACAAGTCAATGCACTTAGTAACGGCTACATATTTTTTACAAAGCTTATATCAACTCACTCTGTCTGTCTGACCGAGACTTCTTTATGAGCCATTAAAACTACCATTTTTCATGTGTTTTTTTTTTTGTTTGTTTTTTCAGAAAATCCAGATGGAAAGTAAGTCTTTAAAAACTTCTCTATTACATAAAAAAAAATTATAGAGTTATTTAAATTAAACAATTACAAGGTTACAAAGACAGTTTGTGTGGAAACACAAACTCAAAATCGGCCCCATAAGTGGTCCACCCAGGCAGGTAAAAAAGAAGGTTTTCAATATTTTCAAAAGTACATCAGAATGAAATTCTATCAAAGACAAATGACAGAGAAGAATGGAGCAAGAAGGTTGACAGATCTTGTGTGGTGCCCCCGCGGTCCAGCAGACTAAAATATCGGTGAAAGTGAAGTTAGATGTGAACCTGGCCTAACTGATGTCTTATAATGAATATCTAATTGATCTCATTGTTTTGTAAAGGATCAATCTCTTATTCAAAGCATCAAGAAAAAAACATTTCCGTAAAAAAAAAAATAGTTTAGTGTATCGTTTGTACACTACAGTTCACGCGCTAATCTGAAAAAACTATTTATTAATTGATGTTTTAAATTATATCTGACTTCAATACATACTAAATAGATTTTTTTCTCTTTAAAACTATATTTAGTGTGTGTGTAAATGAATAACTTAATATGACAGAATTTACATAACGTAGCCTTAAAAATGTAATAACTAACCATTTCCATAGATATTGCGTGGTTATCTCACCTTCTAAAGTGCCTACTGTGTTTGTTACTTATTAATAGTAAATAGTTGTAAAGGGGTGTATTTTTATGAACAAACTACTTGCATAAATGACTTTAAAAATTTGATTTTTCGCTTTTAGAAAAGAGAAAAGTAGCCGTTGCATCAGAACTTTGAATGGTCTAAAATATTATGGTGTAAGATTTTCACTATCTTTTCTAATTTACGAGATCAAAACGGGACGGACGGACAGGCGGACAGACAGACATTCCACACAAAATTAAAAGTCATTTTGGTTATATTTTAAGTTATATATTTTTTTTAAAATGTTTTTTTGTTTTGTTTTTACATTTTTGCTGATAATTAGTCAGGAATGGGGGATAAATGTGTAAACTATTTACATATCATGTGTGCTGTACATTTTAAACAGACTTCAACCATGTACTACTATCCTTAATCTTTTATTAGCAAACTTGTAATTGGCAGATAATTAATTTAGTGCTTTCATTTGTTAATGGGTTTCTGTCTGTACATTCATACTACATAGACTTGACATAGAGTCATAGACAGTCTAGTTTAGGTGCCAGGAAGATAAATCTTTGATGTCACTTCGGTTAATATAAAAGAAAGCCGTCTGTGATCTTTTTAAGACGATTATTTGTTACAGAACGTCTGTTATTTATAAGATAAGAAGATAAGAGAAACGGTTGTTCTTAACAGACATTGACCTTGTAGGGATTAAGCAATGTGTTTTATAAAATTGGGGGAAAAGTGTATATATTATTTAATTGCACGCTACAGATATGTAATGATACTTTCATAACCTTGCATGTCAATATCCATGTGACTTTGTATAATGTTTGTTATTACAGTACTCCAGATGCCGGCCGTCACACAACAAAACTCAAATCTGCTTTCTCGTCCATCGCCTCATTGGAATGGTTCAAATCTTCAAAGAAAGAAGTAATTACTCTAATTATTTTTTACCAGATTTCTGAATCGAGACCATTCGTTATAGAGGGCCTCAGCACTGGCCTGCAACGTCACAACCTGTGGGAAGTTTAGATCAATAACTCCTACAGACTTGTGACGTGGTGACGAGCTATTGGTCTCAACTGCACACAGGCTGTGACGTTGCAGGTCATTGTTGACCAATGTTCTCGGCTTAATCTAAGTTCTAAAAACTGCTCAATGTTTCATAAGCCTTTGCTAGTGCCCCCCCCCACCACCACCACCAAAACCTAAAAATTAGCACGCACTCCCCAGTAAGCTCTCGAAGTGGTCATGCAGGATAGTAGGCCGGATTTCAACTAGAGATCAATATGATGATAGTCCGATGGTCAAATTCACGACCACTCAGCCTACTATCCTCACGTGTTGCTATACGCTTTATAGACTTCTATACGATAACTAGGAGAAACTAGACTATGATCTGTCTTGATTTTATCCTTGTGTCATTCATTGGCCTGTCACGTCAATTTTAGAACCCCTGTAATATTTTGTGACTAGTAATCACTGAACCATTCCGTGCTTGTTCGCACGAGATTTTGTTTTTTGGGCGGAAGCTGACCACGAGGTGGACAGTCAGTTGTTTTATAGACTCTGGTAAGAGAGGAGTGTTTTGGATATTAATGTACAAGTAGAGTGTCATTGAATTGATTTGTATTCAGGACTAAGTTTCTTGGATGTATTTTGTGATGGCTGAAGTTGCCAATATCTTTATATTTATATATTTAATGTGAATAAAAACCATGTCTGCTACCAGTGAGTCAATCCATTATTTTGAATATTGTGGTCAGAGAGTTCAGCATGTTAGTGTTCTCACGCACTAGCAAATCTAGTGCGCGAGAGAAAGTATTTAATTAAGAAGTTAAAAAATATCATAGTAGTACCAGTACAACACAGAGACATTCGCGTCATCACGCCTACAACAAGAACTAGGCTGTGACATGGCCTCCTTCAGTCGTAGAACGACTATGGTTCATGTCAGAGCACACTTCCTCGTGTGGCTGTGGAGCCCTATTTTGGAGAGACACTCTTGTCCACAGATAGCGCAGGTTAAGGTGGCTTTTACTTCGGTGGTAGAGGAGCTTGCCGTTTTTCGGATTGTACGTTTTTCTTCCTGAGCTGAGACCCATGTACTTTCACTGTCCAAAGCTTTCTTGGTCACTGTCTCTCTCCATCTGTTGCGGTCTAGAGCTATGTCTTCCCAATTGTCAGTATTGATGTTCACTGATTTGAGGTCACGTTTTATTACATCTATGTAACGGAGTTGGGGGCGACCAGTTTTTCTTGTGCCAGTCGCGAGTTGACCATAAAGGATGACTTTTGGGATGCGCTTGTCCTCCATCCGGCGAACATGTCCAAGCCAGCGCAAGCGGCGTTGTCTGAGAGCTGTAAAGATGCTGGGAATACCTGATCGCGCAAGGATCTCAGTATTGCACACTTTTTCTTTCCTTGTGACATTCAAGATCCTACGGAGACAATTCAAATGGAATGAGTTCAGTTTTCTCTCTCTTGCTTTGCGTAGGAGGTCCATCCATGATTCACTGCCATACAGCAGTGTACTCATAACGCATGCCTTGTAGACTTCCATCTTGGTCACCGTAGTTAGCTTATGATTTTCCCAAACTCTTTGCCTGAGTCTAGCGAAAGTCGAGGCAGCCTTTCCTATGCGTTTTTTATCTCCTCTTCTAGAGACAGGTCATCTGTAATTGTGGATCCCAGAAAGCAGAATTCGTTTACGGCGTCCAGCTTGTTATCGTCAATGAGGATGGAGGGTGGTGCTGTAGCAGGTGGTCCCGTAACATTTGTTTTCTTCGTGCTAATAGTCAAGCCATATTCTTTACAGGCCTGAGAGAAGCGGAACATTAGTGACTGAAGTTCCTCTTGTGTGTGTGTCACTACCGCTGCGTCATCCGCGAATAGCATATCTCTTAGGAGGGTGGCTCTGATTTTAGTTTTGGCTCTCAGTCTGGCAATATTTAGGAGTTTGCCATCAAATCTGGAATGGAGATAAATGCCTTCGATGGATTTGTCAAACGCGTTGTGGATTAGCAGTGAAAATAGTATTCCAAAGAGGGTTGGGGCCAGGACACATTCTTGTTTAACTCCGCTGTTTATACTGAAACTTTCAGAGCTGGCACCGTTGAATTGCACTGTACCCATCATATTTTGGTGGAAAGATATGATTACATTTAGTAACTTGGGTGGACAGCCTATTATCTGTAAAATTTTAAAGAGTTACTGCTAACTAGATCGAAGGCCTTTGTCAGGTCAATAAACGCAATGTACAAAGTCATCCTTTGTTCTCTGCACTTTTCCTGGAGTTGGCGGATGGAGAAAATCATGTCAATCGTGGATCTCCCTGAGCGAAAGCCGCATTTTGATTCTGGATAGACCCGATCAGTGAGATTTTGTAGCCTGGGAAGTATCACTCGAGCTAAAATACTTAGGAGGGAGATTCCCCTGTAATTGTTGCAGTCGCTTCTGTTACCTTTGTTCTTATACAGTGTAATGATTTTAGCATCCCGCAGGTCTTGTGGCACAGCACTTTCTTGCCAACATTTGCAAAGCAGTTCGTGTAGAGGTTGGATTAGAGTAGTTTTGCATTGTTTTAGAAGATGTGTACTCTCACAATTAAATGCCCTTAATATATATATAGTACCGGTATATGTTTCGAGGAATACATTAATTTAAAATAATCAGAAAAGGTTTGCTAATCATAATTTTAGTAATTCATACTATATTTTATTAGATCTTTTGTAGAGAATTCATACTATAACTTATAGGATAATTTATAAGATTATTCAATGTAAATGTTATAGGATACTTCATAATATAATTTATACCACTATTTGTTAAATAATTTATAAGATTATGAATGAGATAGCTTATAAAATAACTTCTATGATGATTTGTCAGATAACTTGTATGAGAATTTAAAAGATGTACAAGATGCTACTAGGTCTACAATGTTTAGACTTTTCTTTATAAATTGAAACTAATATTCTACTGGTCATCTTCCAGAAACAAGAGGTTAAAGTGACCAAACCAGAGAACGACTATGATTACGTCACGACAGCTCGAGGAAAAGCAACAGCTAGACCGGCTTCAGAAGCAGATACACCCAAGAAAGCTTCCATTAATCCTCGTGAAAGAGAGACATCACAGCCATCCCATGATTCCAACAAGACGAGATCAAATGTGTATGAATCACAAGGACGCCAGGGACTTGTCAATATAGGCTTCAATAGTCACGACAAACAAAATGAGACTTCAACGGATGATAAGTAAGTTTATATCTAGACACTGGCTCCTCGGCTCTCAAACATTGTTACCAGGTCCGGATTTAAGTATGTGGAGGCCCCTACAATTTTCGAATGCTTTAATAAAGATCCACCTATGAATGAAAATACTAATATCTAAAAGCATGCTCTATTTTTTGAGAAAGAAATAGAATTCTTGCTTTTTAAATGTAGATATATCACTCCATAAACAATCACGTGATCTAAACGCCTTAGTGGCTAATGTCCATATAATGAAGGCACACATTTAAAAAAGAAATATGGAGATTTATTGATTGTTTGATTTTTTAATTTTTTAAATTGTTTTTTATTGTTTATTTGCTTTTTTCCCACTCGCTAATCTCCATAATTTCACTCACTTCTCAAGCCTCAATGACAAATTCAGATTTAGGGGCGTTGACCAAGACAGCGATGCTTCCTCCCCCCGAGTGTACAATAGAGAGGACCGCGCTCAGAGGCGAAGAAGTCGAAATAATGAGGCAGCAGTGACCACCCCTAACCCAGATGGAGTTTTTCTTTAACTTGATGGAGACAGCGGGTTCCACAGGCCAGATTTTATTTTGGTGTTGCCTTTTTAGCATTGCAGTGTACAGAGCTCATTAAATGTCCATTGTTACAACACGAAGCAACATTAAGCACTTAATCAAGAAACTAATAGCTACATTGAATAATCCTCCCTCGGGTTTGTGTGATCCAGTACACACGTAACCATTGTGCTCATTTGTACGCATGTCAATGCTTTTCTTAGATAACACATCCAGGCATTTTTATCTTTTCATACAGCAGAAGATACAGAGTCACGTGTCTAATTATCCTCCTTTCTCTCTCCCCCCCCCCACACCTTTTATTTTACTTCTTAATTATTAGTTTCATGAATTTTAGTTCTAATCAGTGAATGGAATGTTTAGATCATAAACTGGCAGTGGCCAGATTTTATGGGGCTTTTATTCCATGTATGAGCCGTTTCATTTGATCTCACAATGAAACCAATTGATTAGGGGACATAGTTCATCTCATATTAAATACAAACTGATCTTTGCATAGTTCGCCTGTTGAATGTGAAGAGAGATTCCTTTCAATTTTAAATGTTGTTTTTTTCCTTTTCTATTATGTCTCATTTCTATAAAATGTTAAAATGGATTTTATCACTTATTATCACAGCGCTATTTTTCCTAGTTCTAAAAATAAATATAACACAGCTTTAATAATTTTATTACCAATGTGTTGGGTGTAATAAATGTGCCATAGGTTGCCATACATAATGATTTTCAACACTGAAATGTCAAATACATTCCTTGTCTGTTTATAGTTTGTTTTTAAGGAACTTGTTCGTTTGTTTGTTTGTTTATTTGTTTGTTTTTGGTTCAATAAAAGCAAGATTACAGTTTTTAAAAATAAAAATTTCGTTTTCTTTTCTAGGAAATATAATTGTGTGTCGTTGTTGAGACAGACTTATGTGTGCAAGGCGCACAGAGTTCTAACTAATATCCAGAAGACTTTATTTACCGTCACGTTTTCTTGAAACAAATCTAGTATCGTGTTGATGAGTCCCAACCAACCCATTAGAGAAATCTAATTAGTGTTAAGAACTAAATTTAAAGAGATTGTTTTAATGGCTTTAGAGGTTTGCAATATGTATGTATATCTATCCATCTACCTATCAATCTATCTTTCTAAATATATAAGATAGAAAAAAAAAGGTGATTTTATAACGAGTGTCCACGTTGTCAATGAAATATCTGTCCTAAAGTGAACCTGACTAGCCACGAGGTAAATATCAGAAATGCAGTCTATGAATAGAGAGTTGCCTCCTCAATAAGAGCTAGTAAATAATAGTCCGGCATCGTGCCGACTTAAATACATTATCAGGTTTACAATCTGTGCACTAGTTGTTTACATTCAGTTCCTAACATCATTTGTTTTTCTGACTCATCGTTGTAGTGAACCTGTAGATTTGTAGAACCTGTAGATTTGTAGAACTGTAGATTTGTAGAACCTGTAGATTTGTAGAACTGTAGATTTGTAGAACTGTAGATTTGTAGAACTGTAGATTTGTAGAACTGTAGATTTGTAGAACTGTAGATTTGTAGAACCTGTATAGTTGTAGAACTGTAGATTTGTAGAACCTGTAGATTTGTAGAACTGTAGATTTGTTGAACTGTAGATTTATAGAACTGTAGATTTGTAGAACTGTAGATTTGTAGAACCTGTAGATTTGTAGAACCTGTAGATTTGTAGAACTGTAGATTTGTAGAAACTGTAGATTTGTAAAACCTGTAGATATGTAGAACTGTAGATTTGTAGAACTGTAGATTTGTAGAACCTGTAGATTTGTAGAACCTGTAGATATGTAGAACCTCTAGATAAGTAGGACTGTAGATTTATAGAACCTGTAGATATGTAGAACTGTAGATTTGTAGAACCTCTAGATAAGTAGAACTGTAGATTTGTAGAACCTGTACATATGTAGAACTGTAGATTTGTAGAAACTGTAGATATGTATAATGTGTATAAATATGTATAACATATCTACATATGTAGAACCTGTAGATAAGTAGAACTGTAGATTTGTAGAACCTGTAGATATGTAGAACAGTAGATTTGTAGAAATGTAGATTTGTAGAAATGTAGATTTGTAGAACCTGTAGATTTGTAGAACCTGTAGATTTGTAGAACATGTAGATATGTAGAACCTCTAGATAAGTATGTCTGTAAATATGTAGAACTGTAGATTTGTAGAACTGTAGATTTGTAGAACCTGTAGATTTGTAGAACCTGTAGATATGTAGAACCTCTAGATAAGTAGGACTGTAAATATGTAGAACTGTAGATTTGTAGAACCTGTAGATTTTTAGAACCTGTAGATATGGAGAACCTCTAGATATGGAGAACCTGTAGATTCGTAAAACCTGTAGATATGTAGAACAGTAGATTTGTAGAACTGTAGATTTGTAGAACCTGTAGATTTGTAGAACCTGTAGATATGTAGAACCTCTAGATAAGTAGGACTGTAGATTTATAGAACCTGTAGATATGTAGAACTGTAGATTTGTAGAACCTGTAGATTTGTAGAACTGTAGATTTGTAGAACTGTAGATTTGTAGAACCTGTAGATTTGTAGAACCTGTAGATTTGTAGAACTGTAGATTTGTAGAACCTGTAGATTTGTAGAACCTGTAGATTTGTAGAACCTGTAGATTTGTAGAACTGTAGATTTGTAGAACCTGTAGATTTGTAGAACCTGTAGATTTGTAGAACTGTAGATTTGTAGAACCTGTAGATTTGTAAAACCTGTAGATTTGTAGAACCTGTAGATATGTAGAACTGTAGATTTGTAGAACCTGTAGATTTGTAGAAACTGTAGATTTGTAAAACCTGTAGATTTGTAGAACTGTAGATTTGTAGAACTGTAGATTTGTAGAACCTGTAGATTTGTAGAACCTGTAGATATGTAGAAACTCTAGATAAGTAGGACTGTTGATTTATAGAACGTGTAGATATGTAGAACTGTAGATTTGTAGAACCTGTAGATATGTAGAACTGTAGATTTGTAGAACCTGTAGATTTGTAGAACCTGTAGATCTGTAGAACCTATAGATTTGTAGAACTGTAGATTTGTAGAACTGTAGATTTGTAGAACCTGTAGATTTGTAGAACCTGTAGATTTGTAGAACCTGTAGATTTGTAGAAACTCTAGATATGTAGAACTGTAGATTTGTAGAACCTGTAGATATGTAGAACTGTAGATTTGTAAAACCTGTAGATATGTAGAACCTTTAGATTTGTAAAACCTGTAGGTATGTAGAACTGTAGATTTGTAAAACCTGTGGATTTATAGATTTAATAAAATTTTTAGATATGTAGAATTGTAGAAAGGGCCGGACTTAGGCCACTGCAATCTAAGCTGTCGCAGTGGGCACGCACTTTCATAGCCCCAGCGCTAATTCTAGATGTAAATTATTAAATTAAACCATTTTATAACTTGTAGATATAAACAGGACTTCCGCGGCCTCCAGATTTTCCAGGGTCTCCTTTAAATCTCCTCTAATTGGAAAATATTTTTTTAAAGTCCTGGAAAAATGAAAGTATTAAAATCCTACGCGCGATAAAAAAAAACGGCATTGTCAGCTTTCATTTAGTAAAAATGTATTGCATAGCGCCATAAACGAATGTATTTTATAATTTTAAAAAAATCTTAATTTTGACGTTATGCTTTTCCCTTCCTAGACTCGTCCCTGTGCTATCCGTTTTGCATAAGGGCCCGCAAATGTTAGGGCCGGTCCTGATTGTAGATTTGTAGAGCCTGTAGATATGTAGAACTGTAGATTTGTAGAGCCTGTAGATTTGTAGAGCCTGTAGATATGTAGAACTGTAGATTTGTAGAGCCTGTAGATATGTAGAACTGTAGATTTGTAGAGCCTGTAGTTATGTAGAACTGTAGATTTGTAGAGCCTGTAGATATGTAGAACTGTAGATTTGTAGAGCCTGTAGATTTGTAGAGCCTGTAGATATGTAGAACTGCAGATTTAAAGAACTTGTAGATATTTAGAACCTGTACATATGCTTTCTGTTTCTCTTTTTTGCCTTTTATTTCTATTTTCTAACACACTCGGTGGCTTGTAAATAGAAAGAAAAATCTTACTCTGGAATAAATGTAACCTAACACAACTACACCAAGCTGCATTAAACTTTCAACAAACATTCGTATTAGAAAAAGACATTAACCAACCAGTCGATGACCTCTGGAATTTCATTAAAAACCATCTTAAAAGCATTATAGAAAATCATATACCAACTAAATACACATCAAACAAAATAAATAAATGCTGGTTTAATAATAGACTAAAGAAGCTTTGTAAACAGAAGGAAAACCTATATAGAAAATTTAAAGAAACCAAGGCAGAAAGAGTTTACAAAAAGTATATAAAAATTAAACACCTAACCCAAAAAGTAAGCAGACAGCTGCAGAGTGAATACATAAACAATGTAATATCTAAAGATAACAACAAAACCTATGGTCATACATTAAGTCTAAGAAAATGGAAACAACAGGCATAGCGCCATTAAAAGATGAACATAACATAATACATAATGATAATGAAACTAAAGCAAACATCCTAAACAAATACTTTGCCCAGGAGACAAAGACATATTTCTTAATTTGAACCAAGTAGACAACATAGAAGATTTAGTAGTACAAAAAAATGGAATTCAAAAACTATTATCCAACACCAAACCAAATAAAGCGTCTGGACCTGATGGTATTCCAGCTAGATTACTCAAAGAACTAAGCAATGAGCTAGCCCCAGTGTTCTAAATACTCTTTCATGCATCGCTTAACCAGGGCAGAGTACCAAAGGACTGGAAAGAAGCTAATGTCACCTCCCTATTTAAAAAAGGAGAAAAATCTGATCCAGGAAACTACAGACCAGTATCACTTACCAGCATCACATGTAAAATCCTAGAACACATAATATGTAGCAACATCATAAACCACTTAGACAAACATAATGTCCTCACCCCATACCAACATGGCTTTAGGAAATATAGATCATGTGAAACACAACTAATAGGACTAATTGATGATTTTTCAAAAGGTTTAGATAATAGTAAACAAATAGATGCTATCTTACTAGATTTTTCCAAGGCTTTTGACAAAGTTCACCACCATAGTTTGCTTAAAAAATTAAAATATTTTGGCATTAATGGTCCACTGCATGAGTGGATTAAAGATTTTCTGATAGGGAGAGAACAAACTGTAATAACAAATGGCTCTAAATCAACACCAATAACAGTAAACTCAGGTGTACCTCAAGGAACAGTCTTGGGTCCACTACTATTTTTAATTTACATAAATGATTTACCAAATTGCATTAGCTCAGGAACAAAAGTCAGATTATTTGTAGATGATTGCATAATATATAGAACAATAAAAACAACACAAGACACAGATATTTTACAAAGAGAATTAGATGAATTACAGAAATGGGAATCAAATTGGAGCATGTCTTTCCACCCAGAAAAATGTCAGTTGTTAAGAGTAACAAAAAAACTAAAACAAATTAATTCCACTTATCTTATTCATGGCAAACCAGTAACACAGACTAAAAACGCAAAATACCTAGGTGTTATAATAAATGAAAAACTGTCATGGAATCCACATATTGATGAAACTATAAAAAAATCCAACAAAGCATTAGGGTTTATTAAAAGAAATTTCTATAAATCAAATTAGAACATAAAACTAAAATGTTATTTAACCTTGGTTAGGCCAATAATAGAATATGCATCCACCGTTTGGGACCCCTCAACTCAAGAAAACATTAAGAAACTGGAACAAACACAAAATAGAGCAGTGAGATTCATAACAAATGAATATTCACATTTGACTAGAGTAACACCATTAGTAAAATCACTAAATTTAGAAAGCCTTCAGGACAGAAGACTCAAAGGTAAAGTAGCAATTATACATAAAACACAGAACCATAATCTTCAAATACAAAAACAAAATTTAATAAAATACTCTGAAAGACACACAAATAAAGGCACATTCCTCGTCCCATATGCTAGGACAAATTTGTACAAATACTCCTTCTTCCCTAGTGCTATTACAGCATGGAATGGGTTGCCTGAGCTAGCCAGAAAAACCAGTGACTTGGAAGAATTTAAGTCATTGGTTAATATGCATGACTAAATGCATGACGCGTATGACGTAATCATCTTCTTTTTTTAAGTAACGTCTGTATTATATAAGAAGATAAGATAAGATCGTAAAGAATTTAATCGCCCCGCGGCTTGTTTCCATCGTTAGAATACGTTCTTTTTAGTTGTTCATCATCATCACCATTATCATCATCATCATTATTATCATCATCAACGCTCTCTTGACTGTCGTCGTTGTAGATTCGAGTAACCAAATCCCTCCATTTTGTTCGTGTCAGCAGCTGTTCTTAATAGGATATCAAGAGAGATGCCGGTCCATTCTTTTACATTGTCCAGCCAGCTTTTCTTTGGACGATTTTGTTCCTGCCCCCTCCACTGTGCCTTGAAGGACGACTTTAGACAGTGAGTCATGTCTTTGAGTTAGATATAAAGAAATGTATTCTAAAAATTTCAATCTACAGAAGAAAATGTTTCAATGCGTACGAAATAAATATTTCGAGTAGTTTATTCAAATTTAAAAGCAATTTAATTTGTTAAATTAACATTTACTTTTATTTCTTTATCAAAAGTATTATAAAGCGTATGAGGGAAATAATATCTGAATAGGACAGTAATACTAAAGCACATGTCAAAAAAGCGATTCCAGTTCCTCCAATCACTTGTGAAGAAATTCTTGTATCAGGAACTGAGATCCGAGTTCGCCTATAGGATGAAAGTCCTTGATAGTCCTCTTTCAGAAAGGAAATAATGGCTTCCGTTTTCTCCTGGATGTCTGGCGTTGATGTAGCCAGCGTGTTCTTGGCTGGTGAAGTTGTTACACTTGAAGATGAGGACGATGAAGTTGGATCTGCAGTGACCTCTGTCAAAGATTCTGGTAAGCTGCTGGTGACATCTTGAGATTCGCTTGAATTATGATGAGGTGTATCCTGCCTCGTGACCTCAGTAGATGTGACAGTTTGTTCTGTGGTCAGTGTATTGTCGCATGAATCTTTATGACGATTTCGAAGTCTTTGTAAGTAGATCTCGTGTGGAAACTAGAGAAAACAACATCAACAAAGCATACATTGTTTCATTGGACAGCATGTATAGAGTACACAAACATAGGGATACGTTTAATTGTATTTATTCATTTTTTTTTTTGCATCGTAACAATACTGTATTGTTTAAAGCACATTCCTCTAATTCTAATAGTTTTATTTAGTTAAACCTTTACTTGTGGCTGAATGCAGAGAGCACGACTTGTATACAGGACTAAAATGGATCATACACATATAAAAATTTCCTGCGTGGTCAAAGATGAGCATATTTGTCATCAATATATATAATTCTCTTCATGGCTCAAAAGTTTGGACACCACGTACAGGAAAGATCACACTTTTATTTCTGCAAGTCAGACGGACTAGAGTTACCCTACAAAAAAAATGGGGGGGAGGAGAACAAGTAGTATTCACCCGTCACTAAATAGCAGGGTCAGACTTAACCATTGTAGGGCCCTATGCGAAGCGGATTTCGCGGGTCCAGTTTGGGTAGGGATACGGATAATAAGTGAAAATTAAGAGTTTGTATTAGAACAAAAAACGTCTTAGCATTTTATTCATTTTTTTACTACGTACAGAACTACTTTACGAGCCTTCCATGTAGCGAAGTCATACAGTATATCATAAGAATTCTGTTTCCTACACAGATCACGCTCAATAGCAAGAATTATCAAATGTTTCAATCTATCTTTGAGAATTGTTGACCTCAAATAAATCTTCAATAGTTTGAGGCGCGAGAGGCTTCTTTTCCAGATTACACAATTACCGATATTGCTTAATGCCGTTTTTTTATCGCGCGTAGGATTGGCGCTTTCCATATTGAATGATACCCAAAAATGACAATTTTTGTCTATATATTTCAGGACATTTGTATGAGTTTTCAAAAGATTGTAATAATTTCAGGATATTTCCAGGACTTTTTCGTATATTTTGAAATTTCATGAGATTTCCAGGAGCACCTGGTAAATCGAGAGGAGGCCGCGGGAAATCTGTTATAAGTTATAAAATGGTTTAACTTAATAATTTATACACCTAGAATTAGCGCGGGTCCTATGAAAATGTGGTGCTCACTGCGGTCGCATAGATTGCAGTGGCCTAAGGCCGGCCCTGCAAAGATGTCTGTAAAGTCCTATCCTCGCTTTAATCCATACATGGCATAGGTAAGTTGGGTCTACAACAGATAATCCTGCTTCTTCTCTCAGCTTTTTGTTGGCGGATGTTTCATGCTGGACGCTCTCCTTGCCTAGTATCTTGAGATTCCGACACTCACGGCTTCACGCATGATGAGCGATCGAGAGCTAGTGTTTTCCAGGAGGTTTGTCAATATCTCCTTGATGGAGCTCAAGGGTGTCTTTGTTAACCCACCCATCGAAATTGGGACCTTTTTGCTGTGGCGTGAATACTGTTCATACGTGACAACTCTATTGAAAACAATATACCAAAGAAACCAGAAGAAGTAAAGAAATCTTTAGAGATTACTAGAATGTTGAGTGGAACCGATTCAGACTAAAAATAAAAACAAAGTTACAATGACAGTTTGTGTGGAAACACCAACTGAAAATTGGCCCCCGAAGTGGTCCACCCAGGCAGGTAAAAAGGAAGGTTTTAATATTATCAGAATGAAATTCTATCAAAGACAATTGACAGAAAATAATGGAGAAAAAAGGTTAACAAATCTTAAGTGGTGCCCCAGCAGACCAATGGATAGGTGAAAGTGAATGTGAAGTTAGATGTGAACCTGGACTAACTGATGTCTTATAATGAATATCTAATAACCTAATTGTTTTGTAAAGCGCCAATCTCTTATTCCTCAAGAATAAAACATTTCCGTAAAAAAAAAAAAATTTCTTTGATTAGGTGTTTTATAGTGTGCGTCCTACTGTGCAGTTCGTAATATAACATGAAAAACTACTTATTAATTGTTGTTTTAAATTATGTCTGACTTAGATGCATACTAAATAGATTTTTTCTTTTAAAAAAAAAAATAAACATTTTTACAATTTAGTACTTAAAAAACTACTTATCATAACTTAACAATAAAGATTTTTTTTTTAAATATTTTTTTACAAACATTTTACAACCGTTTGCATAAATGTGTTAAAAATATTGTCAACAGTCGCCTACGCTAATAAAGAGCCTCAAGTGTTTGTTACTATTAATAGACAATAGCTATAAAAGTTGGTTAATTTTTGAAAAAAAATGCTTGCCTAAGTGATTTAAAAAATTAGATTTTTCGGTTTCAGAAAAGAAAAAAGTAGCCGTTACATCAGAACTTTGAATGGTCTTAAATATTGGGATGTCGGATTTTCACTATCTTTTCTAGTTTACGAGATCGAAACGGGACGGTCGGACAGACAGGCCACACAAAACTAATAGCGTCTTTTCCCCTTTCGGGGGCCGCTAAAAATACTATAAAACAACAACAACACTTAAATGAAGTGTATCATTTAATAAGAATAAAAGTGAACGACCTGAATTCGAACTCGTGGTGCCAAAGCCTTCTCAGGCTTGTCAAGCAACCTCTGCTCTCGGAGCCTCAGAGGACGACTAATTCTGCTTTTAACACCACTTTAGTCAAGCACAACTTCGTTCTCTTGTTTGAGATACCAAACAAAATAAAAAATTACCAATAGTTAACTAACTAGTGGTTAATTATTCACTTTCATCTATCCCTTGGTCTGCTGGACCAAGGCACCACACAGGATCTGTCAACCTTCTTTCTCCATTCTTCTCTGTCATTTGCCTTTGATAGAATTTCATTATGATATTCTTTCTGAAAATATTGAAACCTGCCTTATTACCTGCCTGGGTAGACCACTTTCTGATAGAATTTAATACCGATATTCTTCTGAAACCTACCTTTTTTTCTGCCTGGGTGAACCACTTCGGGGGCCGTTTTTGAGTTTGTGTTTACACACAAACTGTCTTTGTAACCTTCTTTTTTATTGAATCTTGTGTTGTCAGGTACAAGAAATAATTGTGCCAAATTTCAGATTGATTGGGTGTGGAAGAACTAACGTGTACCAACTTTTGACCAAAACAAAACACACACAAAGATTGACTGCTGCAGGGCTAAACGACTGTATAGAAAATACGAAACACATGCATATATGTCACCCTGCCGGACCAAGTCAAACAAAGGACGCTTGGGCCACGAGGCCTTCATCGGCTACAAAACAAAACAAAAATAACAAACAATTAACACAAAAATACTATTTTTTTGTATTTTTTTAGTTTTGTAATAGAAATTGTACTAGTTATAAGCAATCCCAACATGAGAAACGTTTCATTTTTTTTTGCCTCCGTACAGGGCACAACAGAATGAGGAAACACATGTTGGACAAAATTAAATTGAAGCTAGCAAAACACGCCCTAGAGGAGTGTCGCCAGATTTATGCTGCATACTTTACTAGGGGGTCCAATAATGGCCCCCGAACACCGCTTTAGGAGACTGACTATATAGAGAGCTACTTGAACTGCGCCGTTAAGAAACTCCGCTACTTGATAAATGAGAACAAATATGAAGCAGAAATCCCAGATATGCATGAATTTTTAACTGGACAGAGTAATGAGATCCTTGTTTAAATTTAGTCATAGATATTACAGAAGAAAGTCACGGATCTAATGAAAATTATTTTTGACAAAATGTCCAGTCTTTTGTAGCTAAGAGCTCTACCTCCTAAAACTTAGTATGAAAACAAAATGTTACACAAAACATTTATTGGACTCTATTTTTATACTTTGAAAATATTTTTAAAAAAAATTGAAAGTCAAATGTATCATAGATAAGAAATTATTTGAAAGTAAATTCAAATAAATAATTTTGATGTTTAGTTTGAAAAATGTCTGACATTGTTCTGATGATATAAATATATTTAATCAATAAAAGTAGAACTTGTTACTTACTGTTAAATCGTTAGAAGAGATGGCGATGTCTGAAACACCCGCAGAATGACAGAACATAGAAGTGTCACCTTGACCTAGAAGGTACGCTCCAAACTTGACTTTCTTATCTTTGAGCTGTAGATGTAGGTAAGTGACTTCACTGGGAAGTCTGGTGGAACATCCGGAGTAGTTACTTCCTGAGGTAGTCAACAAAATACTATTTCAGGAAGTCAACGAACGAAGGAATCTGCTGCACACAAGTTTCAGTCTATGGTTTTATTTTCTGTCATTTTCAAAGTTTAACATTCATTAACACATGAACATACCGGGAATACTTTGACATGTCCACTGTAATGACGTATCATTGGTCACTAGATCTAAAGGTAAAGTGGCCTCAGCAATAATATAAATATTGACTGCATAGACATCAGGGACTTTGGCAATGTCATATTCATCTCTCCAGAGACTTGGTGGTAACAACGAAGTTATGCACGTGTCTTGGTGACCACCTTAGAAATATATAGATACATGTCACTTTAACATCGATATTGGTGGGCCAGACAGACACGTTAGATAATAACTACGGAATATGGGGATCTATGGCGAACTGTTGTCAGTGGAGACAAATAGCTCTTTGAGATATCCCAGATATGTGTTCAGGCCAGCTAGAACGATTGGTATCGCTTAAAGTCATCATAAGTACCAAGCTAGTTGACTGATTTGTGATGTTGGATCTGGGATCGGGTGACAATGTAGAGTTAAGAACACTGACTAGTGAAGAGTGGCACTGGCTACTACTAAAATTTTGTTCCATTCCTACTTGAACAAGACCGACTAGTGTACACTGGCTACTACTAAAATTTTGTTCCATTCCTACTTGAACAAGACCAACTAGTTTACACTGGCTACTACTAAAAGTTTGTTCCATTCCTACTTGAACAAGACCGACTAGTGTACACTGGCTACTACTAAAAGTTTGTTCAATTCCTACTTGAACAAGACCGACTAGTGTACACTGGCTACTACTAAAAGTTTGTTCCATTCCTACTTGAACAAGACAGACTAGTGACCACTGGCTACTACTAAAAGTTTGTTCCATTCCTACTTGAACAAGACCGACTCGTGTACACTGGCTACTACTAAAAGTTTGTTCAATTCCTACTTGAACAAGACCGACTAGTGACCACTGGCTACTACTAAAATTTTGTTCCATTCCTACTTGAACAAGACTGACTAGTGACCACTGGCTACTACTAAAAGTTTGTTCAATTCCTACTTGAACAAGACATTCTAGTGTAAACTGGCTACTACTAAAAGTTTGTTCCATTCCTACTTGAACAAGACTGACTAGTGACCACTAGCTACTACTAAAAGTTTGTTCCATTCCTACTTGAACAAGACTGACTAGTGTACACTAGCTACTACTAAAATTTTGTTCCATTCCTAATTGAACAAGACCGACTAGTGTACACTGGCTACTACTAAAAGTTTGTTCAATTCCTACTTGAACAAGACCGACTAGTGTACACTGGCTACTACTAAAAGTTTGTTCCATTCCTACTTGAACAAGACTGACGAGTGTACACTAGCTACTACTAAAATTTTGTTCCATTCCTACTTGAACAAGACTGACTAGTGTACACTGGCTACTACTAAAAGTTTGTTCCATTCCTACTTGAACAAGACTGACTAGTGTACACTGGCTACTACTAAAAGTTTGTTCCATTCCTACTTGAACAAGACCGACTAGTGACCACTGGCTACTACTAAAAGTTTGTTCAATTCCTACTTGAACAAGACCGACTAGTGTACACTGGCTACTACTAAAAGTTTGTTCAATTCCTACTTGAACAAGACCGACTAGTGTACACTGGCTACTACTAAAAGTTTGTTCAATACCTACTTGAACAAGACTGACTAGTGACCACTGGCTACTACTAAAAGTTTGTTCAATTCCTACTTGAACAAGACATTCTAGTGTAAACTGGCTACTACTAAAAGTTTGTTCCATTCCTACTTGAACAAGACTGACTAGTGACCACTAGCTACTACTAAAAGTTTGTTCCATTCCTACTTGAACAAGACCGACTAGTGTACACTGGCTACTACTAAAAGTTTGTTCCATTCCTACTTGAACAAGACTGACTAGTGACCACTAGCTACTACTAAAAGTTTGTTCCATTCCTACTTGAACAAGACCGACTAGTGTACACTGGCTACTACTAAAAGTTTGTTCCATTCCTACTTGAACAAGACTGACTAGTGACCACTGGCTACTACTAAAAGTTTGTTCCATTCCTACTTGAACAAGACCGACTCGTGTACACTGGCTACTACTAAAAGTTTGTTCAATTCCTACTTGAACAAGACCGACTAGTGACCACTGGCTACTTTTTTCCTCGATGGAAACGTAAAACATGTTCAAAGCTGGTCAAAACATGGAAGCACAAGTGTGAAGCGTGTTAGAAATGTGGAATGGTGCACAAGTGTGCAGCGTGTTAGAAATGTGGAAGGGTGCACAAGTGTGCAGCGTGTTAGAAATGTGGAACGGTGCACAAGTGTGCAGCGCGTTAGAAATGTGGAATGGTGCACAAGTGTGCAGCGTGTTAGAAATGTGGAACGGTGCACAAGTGTGCAGCGTGTTAGAAAAAGGAAGGGTGCACAAGTGTGCAGCGTGTTAGAAATGTGCCACGGTGCACAAGTGTGCAGCGTGTTAGAAATGTGGAATAGTGCACAAGTGTGCAGCGTGTTAGAAATGTGAAAGGGTGCACAAGTGTGCAGCGTGTTAGAAATCTGGAAGGGTGCTCAAGTGTGCAGCGTGTTAGAAATGTGCAACGGTGCACAAGTGTGCAGCGTGTTAGAAATGTGGAAGGATGCACAAGTGTGCAGCGTGTTAGAAATGTGGAAGGGTGCACAAGTGTGCAGCGTGTTAGAAATGTGGAATGGTGCACACGCGTGCAGCGTGTTAGAAATGTGGAATGGTGCACAAGTGTGCAGCGTGTTAGAAATGTAGAATGGTGCACAAGTGTGCAGCGTGTTAGAAATGTGCAATGGTGCACAAGTGTGCAGCGTGTTAGAAATGTGCAACGGTGCACAAGTGTGCAGCGTGTTAGAAATGTGCAACGGTGCACAAGTGTGCAGCGTGTTAGAAATGTGGAACGGTGCACAAGTGTGCAACGTGTTAGAAATGTGGAATGGTGCACAAGTGTGCAGCGTGTTAGAAATGTGGAAGGATGCACAAGTGTGCAGCGTGTTAGAAATGTGGAAGGGTGCACAAGTGTGCAGCGTGTTAGAAATGTGGAATGGTGCACACGCGTGCAGCGTGTTAGAAATGTGGAATGGTGCACAAGTGTGCAGCGTGTTAGAAATGTAGAATGGTGCACAAGTGTGCAGCGTGTTAGAAATGTGCAATGGTGCACAAGTGTGCAGCGTGTTAGAAATGTGCAACGGTGCACAAGTGTGCAGCGTGTTAGAAATGTGCAACGGTGCACAAGTGTGCAGCGTGTTAGAAATGTGGAACGGTGCACAAGTGTGCAACGTGTTAGAAATGTGGAATGGTGCACAAGTGTGCAGCGTGTTAGAAATGTGAAAGGGTGCACAAGTGTGCAGCGTGTTAGAAATATGGAAGGGTGCTCAAGTGTGCAGCGTGTTTGAAATGTGGAATGGTGCACAAGTGTGCAGCGTGTAAGAAATGTGCAACGGTGCACAAGTGTGCAGCGTGTTAGAAATGTGAAACGGTGCACAAGTGTGCAGAGTGTTAAAAATTTGGAACGGTGCACAAGTGTGCAGCGTGTTAGAAATGTGGAACGGTGCACAAGTGTGCAGCGTGTTAGAAATGTGGAACGGTGCACAAGTGTGCAGCGTGTTAGAAATGTGGAATGGTGCACAAGTGTGCAGCGTGTTAGAAATGTGGAAGGGTGCACAAGTTTGCATCGTGTTAGAAATGTGGAACGGTGCACAAGTGTGCAGCGTGTTAGAAATGTGGAACGGTGCACAAGTGTGCAGCGTGTTAGAAATGTGGAACGGTGCACAAGTGTGCAGCGTGTTAGAAATGTGGAACGGTGCACAAGTGTGCAGCGTGTTAGAAATGTGGAAGGGTGCACAAGTGTGCAGCGTGTTAGAAATGTGTAACGGTGCACAAGTGTGCAGCGTGTTAGAAATGTGGAATGGTGCACAAGTGTGCAGCGTGTTAGAAATGTGGAAGGGTTCACAAGTTTGCATCGTGTTAGAAATGTGGAACGGTGCACAAGTGTGCAGCATGTTAGAAATGTGTAACGGTGCACAAGTGTGCAGCGTGTTAGAAATGTGGAATGGTGCACAAGTGTGCAGCGTGTTAGAAATGTGGAAGGGTGCACAAGTGTGCATCGTGTTAGAAATGTGGAACGGTGCACAAGTGTGCAGCGTGTTAGAAATGTGGAAGGGTGCACAAGTGTGCAGCGTGTTAGAAATGTGGAACGGTGCACAAGTGTGCAGCGTGTTAGAAATGTGGAACGGTGCACAAGTGTGCAGCGTGTTAGAAATGTGGAAGGGTGCACAAGTGTGCAGCGTGTTAGAAATGTGTAACGGTGCACAAGTGTGCAGCGTGTTAGAAATGTGGAATGGTGCACAAGTGTGCAGCGTGTTAGAAATGTGGAAGGGTGCACAAGTTTGCATCGTGTTAGAAATGTGGAACGGTGCACAAGTGTGCAGCGTGTTAGAAATGTGGAACGGTGCACAAGTGTGCAGCGTGTTAGAAATGTGGAACGGTGCACAAGTGTGCAGCGTGTTAGAAATGTGGGACGGTGCACAAGTGTGCAGCGTGTTAGAAATGTGGAAGGGTGCACAAGTGTGCAGCGTGTTAGAAATATGCAACGGTGCACAAGTGTGCAGCGTGTTAGAAATGTGCAACGGTGCACAAGTGTGCAGCGTGTTAGAAATGTGGAACGTTGCATAAGTGTGCAGCGTGTTAGAAATGTGGAATGGTGCACAAGTGTGCAGCGTGTTAGAAATGTGGAATGGTGCACAAGTGTTCAGCGTGTTAGAAATGTGCAATGGTGCGGATTGAGTGTTTTAAAAAACAAAAGGGGTGGATGAGAAAAGGAATCAGTTATTTCAAGCTAAACTTTCGCACTTATAGATCTTATCCAATTCGGTTCAATCAGATCAGATAGGATTTCAAGCTCGAATTTCTCACATAATTGTATGGCTGGTTAGCTGACTTGATAGAGCTTGGTTCGCATATTGAAACCAAAATAAACTATTGTACAACAATCACAAATAAAATCAAATCATTTATTTCAATATTTCGGTCAATGTTAGTACTGTTATGACTAAATAAAATTTTGTTTTATTGTTTTTAACTTTATTGGTAGGGAAAAAAATAACGCTCAAAATATCGACCAACCTGAAAGTCTTGTGGAAATCTGATAGACATAAAAACTTGCATTGCCATAAATACTATAAAAGTTTCTGTTGTTCAAGGATTGTTGATGGATGTCACCAGTAGAGGGTAGCAGGAAAGAGATGGGCTCAACTATAGGCTAGATGAACATTGAATTAAAACATCATTTATCATTTAGTTCTGATTTTCAATTTGACACTATCTACAATTCATCTAGTTCTATGTAAATTTTATTTAGTTATATCTACATTTCATTAAGTTATGTCTACATTTCATTTAGCTATGTCTACATTTATTTCAATTAAATCTGCATTTCTTTTATTTCTGCCTATATTTCGTTTAGTTGTGTCTACATTTTGTTTAGTTTTGTCTACATTTTATTAAGTTATATCTACATTTCGTTTAGTTATGTCTACATCTTATTTAGTAAGGGGACATTATAGTGCTTGAACATTTCCCTATATTACTTTAAAGTTATTTTCCTTTATTTATTGATCTTAACAATGAACCACTTTTGTCTACATGTAAATCTGTACGTCAATATAACTCACTATAATGACGTAGGTCCAATCAAAGACTGCCTGACATTGAATGGTAGTCTCTGTGCTGGCTGTGTCTATGTCTGTAGGAAAGAGAAAGTATTCCTCACCAATAGATTCCAACGGAAGCATTATGTCTAGTGTGGAGTCAGTGTACATCTGGTCAGTCCTACTCTGGAATTTACAAATAAAAATAAGCATATCTCTATATTTTCTAACTTAGACGTCAGTAGTTTTAAAAAGCTTTTATTAATTCGCTCCGTCTGTCTGTCTGTCTGGGTGGAATGTTGTACACGTTATTTCTACCACTTCCCATTCTTGTATCGAGGTGAAACTTTAAACAATTATTCATTGTCGATGACAACGTATGAATCAATAAAAACAAATTAACCAATTAGTTATTTAATTCGTCCTAATTAATTAAATTTGTGTATGTAGGCCTACAAAAAAAAACATTTTGAATGTTATTACAATATATATAAATATTTTTTTTTTGGGGGGGGGGGAGGAGGGCAAGGAGTACTCAGCGTTACGAAAATTCTAGAAGGGGTACGCATAAGTCAAAAGTTTTGAAAACACAGGTATAGTGACTTAGGTGTTACTGTATTAATGTCCAGACATCCAGTCATGACTGTATCATCATAGTACAATTATGTTTCACAGATATTTTTTTTATATTTTACTCAAGGTTTTGTACAATTTCTCTACAAAATAGTGAGAGGTCTAACCTACCCCAAGGGTTCCCAGAGTCACCAGAGCAAGTTTTGTAGCATACAGATAGGTTCCATTGACATTTGATCGTTGGTTAATATTCAAGGACTGGTGCAGTGATTCTAGGCTTGCTGTTATATTGTCAACACTGCTGCAGAAGAGAGCAAAAACTTCTGCTTAAGAATAAATGATGGAAAAAGAAATGTTTTAGTAGAGTTTTCCACTAGAAACAATGTCAAAGGCACTGAACTAAGGGTTTTTGTCTTTTATTCCCTTATCTTATTATGTTTATTTTATATTCTATTATTTTCTATTAAATCTATGCTTAAACTAGTAACCGAAAATAAAACAATTAAAAACAATACCAAAGTTGCATTTCTACAATTCAAAAAAAGTTATAGGCAATGATGCTTAAAAACACTAAATATAAGAAAATTCGTACGCCCAATAGTAAGATGTCCCATATAGCACTTCGATTTGAGTAGAAATAGTAACTAGCATAAACAGAAAATCTACTACTCCTTTTTAAATGTATTAATGAACGGTATCTTTAGTAGAAGTAATCATCGTCATCATCTTCATCATCAAACTCTATTTGGATGAAGGCTTTCAAAATCTCTAGACAACAGCCTTGCGGTTGTGCGTTATGCATGTGTGTGTTTCCAAACAAGTAATGAATAGAAATTTGGAAGATACGAGACATTCATAAAGAAATGGAGCCAAGGTTCCATCTTCGATGCATATTTCACTGTGAGTCAAAATATGGTTTCATCCTTACATACTAAGCGGCTTTTCCCGTCCTGAGCTGGGCTGCAATAATCTTATGCCAGGAGTCAGTCATGACGCCTCTTATACTGTCAATTTAAGCCTGAAGTCTAGTGGTTAGAGTGAGTTCAAGTTTACGTAGATGAAATAACACTAACTTACCCAAACATTATGGGACTAGTGCCAAGAGAGACTAGACCTGACTTAGGACAACTTACCCAAACCTTATGGGACTAGTGCCAAGAAAGACTAGTCTTGACTTAGGACAACTTACCCAAACCTTATGGGACTAGTGCCAAGAAAGACTAGACCTGACTTAGGACAACTTACCCAAACCTTATGGGACTAGTGCCAAGAGAGACTAGACTTGACTTAGGACAACTTACTCAAACATTATGGGACTAGTGCCAAGAAAGACTAGACCTGACTTAGGACAACTTACCCAAACCTTATGGGACTAGTGCCAAGAAAGACTAGACCTGACTTAGGACAACTTACCCAAACCTTATGGGACTAGTGCCAAGAAGGACTAGTCTTGACTTAGGACTAACTTACCCAAACCTTATGGGACTAGCGCCAAGAGAGACTAGACTTGACTTAGGACAACTTACCCAAACATTATGGGACTAGTGCCAAGAGAGACTAGACTTGACTGTTCTTGGACGTTGAGAATCACTGTAATGTTATTTATTCCAGTGGACATTGATGTGATTGTTAGAGATGTTGATTTATCTATGGAATTGTCATTTAAATTGTATAAAACAAGAATCATCTCTATTAGTGATGGCATTGCTTTTAACAGATTTTACCACATCAAATAACATAATTTTTAAATAAACCTTTAAAGTCAAAGAAGAGATTTCATATATGCATGACTTAATGGACTAATAGTTCTCTTATTTTCTTTCTTTTTTCTCTCTTATAAACCATACATTTCAAATAAAAGCAAACCTATTGTAATAATGTAAAACTACTGTCAGGGGAAGGAATGGCGAGAGTGAATATGTTACTTTGATATTTTGGTATAATAGTTATATCCCCTTATTTAATATTAATATTTATCGTGTATTATTTGTGCTCTATTGGAGATTAAAGTATTATTTGTTAGTCATGGATCTGAAGTCGAAGATGAAGTATATTTAGCATTAATTGTTCGTGATTGTAATTATTAAGTAAACCCCTAATGAGCTAAGTGAAGCAATAAAAAGGAACTCGACTACTACCTGGAAGACTGAGCCTGGCTTGTTTCATTGAACAGGTACACGGACGGGTGACGAAGGATATTCTCTCCCAACTTTCTCTCAGGGATCTCAAGATTGAGAGAGAAAATATCTACCGTGTACGTGTCTATGTATAACATTCAAAGATCTTCGGCCATTCTAACAAAGCGTTCCGCGCGGGGTCGTTTCCCCTTGTGCGGCAATACACGGGCATAGTTCGCGAAATCTACGAGTCTACGGCTCCTCCATTGACCTCGTCTTGGGCTGACACGAAATTGCCAACAAGTTTTTAAAAAACATGGTTACTAATTGTTTATTTATGGTAGCTGTAGTTTACTTCTGCAGAGTTTACCTATCAATGCTTAGCTAACGATTGCTATTGCTCTACCTTTATTGTTTTGTATTTAGGTCTTTCAAATATGTTTTATAAAAATTCGATTTTAGAAAAACACTGTCCTCGTTGTAAAAAAAAATAAAATGTTGTTCTATTCCGGTACTCTCGTTTGATTGTTGTTAAGGTTTACATGTTTTAGATGCCATTCAGAAATGGACGGTAGAGGATAGCGGTGGGCAGGGTTCAAACCAGGAACCATCGAAACGACAGTCCAGATAGGGTACCACACAGCCAGGTAGCTATCTATACTAACATACCTAGTTTGATATTAATAAATAATCCATTGTAACCTGTTTGGAAGAAGTTCTTTTTTTTTTCAATTCCTTAATACTTCCTTCATAGTCAAAGGTCAAAGGTGATCAATTGATGGAAGTTGAAAGTTCACAAGCAAATTATATTATTTTTTTTAAGTTTATCTAAGGGAAAGAGCTCCGTCCTTACATTTATATCTCTCAGTAATGTAGAAGTTATTTCTTTTATTCGATATGAAACAAAATAATTACCAATATTTAATTGACTAAATGGTTTATTCTTTTAACTGATTCAGGTTTTGATAGGTGCAATGAATAACTTTCAATTTGATCCTAGACTCGATGTGGGAGAAATATAGTGTTTAATTATCTAATGGAAAGAATCCCTACATATTTATGATTACTGACGGATTAACCTCCTTTGTTTGGTATCTAACAAAATAATTTATTACCGCTAGTGATTAACTAATTTGTTAATTTATTTGTTGATTAATGTCATATCTATGCCAATGAATAATTGGTCTAGGAATTGGTGTGGGAGAAATAACGTGTACAAACTTTATACCCGACAGAGTGAGAGGATATAAGATGTGTATAAATTAAATTATTTATTTGAAGCTAAAATTACGCCCATTGAGGTATGGCTGGAATGTCTTGGGTTCGATCTATGTTGTGGCCAATTTTGTTTACCCTTTTTTTTTTTTGTTTCAACGGCCAATAACATAGAAATGTTTAGCTGACTGTATAGTTTAAATATAAAGTAAGGGAGACAATTGTTGAAACCATTTCCTATTTCTTCTTGTTGTTAGGTTTCTCTTACCGTACGTGGATGGAAAGTTATGTGACGTTGGACGTGTTGACGAATACACGAAGGAAGGGTACAGCAAGGTTGAACTCATTGCTGTTTGGTCCATTATATAAAGAATAATGGTCACTGGCTGGCTAGAGTTGATCTCAATATACTGGGAGTAGACGCCTGAAAAAAAATAGATAAATCTTTATGTTAACAAGTTAGATAAGGTAAGATAAGATAAGAAGAGATAAAATAAGATAATAATATTGTTCCCATCAAAGGATAATTCAACTGTCCACCTCGGTATTACTACTATAACAAATATTATGGCTATTGCTGAACCACCCCAAAAGATTGAGCGAAAATGCGACATACAAACCTCCGGTCCTCAAAACACTCATTATATACACATACTTAGTTTCTGTCATCGAGGTGACCACAACATGTGCGTGGCCGTATGATGTAGGAGGTAGCCTCTGTGCTCCTTGGTCTTGTAATATATTTGTGTAAGTGTAACCTAAATTATATTTTAATAGTACATTTTTTCTATAAAGATTTATTTATGATATCCTCTCGACATTTAAAAATTACTTGAAGAGTTCCCTAAAACGCTTTCATTAAAATACAGGTTGACAGCTGTTCTTGGTGCCAGAGGGAGCTTTGTTATAAGCGCAGAGCTCATGTTGACGCTGACCTTGAACCAGACAACGACACGGTCATTAAAGTTAGAAGTCATTTGAAGTAGCCCTTGTTGAGGTCCTGCTCTGGACAGCCTGGGTAAAGCCGCCACGTACAGCCGGGGGTCAAGATTCCTGACAACATCTGTTTAAGTATAAAAATCAACATAATAGAGTTGAACAGATTATTTAGTTATACTAGTTTTGTTAATAAAGAAATTTGGTTCACTCAAATTACTAGAAACTAATGTTTGGTTAGTCGCACTGACGACATGTTACCACAACAATAAGGCTAGTGTTCGAATCCGAAGATTAATGTGGAGGGCAGTATTTCCCGTGGCTACGCAGTCCGAGCTGTGCCACATCCAGGGCAAGTATAACCATTGTCCGCCGGCAGTCTATTAAAATTATTATTACATTGTTAATATTCATATGTAATTCAATGAACTAATGGTTATGAAGATATAGTTAAATGTGAGCCTTGTCTAACCGATGTTATTTATAGATGATCTAATTGATTTAATTTTTTTGTTTGCAAAGAGCCAATCTCTCACTCCAAGCCTCAAGGAAGAAACTTTTCCGTTTAGTTAAATGCACTTGGCTTGTAAAAATTGAAACACTGCTTAGTAATTGTTGTTTTAAATTAAGCCAGATATGACCCGCGGCCTGCGGGGCTTAGTTTGGGTATTACCGAATGTTCCATTTACATTTTTATTTTGCCACGAAAATAAAAGTAGATTATGAAAATCACTAAATCTATCTTCATTTTACTAGCAGTAGTTTCTTTATCACTACAATCCCATGATCCTTTTCCAAAACCCTAAGACCTACATTATTTAGTTTGTGTGCTCCTATTCGTAAGCGTCAGTCTGTGTGGTGACGTGAAAATTTCTACCGTCGATAGCTAAAGTAGACAATGGCTATAATTAAATTACTCTTATTAACAGTTACCTAAGAAAATGTTACAAAATAGTTTGTTTTATTTAATTCAATCAACTCGGTCAACTCAATACCTTTCTCTTTCTGACAGACAAAAGCATGACTCTCTTGGCTATTTCTCGACTCCCATGATGAAGAGTTCCTATAGTTCACCCAGAGAAGTTTCCGACAGCTGCCTCCAACATACTCTGTAAGAACTGTGTTGTTGCTGATGTAAAGTCGATAGGACATATAGCAGTTGGTCGTGATGCTACCAGTCCAGGCTGTAATATAGAAATGTCTGTCTATGTTTCTGTACATTTTTTATGCATGTTACCGCTAAAGCTATTAAAATGTACTCATGAGCTAGCTAATCCAATGTACACATGACCTAGCTAATCCAATGTACACATGTCCTAGCTAATCCAATGTACACATGACCTAGCTAATCCAATGTACACATGACCTAGCTAATCCAATGTACACATGACCTATCTAATCCAATGTACACATTACCTAGCTAATCCAATGTACACATTACCTAGCTAATCCAATGTACACATTACCTAGCTAATCCAATGTACACATGACCTAGCTAATCCAATGTACACATGACCTATCTAATCCAATGTACACATGACCTATCTAATCCAATGTACACATGACCTAGCTAATCCAATGTACACATGACCTAGTTAATCTGAAAATTAACTGATTTGCCTAGAAAGTTTTTTGAATTTATTTATGTGACGTGCACATGAATGGGTTCCGTAGTCGTAAAAATGAGGTTAGGGTTAGTTTAGGATGTAGGGTTAGGATTATGGGTAAGGATTAGGGTTAAGGCTGCAAATTAATTTTTTACCTATATATTAACTAGGATAGCTTATTTCTTCACTTACTCTCTCTCTCTCTCTCTCTCGCTATATATATATATATATATATATATATATATATATATATATATATATATATATATATATATAATGTAGTGGTCTTAAGTAGTAATATAAAATGGTATTTTTTACAGAATATAACGCTACAAAATCACGTCTTTTCACTCTGGTAATCTAGACCTGTCTGTCCTACCCAAAATAGCTGACGACAATGCCGCTTGTCTTGCATCGTTCACACTGCAGAACCACGAACCAATCGCTAACCTCTTTCCGCAGTCAACATAGACACACACACACACACTCCATAACACAAATGAGAAAAGCTTTACCACTGGTGTTGTATAAGTACATCTTGAGATACTCTTTCACTTCGTTTGTTGTCGGTTCAGCCAAAGTAGCATTGATACTGTGACAAAAAGTCTAAACAACAAAAAGTTACTTCTACCAAATCAAAAATTATTATAAGATATTTGTTACATGCATATATATATATATATATATATATATATATATATATATATATATATATATATATATATATATATATATATATATATTGTTTTAACTCTATTCTGCTCAAAAGATAGAAACACAGACACACAGACACTTAACCCATTGCTCTCAGACTGCCCGCTCTAACAATGATGTGCTATTTATTTGCACCTAGTAAACCAACGTTCATATCTGTAAAGCCCCACCAATTAGTGCCACTTACCTCAGCCTCTGTCCAAGACATTTCAGTGTTAAAATATTTGTAGCACGTGCCGTTTCCATAGCGAGACCCTGGCCAATAATTATCACAGGGATCTGAAAATACAGATCAACGTAACATCTAGACTCCGAAAGTGGAATATGTTGGATTACCAAATGAGACATTGGATGCTATATTGTCCAGATAGTTGTTGTTGTTGTTTAATTTCTACTATCTCCCCACTCTTTCGTCAGAGTTGGACCTCGACTCGGGCAACTATTTTACAAAGCTTTTATCAAATCACTATGTTTGTCCGTCTGTCTGTCTGTCTGGTAAAAATATTGAACATGTTTTTTATCCCATTCCCCATTTCTCATACATATTTTTAGCGGCCTTACCCTCTTTCGTGTGTGTGTGGGGGGGGGGGGGGGGCTCCTTAAATATAACATATTCCATGTTTAATATTGAATACTAAGCGCCTGAAGGCAGCACGGAAAAACCTTCTCCTAAATACCACCTCCCCCCCCCCCCACTGGTCCACAATTGAGATTGGACCAAAGAGCTCTGAGCATGCTCTAAGCATGAAAGTAGCGCTATATAAAAGCCATAATTTAATTTTAATTATTTCGAAATAAATGTATAATTGAAAGTATTTAGGCCCAATAATTGTAAAATAAATTCTCTAACTAAATATTTAATTATTGACAAATGTAATAATGAATGTATACATACTTGTTTGAATACTGACTTATGATAAAATTAATTGACTTTTAGCATCTAAAACTTATCTGTGGCAGAGGCGTAGCTATAGTGGGGGGGGGGGAGAATTTGAAAATCATCCCAGGCCCTCACTTTAGGGGGACCCCAATTAAGTGTTCGAAATTTTGTTTACATTAAATATTAAATATTACGACATTATCTCATGTGTCGAATGCCAAAATGCAGGGGACCCTATAAAGGTAAAAGCCTCCCGGCCCCAAAATGATGGCGAATTCCTAGCTACGCCACTGATCTATGGTCTAACCTGATTGGCAAACGTAACGGCGGTTAAAAATGCATTCATCATCTGTGACGTACTGTTCCGAGATTGCAGCAGTTTTGAGTGTAAGGCAGTCTTCATCGACGTTGTACACCGAATGATAAATGTTGTCTGGTTGGCCTCGTCCCCAGAGTGCAGTGAAGAAGGTCGTATGGTCAGACGATCTCACGTAATGACCTTCTTGGTCCAGATCGCTGACACCCAGCCATACTGACAGGAGACATTTTATAACATTAGAATTTTTGTATTTTGAATTTGAAAGGGGTTCAGTATGTCTAATAATATTAACATTTCTGTAAAGTTCCCCTTTCAGATCCTGCGATCTATGGTGCAGACAATGTAAATATCACCTGCTTCTTTGGCCGGCGGTTAACGAGGGTGTCATGTGGTCAGCATAATGAACGAACACCTTTACTTTTCCCCAACTAATCCCATTATAATTGGGAGGACTCATGTGCGTCCTAAAAATATCAAAATTCAAAATCCCAGTTCTCATCGAGATTGAAACCTAAGACCCCCCTCGCTTCGAAAGACCACTCAGCCACTAAGCCACCTGTCTTAACAAGAAGCTAATTAACTACTTTCATTGAGCTGTACAATGACTAAGGAATCAGTATGCCTAGTTTAATATACACAACATGAAAATCCGGCTAAATTATCCGCATAGTTTTAACCACGGTTATCTCATAAACACGCGCGCACACACACACAGGCTCACACACAGGCACACAAACCATAACAGTTTCAACAGTAGGATCTTTGAAACGTGTGTCAACAGAGCAAAACTGTCCACACAAAGCACGCGTTTTAAAAATAGATAGATTAGCAATGGGCTTTACAACTGATACAACGAGTGAGACAATTGGTTAAAGGCGATTGGCCTCTGTCTGAGAGGCTTAAACCGCTCGGATACCTATAAAGGGGGTTCGAGTTTCAAACCAGACAAATTGAAATTGTGTCTGTCGAGCGCTTAAAGGCATCACGGAAACCTTCCCTCTCGAAGGGTCCACAAAGAGATTGGACCATAGTGCACTGAGTATGTTATAGCGTGAAAGAGACGGTATACAGGGGGCATTCAAAAAAGACTTCATACATGAAAATCCTCCATATATTTTCGTGAAAAAGACAATAATTGGATGCTACATATCAAGAGAATGTCAAGTTTATTTCAACACACATACTTACCAGAATAAAATCTGCTTGATTGAACTAACTTCACAAGTTCTAATATTTCAAAATCATTTATTGGCTCTGGTAAAGTCCCATTATAAAAATCTCGACAAAGGTCCTGAAGAAAATGCAATAATTAATGAAATATTCACATAATAAATCAATCAATACTCATGAACCACTCGTCCAGACAAAGAAACGTGATGGATATCAGTGAGTCTAATGTATTTGTCAATTTGAGAATACCACTTTAGTTGTTGTTTTTTTTTGTCAATATGTATGCATTAAGGTATTTAACTGATAAATTAGCTGCTTGTTGTTACCGGTCGTTGGCGTGCAGCACCAAACTACTGCTAGAAAACTAAACCGCTGTAGGCACATTATATCTAAACTAATTAAACTTCAAATAACTTGAATAACTTCCTTGTGAAAAATGCTAAATATAACTTTATTTACAATATAGACAAAATCAAGTTAATATGACATAAAATAAATGTACTAGACTTGAGTAATATTTTTTAACAAACTCTAACTCACTAAATAGCATAACCTTTCAGTCTCACGTTCTGGAGTCGTCTGTCCTAGCGAAGACCAAATGACGACAATGCCATCTATGTTGCATCATTCACAACTAATTGCTAATCCTCTTCCCAGCGTCACCATAGAAACACATAAACACACACGCACACATTCAATAACACTGCTTCTTGGTGTATATTTTGAACAGTGTAATTTAAGTCTATGATATGATAGTAAAATATTTAGACCCCTCCCAACTGTTTGAAAAAAAAAAAAAGCTTGCGCCAGATAAACGAGAAGAATAAAGTTCATCCTAAATATACCAGAAGATTTAATCTTAAACCAGAAAGACCAGAAGTATTGATCTTAAAGCAGCTAGACCAGAAGAGCTAACATAATAAAAACAGGATAGAAGAGTTAATATACTCAAAACAGATAGACCAGAAGAGTTAAAATACTTTAGAAAAATAGACTAGAAGAAATCTGAAAGCACTTGAATGATGAATCTAAAACGTGGAACTCTTACCACTGATATTGCTGAAAGTGACTATAAAAAAACAACAACTAAGCACTGGTCAAGTGGGCACCAGAAATTTGACTACCGAAAAATGGTCGCCAAACGAAATTTACACTTTTCGACAAAGTGGAAAAATGTCCACCAGAAACACCCAATTTAACAATGGTCAATTTTTCAATGGCCTTTCTACCTAAATTTACTTCTGATATTCATTACGCCATACAAAGTGAATGTGTCGTCTGCTTTGGGATAATGTTTGTATTTATTTTGCATTTAAGAGGTTTAATGCTCATCACTGAATTTTTATTTTGGTTTAATCCCCCCCCCCCGGTGTAAATTCCTTAACTACAACATATAAAAAGAAGAGAAAGCTAGTTGGAGAGAATAGAGGCGAGATAAGTCAAACGTAAGAACAAATAAGAGAAACTCGGGAGAAAGCTTCTAATATGTATATAACAAACGTCACGGAGGCTTCATTGACGAATCACTAACCAAATATCTCAAATGCGTTAAGCTAGTTGTCCATTTGTTTTTAACTACGATTAGTGCCACTGTCAGATACCTGACCCTTTAGAGCTTCCAAATATTATTTACTGCTACAAATGAAAGAATTCAGTAATGCAAAAAACAATAAAAAGCTTTTTAACTGTTCATCCTATACTCTTAAGCGAGCAATTCTTGTATATATATTTATATATATATATATATATATATTATTTCGAAAACGGCTCTAACGAATTTCTTTAAAATTTCAAGGTATGTGCATAATAGTGAGAAAAAAATTCTCAACTCATTGGCCACATCGGGAAAACTCGAATTCTACAGTTATATCGGTTTCAAATTGGCTCACTATCGAAAAATTAATTTTGGCTAGAATGTTTTATGAATGAAATTTTCTATATGAAGTCAATGGGAAAAAAACTTGACACCGCTTACGTCACAAGTCTCACAGCAGTACACTAAGACATTTCTTCGCAAACTAGAACAAGTTTTAATGATTTAATTGGCGTAATTGTACATTGATCCATTATGAAACTATGGAAGAAAAAGAATGAAATTAAATATGATTATGTATGATTAGTTATTGTGTTTTGAAGGCTTTATAAATTGTTTACATTTTAATTGCGTACACCCGTAGGTAGCTTTTACTTTGTTATTATTTTGCTGGTGAATTATTGCAATGTGTTTAAGCTTCGAAGTCTACTGTCCCATTCCAAAACATAGGAAATGGTCATAACACAGCTTTTCTATACATTACTTGCACAACCAGGGCCGGCCCTAACATTTGCGGGACCCTATGTGAAATGGATTGCGCGCGGACCAGTAAGGATAGGGATAAGGATGATAAGTGAAAATAAAGATTTTGTATTAGAAAATAAATTCGTATTTGCAGTACATTTTCTATTAAATGAAAGCTGACGATGCCGTTTTTTTTATATCACGCGTAGGACTGGCGTTTACCATATTGATTGACACCCCAAAAAGACAATTTTGTCTTTTTAAGGACATTTTTATGAGTTTCAGTAGATTGCCAGGAGCTCCATAAAACCAAGGAGACCATGGGAACCCTAATATAAATTATAATGGTTTAATTTAATAATTTACACCTAGAATTAGCGCAGGGCTTTTGAACCTTCGGGGTCCACTGCTGCAGCAGAGGCCTAAGACTGGCCACGATGATATCCAGCTCGCGGTCAACGAATTTTCATCACGCTGCTGCTTTTATTTGGTTAACCTATAAACCTCGGTGAAACAGAAGTCATGTTCCAGAAGTCACCCAAATAAAACCTACTCAGCCCAAAGATCACCGCACATAGACATCCCTTAAAGCGGTAGATAACTTCACATTATCTGGTAAGCATAGTATCAAATGACGCATTGCTTTAAAGAGAGGTTGATATGTGATCAGGGATAGTCGTGCTTTTGGACGCCTCCAGGTGAGAGTGTGGCGAAATAAATCGCTCCGCCTGTCTACAAAAATCAGTGTCAACCATTGATTCTCCCAACCCCTGTATGTGGATCTGAGACATGAATACTTTATAGAAAGCAACTAAGACTTCTTGAACGACTTCACCAAAGACGACAATACAAACAGCAATATTCTTGCAAAATGGTATGAACTTCTTATAATCCGACAATCACGCTTTGCAGGGCACTTATTCCGTATGGGGGACGAGCATATTTTTGGCAATCTCTTTTTTTTAGAAAGCTGAAAGGTTGTCGGAGTAACAGAGATGCCTCACAATAACGTTTCTTTAGAATACTAACGCGATGTTTTTAAGTCTCTTAGGAAAAAATGCGCGATTTTACTTTAATACTAGGTGCACGTTGTACACTATAACGTAGAGATTTTGCATCACTTGATGATTCTTACTAAATCCATAATAATAAGGCTTGTCTTCGAGTCCAAAGATTAGTGAGGAATGCAGTATTTCTTGTGGCTGCGCAGCCCCAGCTGTGACCTACATATTTTGCCACATCCAGGGCAAGCAAAACCATTGTCCGCAGATGGTCGATTTAGATTTTCTTTTCGCCGTCTGCGTTTGTCCTCGGCAGCAGATTTATTTTTGGTCTCAAATGTGTATCCGGCGGACTTCGTGAGTGACCTCCAGCTGTATCGTTCTGAGGCCGCATGCAACCAGGTGCTCTCTTCTATGTCAGCCAAGGAAAGTTGAAAGTGGTCTTTGAAGCGTTTCCTTGAGGCGCCTCTGTTACGTCGACCATCTTTTAACTCCCCAAAAAAAGACTGCCTTTGGCATATGTTCGTCTCCCATACGAGATACGTGCCCTGCCCAGCGTAGTTGTCGGACCATAAGAAGACCCTCTGTACTGTCCATACCGGCGTTAGCAAGGACATCGCTTTTTGTAGTGCGGTCTTGCCACCGTATGTCCATGATGGAGCGCAAGCATCTTTGGTGATAGCACTCAAGAAGTCTTAGTTGTTTTCTGTAAAGTGTCCATGTCTCAGAGCCATAATGAATATATTAATTGCAATATTAAATGTCAGAAAGTAACCATTTTAGAAATTACACTGCAAAGACTTTCTTCCAAGCCTATAATAGATCAGTAGTTTTACGCGAAAGAAGCAATGTAAAACGTTAAGACGTGAGCTGTGGTTTTCTATAGGCCTACTGTTGGGGGGACTTTCTATTCTAATCGCCATGTACAATTACATTGAGAACTGACAGAACGAAAAATGCAACTCTTCGAATTGATAGTCTCTACCCGATCGTTCATTTTCGTAATTACAAAAATATTCCCAACATGACTTCGGGTATATATCCTTCCTTAACAAATTATTCATCCGAGCGAGGCTCGGTCACCTGATATTATTTATTATACACCAGATTCATCATAAAAGCTAGCTAGAAATAGTTCTCTGACATAGTTGAATATCTCCAGAGTTTCTTAAATTACTGTTTCTCATTGTGTCAAGCTAAGGGGAGATAAAGAGAAAGTGACTGTTGTAGCTGACCTGAGCTTCTTGCCACTTTGCATATGAGCCTAAAGCCTTGAAGCATTTCCCATTGATTAGAGCCGTATAATTATCAAGCGTTAGGCAAGGCTGAGCCGCACTTGGACCTAAAGAAATGGATAAGTTAGCATGGTATTTATACTGTACTGAATATACTAAATTACTACTGGCTCTAAAGTATTTAGCATACAGATATGCATGGAGGCAGAGAGAGAGAGAGAAAGAGGAAGAACTAGAGACATAGAATGAGAGCATGAGATCTTAGATCTCTCTCTCTCTCTCTTTTCTTTTTTTCTCTATTGCTCTCCCTCTCTCAAAGCCTCTCTCTAACTTTCTCTCGCTCTATCTTTCTCTCTCTCTCTCTTTTTCACAAAAAAGAATGACTAGCTCGTTGGTCGCACTGGGAAAACTCTAGTTTGACCGTTATAATTTTTCAAAAAATAAATAGATATGTATATATGTGTATGTATGTGCGTGTGTGTGTGTGTTTGTGTGGCACATCCAAAGGCTGCTTCTGACCAGTTCTTATTGTACACATATATACACACATATTATCTTCATTACCCATAAGAAAATTTGTCTTACAATTTTTGCATTACACCAAACAAAACATAAACAACTATAGGACAAAAGTATGTACATTCACACCAGATTCACTCCAAAGTTACATGTGCAATGTTTCTATCATATAGCTCAAATTGTATTTAGTGATTTGATTCCCTGGGTAATAAGGGAGCTTGTTTTTGTGTCTGTTTGCCTTTGTAACCGGTTTGGTGTATATCCTTTGTGATGGTAAAATCACTAAATCCTGACCTAAATATTAATTTCATTTAAATGGCTTTTTTCACAAGTCTTACCCAAATATGTGAGAATGATAGTGACGAAACTCCCAAACATCCAGTCCATTGCTGCATTATACACTAGAAGGAAGAAATAGAACATCAAAAACGAATTAGGAAATGTCTATCTCTCTCTCTCTCTCTCTCTCTCTCTCTCTCTTTCTCTCTCTGTCACACACCACTTAAAAAACCAAAGTGCGTGTTAAAAATGTATGATCTTAACAATAACAACAATGAGGATGAATTAAGGGGGAAAATTCAGAATATAAAATTCTCGCCACATAGAGTTTGGTGATTCATACACAAAGTCACTCTACCAGTGCTATTGATCTACTCAGTGCAGCGCGACTCTTCTCTAATTCATTTCACTTTGTCACGTGTTTTCTGGCGTCGAGGCGCCCTTATTTTCACAACAATCTTTATCAACGCTACTGACTAATTTTTCTCCAAGTCAAGCGCTCCTCTTCCCAAGCCCAGGTCTTTGAACACTTCCGTCAATGTAAATGTCTTCCCTTCACTCAGGAACTGAATCGGTTGATTAAACTGATTATCGACAGCTACCAGCGAACAGGAAATAGAAAGCAGAGTTTAAAAAACAACTTAATCCCTTTCTCTCTAGCATTAAGCTACAGTATCATATCGACTGATCGCGAAACGTGAAGCCTCTTAAAGGCCTCTATATCATAACAAATCTAGAAAGTACAGATCAAAGGAAATAGGACAAAGATTATTTAAAGACTCTCCCTCTCTCTCTCTCTCTCTCTCTCTCTCTCTCTCTATATATATATATATATATATATATATATATATATAATATATATATATATATATATATATATATATATATATATATATATTATATTGTTATAAACCTGGTGGTGGCACAGAGAGGGGTAGTGGTGTGTGTGTAGTCAGCCGACGCAAATCGCCCCAGGCCAGCGATAGACGAGCGGTCAACCGTGACGAGTTACAACGGTCGGCCGAGACGAGTGTCAACATGAAGGTTCGAGTAGGATCGCGGTCGTGAACAGAGCTCAGGAGCGTAACGAGAGTTGTAGTCATCTGACCACATAGAAACGTCGAGCGGCGTTCTGTCCGGTTCGAGAAGGCCAGTAGGGACCCTATATAAGAGAGGAGGTGTCGCAGTCAAGACGGTTCGGAGCCCGGTTCACGAAAGGAGGTTCACGACAAGAGTTCAGAACACAGTCGACTAAAGCACAGTTCAGCGGTGTGGTTCTGTACGGAGCATTACGACGGTTCAGTGCGGAGTACTGTCAAGTACCGTTGAGACGAACGGCGTCTTGATCTTGGTCTGTGATCGAGTCCGACACAACGAGCCTAGTGTGTGAAGTCAGTCCTGAACTGTTGAACCCAGTGCAAGCCCGGAACAAGACGGAGTGCAAGAGTTGATACGGCGGTACGGTGTTATCGGAGAGATATTTGTACAGTGTACGTGCTGCCAATTGTACAGTATTGGCTGTTATTTATTCAACCATTACGTTACTTTGGAGCCCTGAGTTATCAAGTTCTTTAAGTTGGTGGTGTATGGTGCAGTTTGCAGAGAGCCTGGATAGTGAGATTCGTAACAATATATATATATATATTCAGTTTACTAATAATGGCAATGTCCCCGATTCCTAGGATTAAGGATGAGTGCAGTGCAGTGTTTCACATGGTTATACAATTCGAGTTTCGACCTGCATATTTTGTTAAATATCTAGGGCAAACACTCAATGAAGGATCAAGGTGAAGAGGTGGAAGGTGTTTATTTCCATGACAACAGATGAGAATCGATTACACAAACATAACTGTTAATGTTAGCTGTGTGTTCATTTAATAATAATAATACTAATACTTATTATTATTCATAAGGAAATTTGTCTTACAATTTGTGCATTACACCAAACAAAACATTGTAACTATAGAAAACCAAAATATACGTTCACGCCAGACTCCCGCATAATTTACATGCGAAAAGTTTATATCAGCTCTGGGCTGCAGGGTTCATTATCTTCGCCATTGCCTCTTACTTACATACAAGGTTCATTGTTGCCGCCTATGCCTCAAACGCTGCTACAGGGCTCACTAACACAGGCTCTCAGTACGTGCTACTCGCTACCTTCTCGTTGTCTCCAGAACGATAGTCTACATAAACTACCAGGAATGTCTTCCACTAACAGGAACGACCCTTTCCACAGTTTCCTCACAAGACTTCTTCCTGACCAGAAAACCTACACTGCTTTTCACCTGCTGACAACATTGGCAACGATCCCTACTACAACTCAGACGGTTTCAACCTATCTCTATTTCTGTTTCTCTATCTACTTGACAGTCAACCATCTTGTTTCTACTTCTGTTCAAACGCAGTGGACAAATTCACATATCTTGGCAGCACACTCTCCAGAAACGGAAAAGTCGATAGTGAAATCGACCTGCGTATCGCCAAGGCCAGTGCATGTTATGGCAGACTGTCTAAAAATGTCTGGAACAGACGTGGTATCACCACAAACACAAAGGGGTCTATAGAGCCGCCATCCTCCCCACATTGCTCTATGCCTCAGAAACATGGACAGTGTACAGTAAACATGCAAAGAAACTCAACCACTTCCACATGACATGTCTGAGAAAAATACTAAATGTCAAATGGCAAGACAAAATACCAGATACTGAAGTCCTTCGAAGAGCGTGTCTGCAAAGCATCCACACAATCCTGATGCAGTCCCAGCTGCGATGGGCAGGTCACGTCTACAGAATGGAAGACCACCGCATCCCTAAACGACTCTTGTATAGCCAACTAAGCGAAGGAAAGCGCTCGCAAGGTGGTCAAAGAAAGCGCTTCAGGGACACTCTCAAAGCTTCTCTGAAGGCGTTTAGCATAGACCCAGGCACTTGGGAGACAGAGGCACTTGACAGAGCATCATGGCGTCGCGCTGTGAAAACTGGCGCACAGGTTGCTGAGGAAAAAAGAACAACGCTGGCAGAAGAAAAACGCCAGAGAAGAAAATCAAGGCAAACGACACTAGCTCCAGCTGGAATAACCTGCCCAGTGTGCGGCCGAACATTCCGGGCTCACATAGGTCTCACCAGCCACATGAGGAGACATAAAACCCCAGTGCAAAGCCCTCAGCCACCTGGATGACAAAGTGGTCATCATCGAACCACGATGGACGAACTATACTTCTGTTCATCACTCGTCTTCAACAAAGCACTACCGCGCACCAGCGTAGGAGCAGAGATATAACAATCTATATTCTATACTATAAAGTAGAAAGTAAGGCGTATGTATGTATGTATGTATGTATGTATTTATGTATGTATGTCCCGCATAGAAATCAAAACCGTTTCACCAATCTTGATAAAACTTGGCATGAATGTTTCTTTGGTACTAACTGGAACCTTGACGTATGTATAGTAGCCCTAAAACAAACTCAAGACCCTAAAAAAAAAAGTTGCTTAACTCTATGAAAGTATTATTATTTCATGGATCTAGGCCATGTTTACCATGTTTAGATCGAAAGGATCTAGATCTAGATCTAATTTTTTAAACTACACTTTGCATAGATATTTTTTTACTTTGACACAAGAAAATACAAAATAAAGTCTGTTGATTTCATTATTTAATAAAATTAACCTTCAAATTTGTGTTTCAAAATCAAAAGCATTGTTACATAAATTCTTTCCTTTTATCTGCGAATTTAGAAGTCCTGACGTACATTCTTTCATTAGCCAAGACCGAAATGTTACACATCTCTCTATTCCTAGGTCTAAAACTCTAACACATGAACTTATTAATTATAGTCTATTCATTACATATTTTAATCAAATTAACATTCACATTTGTTTTTCTAAAGCATTTTTCATACATACGTTCGAAATAGCTGCGAAGCCGTGTTGACATACATTTTAATAGTTCCATTCATGAGTCGAGTACATCTAACAAAAACGGTCACGCATGCCCGGAGCGAAGCCTCCAAGCACTCGAAGAACGAACTCTATCCAAGCCAATATTTAACTCTAGATTGGTCTAGATCTATCTCTAACTCAAGATCTAATTAGAAGATGATAGATCTACTTTATACTTTAACACATGAACATACAAAATAAAGTCTATTCATTTCATATTTTAATCCAATATATGTAGGCCTACAAGCAAATGTTTTTATTTGAAAAAAAAAGGATTTAGGTCGATGAGCTATTTTGATAGCTCCATTCATACCATTTTTACATTCATGCATTCGCTTTACTTATAACATTATTATTTCGTTTAATTGTTTACAAAACTCAGTGACTATATCGACAGTTATACGCAAAATTAAGAGCGGGTAACATTTGGCTAGTATATATATATATTGTAATGAAAGAAGTGGCATTGATGTTGCACTTAGCATGTAATTAACTATTGTTATTATGTTTTCGTGATGTTTTTGTGATATTTCACATTACGCTCCAGACCTGCTACAAATATGGCTTTATAATTTTCAGGCGGTAAAAAGAAAATTTAAAGAAAATATCCTTGCATTTATAATACAGTAGTTAAATCCTTACCCAATAGCTGACTTAGTCATTCATTCTCTTTGAACACGAGACCCGAATCCTCTGTTGTATCTCTATGCAATAGCGGCTTGTTGGTTCAGTCCTACCACACTATCTTTTCAATGGGTCTTTTTTCCCCCTCTGTGTTTAAAAGCAGTTCAATTAGATCGTTGTTTGTTCGTGTTATTCTAAATGAGTCTCTCAAATATTTGTCACAGAGATACATCAATACATTATTTAATTAGTAAGTGACAGTTCGCTTGTATTGATTGTGTGGATCAGAAAGGTAAACAGAAAACTTCGATAACATTCTGTCTCAAACAATGAAGAATGGGTCGGGCTATGATATGAGACGTAGGCAAGCTAATAATAGAAACATTTGTCTTATCTTGTCTTATAAGTTAGAGACGTTCCTTCAAAACACAACAACGTCTTACCATTTGTTAAATTAGCCTAATTCAGTCGTGCCTGTTAATTAGAGACTTAAAATTTGCTAAGTGATTAATTTTCCTGGCTTATTCAAGCAGCTCTATTATTGGCACTAAGGAAGAAGGAGCACTAGTACGAATTTATACTAGCCTGTGGGAAAAAATTCCCTCTAACTTTGTGTCTTTCTGAGTATTGTATAGGTTTTGTCTGTGTATTTGTAAGGTATATGGTTCAGTGTTTTCTGTTTTATTGTTTTGCTTTCATCGTTTTGATTTCAGTCCTGAAGATTCTCTAAATGTAGCCATTTTACTAATTGTGCTGCTCTTGTTTAGTGTGAATATTTATTTGTTACAAATCTCATGGCTCTGTTCTAGTTTCTAAATGTTTTATCAAAATTAGGGATCCCAATGAGAGGATGTATATTCTTAGATTGGTCCAAACAAAGTTACATCCATGGTTACATAGCATTCTAGTTGAGTTGACGAATTGTTACATACCCTACATCCATTCACATACTATTTTAAGTTGTCCTCCTTTAAAGATCTCTTGTATGAAGAGTTATGCCCCTACTTACGGGATGCGATTGGGAACCATGGTAGATGATTAAATTATTTTGATTATTTGTTTACATTCAGAAAGTGTTTGTTGCCCTGTGTAAGTCGTATGTGTCTTGACGGAGCACCGACTTTTTTGTATTCCTGATCTCTAGTTTAAGTTTTGGTTTCCGTTCTTCTGCATACTTTTGTTCCTGTCCAAAAGTGTATTATAAATCTACGCTTTTCTATCAATATATAAATATATTATTCTGTACAGCCTTATCTAATTTGTATATTGCAACGACTCTCACTATCCAGGCTCTCTGCTAATTGCACCACACGACACTACCAACTGAAAGAACTTGCCAACTCAGGGCTTCAAAGTAACGTAACACTTTAATGTTCGATCAATCACAGCCAATACTGTACAATTGGCAACACGTAACACTGACTTTAAAAATGTTTCTCCGTTAACAAATGTCACGCGTATCACTCTTGCACCGCTGCATCAAAGTCTTATTGGCTTCACCACCTCGTCCCTTGCTTGAACTGGGTTCAACTGTTCAACTGACTTCACACACTGAGCTCGTCTTAATAGATTTGATCATAGGTCAAAGTCAAGACGTTGTTTCGTATTAGCGAGGTGTCTTGACTCTACTCCGCACCAAACCGTCGTAATTCGACGCACAGAATCACGCCGCTAAACCGTACTGAACTGAACCAAGGCAAGCCTTCTTGACTGTGAACAGTGACGTAGCTAGGGTGGGGGCGAAGAAGGTGGGGGAGAATTTGAAAATCCCCCTGTGGGGGCTCCCAAATAAGTGTGTGTTGTTTTCAGGGGCCCCCAAAGAATTCAAGCCCCCGGGCCCCCAACTGATGAGGAATTCCTAGCTTCGCCCCTGACTTTGACACCTTCGCTTTTTAATATCGTGTCTCCGTTGGCCTTCCTAAAACCGACGGAACGTTGCTCGACCCTTCTGGCTGATCAAATGATTACATCCGACGTGACTGGTCTGAGTACTATTCACAAAACAGATTGCGAAGCGTCGTCTTGTCGTCACTTGTCGCGGTTCACCGTCGCCTTTCGTCATGGTTGACTACTCGTCAAGCGCTGGCCTGTTTAGTTTGTTTCAGCTTGCTACATACACAATTACCCCGATCAGCATCACCACCAGAGTTAATACAATATTATAAATCTGCATTTACTAGTTGAGGGTGACTACTCGATCATGTGATATGTGCTACGGACTGTCTAGACTCGAGTCTAGACGACGAGACCTGGCTCGAACCCAATCCCCTGCCGTCCTGCAGACGTTAGCGCTATGACGTAATAATCTTCATTTCTGAAATAAAGTATGAAACTAACAAATCAAATCTGCACTGCCCTATCGAATTTCAATTGGATAGATGTCCAGACCTATACTATAAAAAAATTAATAAGCAAAATATAAAAATACTTTAAAAAACGAAACAAAACCTAAGGGGGTAAAAAATTCAAATTTACACCCATATATATCATTTGTGTAATATTTAGTTCCTTTATTCGATATGAAACAAAAAAATCAATTACTACTTTTAATTTAGCTAATTGTTTCATTTATTTTTTGTATTCATGTTTTGTTAGGACCAATGAATAATTGAGAGCAAAGTTTCAACTGGATAGGAGAATTGGAAGCAGGAGAAATAACGTGTTCAAATTTGGTACTAGACAGACAGAAGGAGTTGATTGAACAGACGTCCATAGACAGACAGAAGGAGTTGATAGAACAGACGTCCATAGACAGACAGAAGGAGTTGATAGAACAGACGTCGATAGACAGACAGAAGGAGTTGATAGAACAGACGTCCATAGACAGACAGAAGGAGTTGATAGAACAGACGTCCATAGACAGACAGAAGGAGTTGTGATAGAACAGACGTCCATAGACAGACAGAAGAAGTTGATAGAACAGACGTCCAATGACACATATGTATACAACGTGAATGTATAAATCTGGACATTTCTATGAAATCAAATGTATTAAATCAAACATAATTTTAAAAGTTAAAGTTTAGACTTACCTATTAACTAGTTTGGTCGCATATTTGGAAGATCAGACGTTTCAACGGAACAACTCTATTTGGCGTGCGTCACTATTACTTCGCTTTATTTAAATTCTATACAGAAAGCAACGAGGAAGTCTCATTGATCTTAGTGTGAACACTTTTGCAGAGAGGATACCCGCGACATTTCTTAGCGAATTAAAAGAACCATTAAATTTTCTATAAATAGATTCGTCTGCTGTTGTTTTTTTTTTAAATGGATGAAATCAAGGAGCCAAAGTTGTTGACGGAATGACACTTACAGTGTATTACGATTTGTCTTGAATTAGCAGACAGCGAACTTTCAAGTATAAAGAATCAATTGATGGAAAACAGATTTCGATTTATTAGTGTAGCCATGTCTACACAGTTTTGTTGTCTTAAGCATAGTCTTTATATAATTGTAGCTGTCCGACAGGTTATCCGCTCCTGGCAAATGTTCCGGCAACCATAGAAACGTGCCTTTGTTTCATTATCTATTGTCTTTTCTATCAGGGGCAGGTAAGCAGCCACGTTTCTATAATAACACAGTTGCAGTTATTGTTTATTAATCAAGACATACAATTTGTACGACATTTTATTACATAAGACAAAAAGGAAACGAGCCTGGATGCGTTGGAATCAGAATGTGAATAGCTTCATTAAAGTAGAGAAGACGATACTGGGATAGCTTTACACTCTAAATACCCGATGAGGTTCAGTTATTGATTTTAAAAAGCCCAATGATCCTCAAACTAAGGGTCGCTGGCGGAATTCGGCCCATGACTAGTACTATATGTTCCCTCAAAACGTTTGCTCTAAGTGCAGGTTGAATCCGCAGAAGTTCAGCTCTGTTTGAAGTTGATGGTTTTACGTTGTGATGGGACCAGTAATAAATGTGATGGGGTCATTAACAAATTCGTTTGGTGCCAGTAACAAATGTGATGGTGCCAGTAACGAATGTGATGGTGCCAGTAACAAATGTTATGGTGCCAGTAACAAATGTGATTATGTCAGTTACAAATGCGATGGTGCCAGTAACAAATGCGATGGTGCCAGTAACAAATGTGATGGTGCCAGTAACAAATGTGATGGTGCCAGTAACAAATGTGATGGTGCCAATAACAAATGTGATGGTGCCAGTAACAAATGTGATGGTGCCAGTAACAAATGTGATGGTGCCAGTAACAAATGTGATGGTTCCAATAACAAATGTGATGGTGCCAGTAACAAATGTGATGGTGCCAATAACAAATGTGATGGTGCCAATAACAAATGTGATGGTGCTAGCAACTAATGTGATGGTGCCAATAACAAATGTGATGGTGCTAGTAACTAATGTGATGGTGCCAATAACAAATGTGATGGTTCCAATAACAAATGTGATGGTGCCAGTAACAAATGTGATGTTGCCAATAACAAATGTGATGGTGCCAGTAACAAATGTGATGGTGCCAGTAACAAATGTGATGGTGCCAATAACAAATGTGATGGTTCCAGTAACAAATGTGATGGTGCCAGTAACAAATGTGATGGTGCCAATAACAAATGGGACAAAAATGTGTAGGTCCCTTAAGCACACAAATCTGGGCACCACTGCAGTTACCAATGTTAAGCCAATGTATGTGTAGCTATTCAGACAGAAAATTGACTGTTTTTTCTCCTGACTAGATCTTATCCAGACTTAGCTTCCGAATCGATGTCTACATAATACTTTATAACATAAAGCTTACAACAGTGATTGCACCCATTGAGCTTATTGCCGATGCTAACTTTTGATGTGGACAAAGTTAAATTTACACCTTTAAAAAAAAAATGGGATTCTATTCTTGTTAATCACGTTGTAGTGCTGGATTAGTCTATTGGAACTTTTTTTTTGTCGTACATGACGGCAATATATAAATTACAATTTACTTTAATATTTATGCTGTACATCATTATTGCCCAAACTTCACTAAGGTTCCGTGAAGCTTCAACAGGTTTTCCATGACTTATTGGAAAAGTTAACTTGTAGGCCTACGCTTAAATTTGTCCTAAGTAGACAGAAAAGTACAAAAAATGTTGTTACTAGATCTTCTTGGTAAAAAGAAAAAAAAAAAAAGAGCTATAGCAGTGTTGTTGTGAACTTTAAACTGATCTAGATTCTCATTTGAAACAATGATACAAATAACAATTAAATGGTTTCCGTTTTTTTCTGAAAAGAAGTTTAATATTTTTAAAAAAAAGATGTTATTTTAATTGTTTCCTAAAACTTATTTGTGAGAATCAGTATTTTAATTTATTTTGTTGTCAAGTATAAATCTAGTAAGAGGCGGCCTGATGTCACACCAGAGAGTAGAATCATCAACAAACAACCTCTACTTGAATGCAATACCATCAAAGTCATTAGAACTTACTTTTTTTCTGATGCTATTGCTTATATATTTTTTTATAGTTTTCTACTTCTAAATAATTTTGTAAAAATATAAATTTAGAAACAATTAAAACAAATGGGAATATTTCCCCTTTCAGACTTTGCGATCTATATGGCAGAAGATGTAAAGATCATCTGTTTCTGTGGCCCACGGTTAACGAGGTGTCATGTTGCCAGCACAACGACCAACCGCCTTTTTCCCAACCTTATATCAGATATCCATTAGGGTTGAGTGGACACAGAAGCGCCCAAATAGCCCGGGACCCCTAGTTCGGAAGCCAAGCGCTTCACCGCTCAGTCACCACGCATGTGTTGTTAAATACGCCTCTGCACGGACCTATTACCAGTCCTTTCTAGAAGATCACATGACCATATTACCGGTGATCTGAGGGCTGAAAGTTCACAAGAGTCCGTTGTCAAATAGCCTTTCCTCGTCACGCTTGACAGTAAGCTAGCGTCAGTCACTCTTCTTGGCCGGTCACACATGGTTAATCCTGCCCTTGTTTCCTTTATAATATGCTAGGACCTGGAAACTTCTATAGAAGATCTTTAAATAGACAAAATATATGTATAAAAATATACTAGACATTGGATAAATTGTGTTAGTCCTCATGTCAATTATTTGATTCCTATTACCATACTAATGTATTTACTTCTACTGATCACACAGTCCTATATATGACAAGTTCATCAATTAACAATGTTTCTGCTATTGATTGGGTCCAAACAAATGAAGCAATTACAGAAGTTCTTCAAGTGTAATGTCTCGCTTTGATCTTTAAATAGCTTATTAATTGGTATAGATCTTCTGTGCGCTTTACTGGCCCTGAATTGAAGCGTACATTTATTTTGTAAGTATTCTGCCGTTCAGCTTGCAAGGAAACTGCCATGTCTCAATGAGTAAAAAAACCAAAGAAGCCTTGGAAGTGTTAGATCTACTTTAACAAAAGTATCAATTGTGGAAGAACCTTATTTTAAAATAGAAGAAAAAGATGCAGACCAAAATACACATGTAACACATTTAATTATTGTCAACAAACTGAATAATAGTTCTTGATGGCAAGATGTCTATGAGGATTCTCGCTGTTGCTAGTAACAAAGACCGAAACCAAAACAACAGGTGACGACGAAGCAAGGAGCACAACAATGACAAATGTAACAAATTAGGATCTCCGAACACAATACTGTCATTAAAATAGGTATTTAATTATTGATATATGTAGTTCAGATATCCACTACCAACACTGGATACAATTGAAACAATAATGTGATTAATTTGGTTGGCTAATTAAGTAGATAAAACAATGTAATGAATACAAACATATAAGAAATGAATAATGTTACGAACAGTTTGGAGTTCTATAATCATAAAGGTGTTGATGTTTGGTACAAATAGCAAGCCACACTGGACAGTCTCTCTCTCCCTCTCTCTCTCTCTTGTCTTAGCATAGCATGGTAGATATAAGTTGTCAGACACTTACAAATAGCCGAGTACTTAATCAACCAATCAACTCGTAACTTCCTACGTGCAGTAAAGAAATGATGAATAGTTTCGTCTTACCGCGTGTCCTTAAGAAATGCACCGATACAGTTCCTGTATCTAACAACCACAACACAAGTCGTATATCCCAATACGACATCGACTCCTACAACATCGGTCTGGTCCAGCACCTATCCGTGTTTGAGTCGTCTCCCCCTTATCTCAAACTGTTTCTGACTGTATAGTCCTTAAGCTATGTCTAATTTATTCTCTTATTATTGACTACGAGTCTTCGTAGTATTGGTGTCAACTAATTTACAAATCGTCTCGGTGTCTATACATAACTGTCATAGTCTGCTCCAGGTCCAGCCAAAAGATCCGTGAGAGCTCGTACTATAGTATTTAGATAAACAAGAAAAACCCAAACAAGATAATCACACAACTGTGCTCTCTTTGGGACTGTGTTCGTAGCTATTTATCTAGAAACCATTAGGGTCGCACAAAAGAAAGGGAAACAATCCACACCAAATAGAATGCACAACTGTTGCAGAATAAATATATGATAGCATGCAGATGAAGCCTCACAAATACACTCTTTACATTTTCTTCTGGAAATTGCAATGTCAGATCGTTTGAGTGGATCTTATGTGAGCGGATATCGATTACATGAATTGTTTCACTATGTAATTTTTCATATATATATTTTAATTCTTTGGATTATTTGTGTAATTTCATAAAATTATATCCATTGCATCGGATTTGAAAATAACATACAGGATGCAAATGGTTTTGCGTAGGTAGATAAAACACTTCACTTCGAAGTCTATTGCTATTTATATTATATCTGTTTTATTCCATTATTTTAACAAAGTGAAACAACATGCTTTGTTCCTCTTGGTAGCAAGGTGGAAATTGTGTCCCCTTAATTTAAGTTGGATCTAATGACGTCGTCGTTTTTTGTTTATATTCATTGCTGCATTTCTTTATCAGCTTTACGACAAAGTGAGTGACGTGTACCAGATCGGGAAGAACTATTAAAAAAGAACCAAAGACGCAACAGCAATGATAGTTCCACCAACTATTTTTGGTGATAGCCTTGTATTGGTAGCACAGATTAAAGTTCTTTTATAGGAAGAAAGTTTGTGGACGTCGAGTTTTAGAAGTAAAGAAATGGGCTCGTTTTGTCTGGAAAGTTCTGCGTCACAGTGTAAATATCAGTCACGTTATGTCCATTCACTTCTGTTGTTTTTTCAGAAGAGTTTGCTAGAGCAGACGTGACCATATTTGTAAAGTTTGTTGCGCTGCTGGAGACTTCTTTGGAGACAGGCGTACTGAGAGTGGAATTTAAAACGGAAGTCACGTGACGAGTTGCATAGCTTTCTCTAAAGATTGTAGATGTCGCTGTCACACCCTTGCATGACGTAATAAAACTATCCGTAAGCTGTTGTCAGTGCATCTCATTAACAATCTTTACAAAAATAAAGAATAAAATTAAACAAACGCCTTTAAATGTGCATTTATAATAAGAAGAAATCGAGGTATTTTTTTTTTATTTTTTTATGTATTTAAGAAAAGTAATTAAAATTGATTTCTAAGCCATTCATTTCATCTATGTGTTGAACAGTTATTTCAGAAAATGGCTTTAATGTAAGATTTTAGGTACAAATAAACGTATGTCTTCGCTCTGAAAGTCAATCTCACAGAGATGCAGTTCAATACTTAAGACCAGCTTTGTAAAATGTTTGTTTGTAAAATGTGTACATGTTTCGGATGTTTCTACTACCTAGCCCCGAACTTCCCACAGGACGTCAGCGGGCAGGATATGAACCCTTGACCATCGAGAAAACCGAACGACAATACAGCACGCTTACCACACGACCTGGCAAGCATCTTTGCTTTATTTTCTTTTTGGCAGATGTATTAGAAAGTCAAGGATACGCCAAGAGTTCATTGAATCCAAAGAGTTCACTTATTACCAATGTGCTGGTCAAACCAGAGGCGCCTAAACTTGTTTCTTTACCTAAATTGTAACCCAAAAGTGCACAAATATTATTGAGAGCATTCTTCTAACACACAAAAATAGAAAAACCTAAAAAAAAATACTTTGAAAAAAGATTATATTATTGTATTAAATTGTTTGGATCAGTCATGTAATTAAATTTGTAAATATATTTAGACTAACAATAAAAAAGAATTTATAAAAATGTTAAAAAGGGGAAACGAGCTGAATTCGAACTTATGGGCTCAAGCCTTCTCAGGATTCTTAATTCAAGGCGGTAACCACACTGCTAGCGAAGAGTCTATGAACATGGAGGATTGGAAAGTTATCTATTGTTTCTATTTCATGTTTATGTTTACTAAGCCTGAGACGGCAGACTGATATAAAGGGGACTAATTCAGCTAATACCACCACTTCAGTCAAGTACTATTTCTTTCTCCTTTTTGAGATACTAAACAAAGTAATTTATAGTTAACTAGTCGACCGGTGGCATAGCATACGCCGCTATGTTTCAGGGCCGGTCTTAGGCCACTGCAACCTATGTGACCGAAGGATCCGCACTTTCATGAAACCCTCGCTAATTCAAGGTGTATAAATTATTCAATTAAACCATTTTATAACTTAAAACAGATTTCCCGCGCACTCCTGTCGATTTACCAGGAGCTCCTGGAAATCTCCCGAAATTGCAAAATATACGAAAAAGTCCTTAAAATATACGGAAATACATAGAAAAAAAATGTCATTTCGGGGTGTCATTCAATATGGAAAACGTAAATCCTACGCGCTATTAATAAAAACGGCATTATGCATTAACCGTAATTGTGTAATCAGGTGAAAGAAGCTTCTCGCGCCTCAAACTAATGAATAATTACTTGAGGTCAACAATTCTCAAAGATAGATTGAAACATTTGGTAATTCTTGTTATTGAGCGGGATCTATGTGGGAAACAGAATTATTATGATATACTGTATGACATTGCTACACGCAAGGCTCGTAAAGTAATTCTGTACGCAGAATAAAATGCATAGACGAATTTATTTTCTAATACAAACTCTTAAATTTCACTTATTGCCCGCTTCCCTACCCAAACTTGGCCCCGCAAAATCCGTTTCGAATAGGGCCCCACAATGCTTAAGTCAGGCCCTGCTATTTAGTGGGATGGGAGCGGGCAGGGTTTGACAGTCCAGCGCGCAGCCATTCGTAGCGAGCTGTGAAAACGTGTTCTCTCCCCACCCCTCTTGTTTTTTTTTCGTGGGGTGACTATCCGCAGAAATAAGAGAGTGATCTTTCCTTTACTTCTTGTTTGACCTGTTTAGGGAAGAAGAGAATTATATATATAGATTAACTAGCTGGTTTTTATTTTCTTGTGTTGTAAGGTAAAAGAAATAATTGTACAAAATTTCAGCTTGATCCGAGATTGGGTATATCGTATGTATAACCCCCCACCTATTTCCCATTGGGTCCAGACAAGTGATTAGGATCTTAACCGGAGTAAGAAAGCTGAGAGCATGAAATTACTCAAAATAAAAACAATTGATAAAAGTATTTCTAATTGCACAGATTTATCATTGTTAGTCTAGATCAGTGGTTCCCAAACTTTTTTGTCTCGTAGACCCCTTGTCATGTTTTCTGGTTTTCGGTAGACCCCCTTCTTAACTTATATTGCATTTTTGCAGATTTATAAACTCATTTTTTAAACTAATTTCTAACTGTAGTGTAGTGAGTCGAAGAGTGAAAAAGTAATTTACAACTACATCTGAGAGATCTATCTTTTTTTACTGATAAAATTAAAATTTGAACCAATTAAAATAACAAAAAGTATTGCTGGAATTAACCAAACACACTAGAAAATTTTTTTTTTTGCATGTTCATCATCCGTTACTACGGATATTATGTTTCATATAGAAATGTGTTGTTCTATGAAGTAGTCCTTCAAACATTAAACATGAATTCATTAATTTGCCTTCAGTATTACATTGTCAAAGTGTTCGCAAAGAGTTTCTCGTCAAAGTGTTCGCAAAGAGTTTCTCGTCAAAGTGTTCGCAAAGAGTTTCTCGTCAAAGTGTTCGCAAAGAGTTTCTCGTGTATTTCTCGTGTATGTGTAGCTTCAATATTGGGCCCGCGGAACTGCTTTTCACTAATAGGAGAAGGGTCAAAGACGAGTTACTGGCGCCTAAATCAGGAAGCTTCGGGCAGGAGGAACTCATTAGCCTTGGCTTGCAGCCCACCTAGCCGAAGTAAAACAGAATTCAAACCTCTGCTGCTTTGCAGCTATACCCAAACATGGGAAATGTTTCGTGGGTCAGCCCTGTGGAAAATATGGAGCAGAAGACCATTAGGCAGTTTGCAGCTTTAATGCTATAACTCATCCCATCCATGTGCCTTTGAACTGTAGTGTTGCTTAAAGAAATTCGTTTCATAATTTCAGATGTAGGTTTATGTAAAACAGTTTTAAAACTACTTCAATGGCTGGTGAAATTTCATGTTTTATCTATAGTGTTTTCCGTATTACCTATAGGTAAAGAAATCTTGTAAGACGCTCTCAAACCACCATTTTTTTCTATCTGATGTTGAAGAAAGTTTTTGTGGGTCTATTCTGAACTTTATCCTCCTATTTAATTGGCTTCATATAGTCATTAAAAAGGCATTTAGACAACCGCTTATTTAACAAGGAAATAAATACCTAATCAACGCTGTAAAATCTAGATTTCTTTCTGTTAAAGATGTAGACACAATTAACTATCGTAGACCCCCATGGACATCTCATAGACCCCCAATTTACTTTTTTCACTTTCATAGACCCCCTGGAAGTTTTCGTAGACCCCTGGGGGTCTATATAGACCACTTTGGGGATCACTGGTCTAGATCTATAACAAATTTAATGACATGACTGACCCAAACTAATTGATACAACTACGCTAAATAAGCTTTTTTTTTATAAATTACTTTTTTTACTTTTTCTTGCTTAATCTTACATTTTCCACGTTTAGAGACCTGCTCAAAGGACGACAGAACATTGAGGTGGTACTAAGAGACAAAATGTAAGCTCCAAATAAATGAGGTCCTGTCTTCAAACCCCAGGTATGTTTGTGAGCGTTGTGTAACATCCTGAGTAGACAGTTCCTTCGGGTGGGAAAAGTTTGTGATAGTTTCAGATTACAATCGGGGGTAAAAAGGTTTAGAAAAGAAAATGATTGATTTCAAGAATGTCGTAAATTGTTCATTGACATTGAAATAATAAGAGTAAAATTGTAAAACATGGCTAGTAAGAGATATTTTTTTTCCTCTTTGGTCTGGCATATAATAAAAGATTTACTTTATCATATAGTTAAAAAGAAGATTAATCCTTGATCCTTTAATGACAAAAGAAAATCTTTCTTTAAAAAAAAAGATTAAATTGTAAAAAAAAAACACACTCAATTAAAAATATATTTCTATTAGTTTACAGATGATTCTTTTTAATTATTAATACTGTCAATTGTAATTTTTCTTTATTTAGGCTTTATTACTTCTAGTTGAATAAATCGTTTTAAATAATTTTAATATAAGTTTTAGAGCCAAACTCTAACACGTATTCAATATTGACATTGCTTGTTGCCTAGAAACAGGTGAGTAATGACATTTGATTCTTTAGTGTAGGACATATACCTTTTAAAATATATAGCTTGTCTATAGTCCGTACATCGCCAACTACTAATAGTTATATTAGTTATATTATATAGATAAACATTTCTAAATTTTGTAAAATGAATATAATACACATGGGCTAATTACTTCATATTTTCTAGTACATAATATAAGCTGGCTACTTACCGCTGTTTTGCCAATTCCATTTCCACATCGACATTTCATTTGTCAACAATCGTGAGGCTAGATTGACGTTAATACTAATATAAATGTATACCGAATAGCTTCCAGAGACGCTGTGGCTACATCGTATGTAGATTTCCATTCACTTGGTGTTAGTAGGGGAGTTCAACACAGTGCTTAGTGTGTTGGCTTAAGGAGATTTTCAGTGGCTTGAGTCCTCGAGTTTGAATTCAAGTCGTTCAGCTTTTTTTTCATTTTATAAAATGCATTTAAAAAGCGATCACGGCAACATCTACAGGATACACCGTCTAACTCCCCCACCTTTTTCCCAATAGGTCCAGACAAGAGATTGGATCATAGCGCATAGACAAAGCCAAAGGCATGAAATTGCGCTAAACAAACGCAATTGGTAAAAATATTTCTAATCGCACAGATGTTGTTTGTAAAGATTTATTACAAATTTAATTACATGACTGATCCAAACTAATTGACGCAACTACGCTCAATATTTGATTTGTTTTGTTTTTTTTTAGTTTTTTTTTTATAGATTTATAATTTCTTGTTTCACATTTCCACCCATGAGCAAAGTGTAAGCTAAAAAAAATTGTATGCGTTGAATTTGAAATCTAGATTTTTAAAAACTGCGTCAAAAACAGGCGATGCAGCGGTTGAAGGATTAAGAGCTTGGCTTCCGATTCTGGGGTCCTGGGTTTGAATCTCGGTGAAGACTGAGATTTTGTATTTAGAATTGTATATGGCTCTCCTAAGTTCACCAAACTTTAATAGGTATCTGACTTTAGTTGGGAAAAGTAAAGGCGGTTTGTCGCTGTGCTGGCCACATGATATCCTGCTTGTTAAACGTTGGGTTTAACAAACAGATGACCTTAACAATATCTGCCCAATAGATCACAAGGTCTGAAAAGGGAAGTTTTTTTTTTTTTTTTTTTATTTAATTTGGTTAAATCCTGATCTTTTTTAAAGCTCAAAACAACTGTCTGTCTGTCTGTCTTGTAAAAAGTTTGTACACGTTTTTTCTCCCAACCCAATTACGGATAAAGATAAAATTTACCACAATCATTTTTTTACCTGAAAAAGCAAAAACAATTTAAAAGAAAAACAATTTGTTAATTAACTATTGATAATTATTTTGTTTGGTATCTCGAACAAGCGAAAGAAATAGTACTTGACTGAAGTGGTGGTATAAGTTAAATTAACCCCCATTATATTGTGTAGGTCGCTGCTTTAAAGTTTGAAGCTAACATTAGATAATTAAAAAAAAACAACTTCTACTTTCATAAGTGATTCGCAGGCAGATTGGTTGGTGTATTGGCTTGAGGAGGCTAAGAAGACTTTAACCCTCCAGTTAGAATTAAGGTCGTTCACTTTATATAAATATATATATTTTTTAAAAAGCGAAACCCCCTCTTTCTCCCCCTACCTGTTTTCCAGACAAGTGATAGGATTATAACATGGTGAGAACGCTAAGATTATGAAATTGCGATAAACAAAAACGATTGGTAAAAATATTTTTAATCGCACAAATTTACTATAATAATAATAATAATTAGTATTATTATGATTACTATTATTCTTATTATATTATTATTATTATTATAGCTTTTCTATAGCGCTAATTTCATGCTTTTAGCATGCTCAGGGCGCTATGGATCCAATCTCAGATGTGGACCAGTGGGGGAGGGGGTATCTGGGAGAAGGTTTATCCGTGCTGTCTTTAGGCGCTCAGTAAACAACAACTCTGCTCGAGTCGGGTGTCGAACATCGAGCCCCCTTCATAGGTAGCCAAGCCAAGCCAAGTTCAAGCGTACTTAGCCTCTCGACCATACCTATTGATAGTCTAGAGTCTAGATCTATTACACAGCTACTTACATGACTGATCCAAATTAATTGATACAACTACACAAATACACATAATGGAAGCTTGTTGTTTTTTTTATATATTTTTTTTTGTTTTTCTAGTTTTATTTCCTATTTCACTTTTACCTTCCTTCCAGAGTTCGTCGACTATTTCTTCCTCTCGTGTTTGTGAGGACGTCCAGGTGTAGAGGTGGAGGTTGCAGCTGTGCTGGTTGGATGAAGACTAGGAAATATACAAACATTAAGCGTATGTTAAATGCAAGAAACTATTTGAAACGAGTAAAAAAATTCAACTGAACAATTAAACAAAATAAAATTGAACAAATAAAACATTGAAATCAGACTATTTGAACGAACAGAACATTTCAACAAATGGAATAGTTTCATATTTGCAAATTTTTTTTCTATGTAAGTATCAATATATATCATTCTCTTCGTGACCAAACCATGCGGGACACCACGATGAAAAAGTCACAGAAAGATAATTCTTTTTTTTTTCAGCAAGTCGGACTAGAGTTATCCCAAGTAACTTTCACGTTATAGTTATAGAGCAATTGTTTTGTTTTAATATCTAATAAATCTTTAGTTTGAAAAACAATAGAACATTTTTTACGTTCCCCCATTTCACCCCCTCCCCCACTGAAAAGAAATCTTCGTTAAGCGAATGTGTAGATAAGCCATTAGACTTAAAAGACGATGCGCATAATTTTCCATTGATTGATTAAACTTTTCAATGAATGCAGACAGACGTATAGTGTATAGTGTATAGTGTATTGTGTATAGTGTATAGTGTATTGTGTATAGTGTAGTGTACGGACTTCAAATATTTTTAGATCTATATCAAAGTTAAATTTCTTTCTTTTTTTTTTACTTTAAAAAAAATTATGACGGTCAAACTAGAGTTTCCCCAGCTAGTAATTCTTTTCCCCAAGATATAACCAACTGTCAGATTTCTAGGATCCGTGTCCACTCAGATTCCACCCAGCCACCCACCCAGATTTCACACAGATTCCTTACAGCAACCCACGCAGCTACCCACACAGCAGTCTCCACGAAGTTACGAGTTGAATTGTATTGTAAAAAAAAAATTCTTTAAAAAAAAGGAGAAAGTTTCAACCAACAAACAACAAAAGAACACCTTAACAAACAACAAAAGAACACTTTAACAAACAACAAAAAAAACACCTTAACAAACAACAAAAGAACACCTTAACAAACAACAAAAGAACACCTTAACAAACAACAAAAGAACACCTTAACAAACAATAAAAGAACACCTTAACAAACAACAAAAGAACACCTTAACAAACAACAAAAGAACATCTTAACAAACAACAAAAGAACATCTTAACAAACAACAAAAGAACACCTTAACAAATAACAAAACAACAAAAGAACACCTTAACAAACAACAAAAGAACACCTTAAAAAACAACAAAAGAACACCTTAACAAACAACAAAAGAACACCTTAACAAGCAACAAAAGAACACCTTAACAAACAACAAAAGAACACCTTAACAAAACAACAAAAGAACACCTTAACAAACAACAAAAGAACACCTTAACAAAACAACAAAAGAACACCTTAACAAACAACGAAAGAACACTTTAACAAACAACAAAAGAGCACCTTAACAAAACAACAAAAGAACACCTTAAGAAACAACAAAAGAACACCTTAACAAACAACAAAAGAACACCTTAACAAAACAACAAAAGAACACCTTAACAAAACAACAAAAGAACACCTTAACAAACAACGAAAGAACACCTTAACAAACAACAAAAGAGCACCTTAACAAAACAACAAAAGAACACCTTAAGAAACAACAAAAGAACACCTTAACAAACAACAAAAGAACACCTTAACAAAACAACAAAAGAACACCTTAACAAACAACAAAAGAACACCTTAACAAATAACAAAAGAACACCTTAACAAAACAACAAAAGAACACCTTAACAAACAACAAAAGAACACCTTAACAAACAACAAAAGAACACCTTAACAAAACAACAAAAGAACACCTTAACAAACAACAAAAGAACACCTTAACAAAACAACAAAAGAACACCTTAACAAACAACAAAAGAACATCTTAACAAACAACAAAAGAACATCTTAACAAACAACAAAAGAACACCTTAACAAATAACAAAAGAACACCTTAACAAACAGAGCTATACTGCAAGAATAAAAGCAATTACAATTTTCTGTCTGTTGACATTCATACTGTAAAAAGTATCTCTTTTGTTTTCTTGCGTTACCTTTGAATCTTCTGTAATCTTCAGTATGTCTTAGCACTGTCAATACCTTGTTTGCTACCCAATTGTACATTATTGATTTATAGATATAGTAAATTGTACCTTTATATGTTATGACTCAATACAATAAGAAATCGATATCACATAGTATAAATATGTAGCATATAAATGAATTGGTATTTTGTTTCTATACAAATAGTATCTCTCGAGTAACTGAGTTGGCTTCAGATCTTATACCTTCTTTGAATCCATCGTGTTCACCTCTGTAGTTTTTGTTGTCACTAGTAGAACGTAGAATTGGATGTCACAAGTAGAACGTAGAATTGGATGTCACTAGTAGAACGTAGAATTGGATGTCACTAGTAGAACGTAGAATTGGATGTCACTAGTAGAACGTAGAATTGGAGGTCACTAGTAGAACGTAGAATTGGAGGTCACTAGTAGAACGTAGAATTGGAGGTCACTAGTAGAACTTAGAATTGGATGTCACTAGTAGAACGTAGAATTGGATGTCACTAGTAGAACGTAGAATTGGATGTCACTAGTAGAACGTAGAATTGGAGGTCACTAGTAGAACTTAGAATTGGAGGTCACTAGTAGAACGTAGAATTGGAGGTCACTAGTAGAACGTAGAATTGGATGTCACTAGTAGAACGTAGAATTTGGAGTTCACTGAGGAAGTAGCAAAAAACAAAAGAGTCGATTCCAAATTAAAAAAAACAAGCAAAATTTTAAAAATGCTTTTTTAAAAAAAAACCAAGCTCATCTAAAGGGGAAGTTATGTAATGTGCAAGCTAATTTCTTTATTCGATATTAAACAAATTAAAAACAAACAAATACTAATCAATAATTCGTTTCTTTTTTTTTTTATTCATTCATATTTTGTTCCGTACAATAAATATCAACTTGATCGAGGAATGCCTGAGGGAGAAATAGCGTTCAATTCGTTTTAAGGGGACTAAACCCAACAAATTTAGCCATATATGTGACTACTGAAGCATTAGTTTCCTTTTATGGTATCGAAAAGAATTATTAATTACCAGTAATTAATTGACTTATTGGTTACTTTTTATTTTATAGATTGATGTCTTGTCTATGCCAATGAATAAAAGTGTGAAGTTTCAACTTGATCCGAGAATGGTTGTGGGAGAAATCACGTGTGCACACTTTCACCGGACAGACAAAAAGACAGATAGAGTGAGTTAATATAAACTTTGTTAAAAACAAACTCAAATTGTTACTGCCTGTGTCTTTTTTTTTCTAAAAATACATATAATGTTTCAAATTATTTCAAATTTCCTGCAGGTCTTGTTATAAACAATAAAAGTGAAGCTCAAACTCAACTCTTGGCACATGATGGTCTTCCTGTACTGCTACGTGCACTGCATAGTGAGGAAGAAAAGCTCAGGGTTAAGGCTACATTCATGATCTCATCTATTTGCAGCTCAAACCCAGCACTCAAAGATATGGTAAAACAAGGGCCAATTGTACACTTCTTGGCCAGATTTAACAGCATAATGTAGTCTATAATAATTAAATAACATTTAAGTACCATGAAAAATCAAGTCCATTGGCTTCATTATGCACTCTCTGCAAAAGTTTCAAGGTGCCATACAGCACCATGTCATGGATGTACCTCCTGGGCTGTAATTTGAGCATCGCAGACTTATTTTGAACCATTCCAATATCCCTCTCAAGACACTAAAACAATTACAACTATGTAAAAAATAAACTTATTGACTGCTGTGCCGCAAATTTTTTTTGTTTTGGCACAATGTAATAATAAGTTCATTGCTTTTTTTAAAAATTAACCTTTATTTGAAAAGGAATGAATAAACTGCCACAAGTACGTTACATCGGATATAACAAACACTGCTATCACAACGGCTATGATGATAACGCCAGCAGCTCCAAAGGCTTCAGAAGACCTTCTCCGGTCCAAGGCTGAGGTCAACGTTCTTCTGTAAGACGAGACGTTTTTGGGACTCATTTTCAGATCAGTCACGATCTTGTTGGCAGCTTCTATGCCTTCTTCGACAGTCCTGGGCGTGGTTGCAGCCGCCGTGCTGGAGATGCAAAGACACTCAGACAAAACCTTCGTGGAGGTATTGATCGGATTACCAGTGACTCCTGCCAGTGTTGCTTCGCTGGTGGAATACGTTGTAGCTTTTTCAGTGGACGTGTTAATGGTAGTGACGTCGGAAGTAGGAGCAAAAGTGAACCAGGTTGTGATGTCACTTGTCAGGGTAGATGATTCTTTGATGCAAACTGAATTCTTTTTGGCTTGAAGATGTTGCAAATAAACTTGGTGCTGAAACTGAAAAGACTTCTTGTGCATGTTAAAACACATTTAGTAAACTAGTTTAAACATGCGCTCAGTATTGGAAGGAGGGATTTACGGGGGCTTGCCAAAAAGAATAGGTTTAGTCTGGAAGGTGGTCAGTTAATCTAAAGGGGGAGGCTGTCTGGACAATCAGTTGATTTGTATGGAGGCTTCGAGGCATTACGCGAAAGGCCTAGTTTCTTACAGAGCACTATGGGAGGATTAGTCCTTCGTGTTCTGTTCTCAATCGGACTTTATCTCAGGTGTGAGACAGTGGCGTAGCAATGTATAGGTGGGCCAGTATTCTATGGTATGCTTGTGCCCCCCTTTCCCAGGTGTGAGACAGTGGCGTAGCAAGGTACATGTGGGCCCGTATTCTTTCGTATGTTTGAGCCCCCTTCCCATGTGTGAGACAGTGGCGTAGCATGGTACAGGTGGGCCCGTATTCCATGGTATGTTTGTGCCCCCCTTCCCAGGTGTGAGACAGTGGTGTAGCAAGGTACAGGTGGGCCCGGATCCTTGGTATGTTTGTGCCCCCCCCTCCCCAGGTTGAGTGTGAAACAAACCAAATAGAGTCATACAGTAATTAGTAGTACATTTACATAAAGTGCATGTCGACTCTGTAATGCAGTGACGCACAAAAGATGAAAGGTAAAATTATGTAGACATAAGAATGCCAAGTATCAATTTTGTTCTCATCTCAAATACACTTTTGTTGTTGTTGTTGTTGTTTTTCTTAAGGCCCTAGTAAAAGAAAATATCCTATACTTTTAGGGGAGCAATTATTGTATGTAGGAATGTCATTTATATATACATTATATTTCCAAAACGGCTGTAACGATTTTCTTTAAAATTTCACGGTATTTGTATATAAATGCGAAACAAAAATTCAAGTCATTGGCCACATTGCGAGAACTTGAGTTCAACCGTTATGTTGGTTTGAAAATGATTCATTATCGAAAAAGTAATTTTATGAATGAAAATTTTCCATATGACGTCAAAAGCACACAAAAAACTTGACACCGCTTACGTCACTGACTTACAGCGGTGCACTAAAACATTTCTTTACAAACATGAACAAGTGTTCCTCAAACAATAGACCTAATTAAACATTTGCGCACCGTCTATTTGTAGGCTCTATTAGTCTTATCAACCAAGTAAAAGCCACATAAACAGTTCTCCGCAATTAAAATGTAAACAATTTATGAAACACTTTAAACACAATAATATAATCATATATCGACATTTTTGCCCTCCCATAGTTCCATAATAAATCAATCTCCATATTGTTTATGAAAGTCGGTACATTATTAAAGTGCCAAAAAAAAAACGATGAGTATTTATGAATTGCATTGTAATACTTTAGTAGTGAATGCCCTTTTTATAGTATAACTTTCATTCTTATAGCATTCACAGAATGTTATGGTCCAATCCTTTCATAGGACGGTGGGGAGGGGGGGGGCAAGTTTCCTTCCTGCCATTATCTCATTGTCGTCATTACAAAAAGTTTCTAAAAATAAGTTCGGGTAAATATCCTTCCTTAACAAGCTCGGTCACCTGGTCCTTAAATATCAATTAACTAAACTAGAAACCATCACTCTTGCAAGACTTACCAGCGGCTGAGTTGTCAAATTTTGGTTGATCTCCACTATTCCCATGGGGTGACAGAGGGATGCAGTACTGCTTTGAGCCAACACATAAGATCCCAATGTTTTCTGTTTGTTTTTTAGTTGTATATGTAGGTAAGTGATGTTACTGGGTAGTAGGGAGGAACAACCGGAGTACCGAGTACCTGAAATGTTATACATAGTCCTGATTAAAGTAAGTATAGGGGGAACTTTGTTGCTAATTGTCCAAACTTGGTCGATTGAAATGTGAATGTATTTTATATGTTGCTGATAAGCGTCGTTAAGAAAAACAAGAAAAAAAAAAACCTTTAAAAAAGGAGAAAAAAGCTTTTGATGAAATCTAAACTACTTCTAACAATTCGTTTCCATCTCAGTTATGTCATTCAATAAATAGTTTGACTTATTGTTTTTGTTTAGAGTAATTTCATAATTCTCTCAATACGCATCCTATCACTTTGTCTGGACCAGTTGGGAAAGGGGTTGGGAGAAATATGGGAGTGTCTGAGTGAATATTATAGTGATCGCTTTTTAAATGCGTTTATATAAAAAAAAATTAACAACCAGGATTCAAAATTTAGGGCTCCTCAAACCAATACACTAGCCACTAAGCTATCGAATTACTTATTAACATAGAAGGTTATGCATTTTTACTTATGTATTGTTAGTTTCAAACTTTTAAGTGATGATTTTCTAGACAAAGTATAAAGGGGTCTAATTCCTCTTCTGCCACCACATCTGTCAAGTACGAGTTTCTTTCCCTTGTTCGATACCAAACAAAATGATTAATTAATAGTTTATTAACTAATTTGTGTTTATTGATTGTCGCTTCAGGATCGGCCCTTGCCCGCCAAGTTACTTTATTTTACTACATTTGATCTTGCTTTTTTTAATAGGATGAATAATGAGCTGTAGAAGAAACACTTGGCGTCGGGCCCACCAACATGACTGTTTTTTGTTTATGTTTGTTTCACTTACTGAAGATTGAGAAAGACTGCTTTTTAAAATTATATATATATAAATCGCCCCCTCCTCAAATATTCTGGATCCGCAAGTGGGTGGGCATCAAGTGGACAAATAACATAGAGGTCAATGCGAGGAAAGCGCAAACAGGTATGTCCTCGTATAACCTCGCATAACCACACTTTCATGGAGGACCTCCTCAGAGCAGTGGACACCAGGTGGGAAGAGGCTTCAGACTTCTTTATGGAGACAGCTAGCAGCCCATTGCGCCGAACGGTGCGGGAGAATCTAGGTCTAAGTAAGTGACCTAGTTGTGTGAGATACGACCCTGTCTAGTATAGTATTTTACCCCTATTTTAGCTTTCGATAAAACATATTTACATACAACTAAAATATGGTATTAAGCCAGCTATAGTGGCTGTGGCCAGGCGATAACAGATTCAATGTATAAGTCTGTTTTAATTTATTGTGATTAGAAACAAAGAATATCTTTTTATTATTTTTTTGACCTGAAATATTTTGACATTTCCAATTTACTTTCCAATAACTGGTGACTATGTCCGAAGTTAGGCTGGTCTCTAGGATGATATACATATAGATTGTGTGGACATTAGAGACTCTAGCAAAGTCGTATTCATATCTCCATAGAGTTGATGGTAACAGAGACGTCACGCACACGTCTTGTTGGGAACCTAGAAAAGAACATATATGCAAACGTCATTCAATTGGTCAAGAGAGAAAAAAGAGACGTATGTAAACTGTTTGATGTAACCTTTCCCTTCAGCTACCCTTTTGTTAGACAGTTGGCTGCAGTTGGGGCTCCACGCAAGATTTGTCGACCGTCTATCTCCATTCTTCTCAGTCTTTTGCCTTGGATAAATTCTCTTTTAATAACAGGCCCGTCCATTCCTTTATATTTAATTCCAATCGCTTTCTACGTCTGCCTCTTCTAATTTTTCTTGGTACTGTTCCCTGAAAGAAGGTCTTTGCAAGCCACGAAGACTTGTAATGTAGCTTTGCGTATTTTTACAATAGCTAGCTGATCATCGTGGGGTCCAACCACTGCAGTAACCCTGTCACTAATCTCTTTGCTTGTGATGCGGTCTTTAAATGTGATACCAATGATCCTTCTGTGGTATCTCAAGTCCATTGCATGATGTAATATGCAAGATAAAAGATATGTAACTAATTTTTTCCACAATGCATTTTCACATTGGGTCATTGAACATTAAAAGTGACTCACACAGTAATCTGCCTTTGAATTATACTTTGATGTTTACATTCTTTTAACAAATACAATAGAATGAGAGAGAAAAAAAAATAAAGAAAAAACGCTATGAGGAAATGTGGAGTTGGTATAATGGAACCTTAAGAAAAACGTAAGAAAAGGGGAAACAAATCAAAATACAAAAAAAAATGTTTCTACTTGCAACAGGCTGTGCCTGAATGAACAAAGCTTATATTCAGTGTATCAATTTGTTTGAATCAGTCATGGAATTAAAGTTGTCATATCTAGGCTAACAATAATAAATCTGTGCGATTAAAAATATTTTTACTATTACTTTTGTGAATACACTATGGTCCTATCATTTGTCTGGACCAGTTGGAAAGGTGAAGAAAGAACAGGGTATATGGTTGATCGCATTTTAAATGAATTTTTTTTTATGCAAGAAACAAAAAGGAACGACCTGAGTTCGAACTTTTGGCCTAAAGCCTTCTCAAGCTTACGCGGTAACCACTCTGCTAGCAAAGAGTCTATTAACATGGAAGATTGTATAGTGTATATAGTTGTACTGTTTCAATTTCATGTTAACTAATTAACTAATTAGTTAATTTTTTTTATTGATTCCTTTATTGTCAGGTAAAATAAATAATTCATCCGAGATCGGTTGTCGGAGCAATAACGTGTTCGAACTTTTAGCGAGACAAACAGACACAAAGACAGACAGACACACAGACAGACAGACAGATTGAGTTGATATAAGCTTTGTAAAATAAAACTTACTAACTAAACAGAGATAGATAACTGCAGAAATTCTGTACAGAACTAAATAAAACAAATTAATAATGGGCTACAAACAAAATCGCGAAAGACATTTGATTATACGGTGCTGAAAAGTGAACACAAAAATACTCATTGGATTGTTAAATACTTTATTTATCAATACTTCCATATTCTGTGCACCGGATACACCAAAAGTTTTCTATTTATAGATGTGCCTCCATCTATCAACATCTTCAATACCAATGAAATCGATTGAAAGAAATGGGTGACCTACTTTAAAACGACAAGTCTTCACAACATTCAGAGTTCAAATCTCTCTCTGTGGCATCTCGAGACTGTACATCAGAAGGGCCGTAGTTCGAATCTATTATTGCACGTTAATTTTTTTTTACAGTTTATTTTTTTTTATAGTATTTCGATCTACCTAAAAGTTTTAAAACAGAATGTATAACCTCGATTCCAAAATAAGATCTTAACACTTGATTCAACGTAACAAACAGACCAACTAGACTAGTAGAATGCACTCGACAAACGGGTGATTGTTGAACTAAGTCCGTTTTATTAAAGTCTCAAAAATATAACTTTGGTTAGGCTAATAATAGAATAGGAATCTTCTGTTTAAGAACCCTCAACTCAAGAAACATTAAGAAACTGGAACAGACACAAAATAGAGCAGTGAGATTCATTACAAATGAATATTCACATTTGACAAGAGTAACACCTTTAGTAAAATCGCTAAATTTAGAAAGCCTTCAGGACAGAAGACTCAAAGTAAAGTAGCAATTATACATAAGACAATGAACCATAATCTTCAAATACAAAAACAAAATCTAATAAAATACTCCTCTTTCCATATGCTAGGACAAATCTCAACAAATGCTCCTTCTTCTCTAGTGCTATTAGAGCATGAAATGGGTTGCCTGAGCTAGCCAGAAAAACCAGGGACTTAGCAGAATTTAGATCATTGGTTAATATGTATGACTAAATGTATGACGCCTAGGACGTAATCATCTTTTTTGAAGTAACGTCTGTAAAATATTATATAAGATAAGATAAACTATTCAACTTCCATAATTTTTTTTTAAATCCTTTAATTTATGAGTTTTTTTCCTTCAGTATTTACAACATCTTGTAATTTTATTTTCCAATTTCGTTGCAAAAAAAATAAATTAAAATCACTTATAAAGTCTGTTCAAAAATATATAAACATATTTTGTTTTTCTAAATGTGTGTTACGGTATTTTTATTATGTCTTTTATAATGTCTCACCTTTCAAAGTTGAGAAGGTCTGGTACACATAGAAGCTGACGTTCCCGTACACGTAGGAGACTAGGCTGGTAGTTAAAGCTGTTTCATACGTTACACCAATGGAATTAAGAACTACAGACTTCGCGACTGATGAGACCTGCAAGTAGTATAGCCCTATTATAATGTTTGAACAACGATATGGGACTTGTTTATATGTGCACTTTAAATATTATGTATACACATAATCATGTCAACATTTCATTGAGGAACCTACGCCAACAAGACGTTGTAGGACTAGTCCTTCATTATCTACATAGTGAACATATATTTGGTTTTAATTGTTCGCAAGCTTATACATACTCGTTTATAATTACTAACGGGGCTCTGGGGGTATAACTGGGAGTGTGGGTGGGGGGCTCTGGGTATAATTAGCGAGTCTCTGTGTATATTAAGTAACTTTGAGAAACCAAGTCCTGGCAATGGACAAGAAAAAAGAAAAAATTTACCCTTATCTTTTTCATTGCTCACTGCCATGTTATACTAAAGAAAAAGATTTCATGATAAAGACAATGATGTCATGTTAAAGACAATGATGTCATGTTAAAGACAAATAAAGTCATGTTAAAGACAATAAAGTCATGTTAAAGACAAATAAAGTCATGTTAAAGACAAATAAAGTCATGTTAAAGACAATAATGTCTGTCTCGTAGTGTCTTTTGCTTTGTTTGTTTGTTTGTTCCTCTACTCGTAGTACTTGTACGGGGCGAGAGTGCCTTGTATGTTTTGTTTTGAAGTGTTTTTGCTACGTCACAAAGTCAGGTGACATCTATTGGTCATTCTTTGTCAGGAGGCAGTTCACCCTCTGAATTTGATTGAAACGGAAGGTGTGTTGGTCCGTAAAATGTTATTATATCTATAGTCTGTACTAGTTTCACGGACTTATTATTCAGTAGGTTTAGGTTGAGTTATTCGTTGGTGATGTCTAATATTGTGTGTTGTATGAAGTTGTCACTATTTCTAGTTGTAGAGTAGACGTTACGTTTTGTGTTTATTTCGTTTATAGGGTGCCACTGTTGGAGTTGTATATACTGGCTCGAGTCTATGCTAATGTGGGCGTCGCTTGCCGTCTCAGAAATATATATTACAGTTTTCAGTGTCATTGTCAAATTGGCGATCATCCTATGCGGTCGCAGTGGGCCCAGCGCTTTCATAGGCCCCGCGCTAATTCTAGATGTAATTATTAAATTGCAAAATATATACGACAAAATCCTGGAAATCTCCTGAATTTATTAAAATCTCCTGAGAAATCATAAAAATCTCCTGAAAAATATACAAAATTGTCATTTGTGGGCGTCATTTATTGCGGAAAACGCCAATCCTAACGCGCGATAAAAGAAAAAAGGCATTGTCAGCTTTCAAGTAATAAAATGTAATAATCGGGTGAATTTTCACCTTAATCGGAAGCTACAATACTTTATTTAATTTTATAGTTACTGGCATATAAATATGCCATGGGTTGCAAGGTTCGTAAAGTAAAGTTAATTTGATCGCAATTTTGTACTTAGTAAAGTCGATTTTTTTCTCTAATACAAAATCTTAATTTTCACTTATTATCCTTATTCCCACCCAGACTAGGCCCCGCGTAATCAGTTTCGCGTAGCGCCCCGCAATTGTTAGGACCGGCCCTGCATTTCAAGATACTAATTTTCAGCTAAGCTACTTACTATAGTAATGCTGGTCCAATTGTAGGCTGCTAGGCACTTGATGCTAGACATAGTTTGGAAGCTTTGTGTCTGAATGATAAATTACTCCCTGCCAATGTACTGTAGCGGCAGTAGCTCGTCCAGGGTAGAATCCAAGGTCATCTGGTTCAGACTGACCTGCTGTTACACCAATATATCAATACATTTCATCTATTGAATGACTGTGTGTATTGGAGTCTAAAATCTAAACAGTTTTTATATTTTATACAGATTATCTAGATTCTAGAGTATACTAGAGTGTTCAAATTGTATTAATAGAATCATGGCCGATCATTTTCAATGTTGACATCTGTTATACTAATCTAATAACTCAAATCATATAACAAGCAAAATATTTTTTTTACAAATCATGTTTAAAAAAAGCCTATCTAAAGGGGGAAGAACTCCGCCCTAAAAACTATACCTATCAATAATGTTCAAGCTATTTCCCTTATTCAAAAGTTTCAATTTGATCAGAGAGTGCATGAGGGAGAAATAGCGTTAACAATTATTTAAGGGGACTAAACCCGAAAAATTAGCCATAACTGGGAATACTGAAGTATTAGTTTCCCGTGTTGCTGTTAAATAAAATAATTAATTACCAGTAATTAGTTGTCTTATTGGTTACTCTTCTATTTATTGTTTCCTATCTTGTCTATGCCAGTGAATAATTGCGCGAAGTTTCAGCTTGAGCAGAGAATGGATGTAGGAGAAATAACGTGGACACTTTTACCAGACAGACAGACACACTGACAACTTTGGAATGAGCTTTGTAAAAAATGATTTGCATATATGTAGAGATTTATTGTAACTGCATTGGCTTAGCCATAACGTTTTAATATATACATACTTCTTTGTCAAGATGAATATTGATTCATCTTTACGTTGATTGTTTTTAACAGAGTTGCAATAAGCCTACTTATTACATTTAAAGTTATGAAACCTTACCTCTGGTGTACTGAGATGGACTATAAAAGGTTGGGTGGAGTAAAGATAGGTGCCATCAAGATTTGAACTCGTCTTGACTAGCACACTCTGGTAGAGTGCGTCCAGGCTTTTGTTCAGCTTGTCAAATAAACTGTATGTACATAAAAAGCAGACCTTTTAACTACATATACTGTTCAAAGTGCAGCATGAATTGTACATCCTACAGTGTGCAAATAAAAAAGGAAGCCGCTACGTCCTAAAACATATTATGCCGGATTAGTGTTACAGTCAAAAGAGAGAAAAAAAAACGGAAGACAAATCCTCAGTTATGAGTTATCTATTATTGCTAGTTCAGTGACCGCATCATTACAGCTCGACTCCAAACAAAGCAAAGCAAAGTCACTACCATCCAAGCATATGCCCCTACAGAGGATGCAGAAGATACCATCAAAGATAATTTCTATAACCAACTACAAACCACTCTTGATGAAACACCTACTCACGACCTAGTTCTAATGATGGGAGCCTTTAACGCCAAAATCAATCCCATCCGAACTGGCTTTGAATATGTAATGGGACCATATGGCTCTGCAGAAAACATCAGTGATAATGGCGAGCGCTTGATTTCTCTATGTGCATCCAAGGCACGGTGGATACAAGACAGAACATGGAAATTGATAGATGAGAGGAAAGAGGCCAAACGTAGACGAGATCAGAAAAATGAAACACAGGATCGCAGCCTAGCGGAAGAAGCCTATAGGGAAGCAGATCTGAAAGTAAAGAGAAGTCAGCGAGATAAACGGGACTGGATTGAGCAGAAGGGACAAGAGAGACAAGCAGCTGCAAGCAGAAATGACACAAAAACCCTCCATCGTATTGTCCGAGATCTCACTGGAGCAAAGAGTGGACATGGGGCACCGATAAAAGACAAGCAAGGCAAAACTTTGTTAACGAAAGAAGAACAGGATGCAAGATGGGTAGAGCACTTTAAAGAGACCCTTAACCAACTGTCGCCAGACCAAACTTACATATTCAAGGACCCCTCTCCAGACAATGATCTCAAGGTCAAGACAGACCCAATAACTGCTGAGGAGGTTACCATGGCCATTGCAGTGTTAAAGAATAACAAAGCACCAGGGCTAGACATGATATCAACAGAAATGCTAAAATATGGGAGACAGTGCATTGTTAACAGAATGACTGATCTCTTAAATCTCTGTTGGCGAACTTCAAAAGTCCCAGAGGACTAGTAAAAGGGAGTGATTGTAAAGCTTCCAAAAAAGGGCAACTTGGCAGACTGCAACAACTGGAGGGGCATTGCTCTCCTCTCTGTCCCGGGCAAAGTTTTCAGCACTGTTTTGTTGTGACGGCTTCAACAGTCTGTAGATGAGAGGCTCAGAGAAGAACAAGCAGGTTTCCGAAGAGGCAGATCATGTACAGAGCAGATTTTGGTTCTACGAAATATCATAGAACAAAGTCTTGAGTACCAACAACGGCTAACGATCAGTTTCGTGGACTTCAAAAAAGCGTTTGATAGTGTCCACCGAGAATCACTATGGAAAATTGTTAGAGAATACGGTATCCCATAAAAATTCGTCCAGATCCTACGACACCTTTACAGTCAATCTAGTTGCTGCATTAAAACAGAAGAGGGAACAAAAGAGTTTTTTACAATTGAGACAGGTGTGAGACAAGGGTGCATCTTATCTGCCTTCCTTTTCCTCCTAGCCATCGACTACATAATGAGGAGAGCAATGAACCAGACTGCCTTTGGTATTCCATGAAATGAACAGCTCCGATTGACGGACTTGGACTTTGCTGATGATGTTGCACTACTCGGGGCTACAAATAAATGCATTCAAGAAATGACGGAGAGCCTAGACAGAGAGGCACCCAAAATTGGCCTCCGCATAAACTTGGATAAGACTAAAATTATGCGAGTGGGATATAAGACAAAGGGTGTCCCCGTCAGACTTGGCGAGTCAAAGCTTGAAGAGCTGGACAAGTTCACGTACCTTGGCAGCATCATAACAAATGATGGAGATGCTTACCATGATGTAGAGTGCCGAATAGGAAAGGCAGGGAGCATTTTCCAAAGGCTGCAGCCTATTTGGACTAGCCAAGCCATTGGACTCGAGACAAAAATACACCTTCTCAACACAATCGTCATTCCAACTGCTACATATGCATGTGAGACGTGGAAGTCATCTGTCAAAATTGAGAAAAGACTGTTGTGGCTCAACAGAGATGGCTGAGACGGATTTTGGGAGTCAGTTACACAGATCGGGTCTCAAACAAGGAAATCCTATGCCGAACTGGGAGTCGAACACTTGGTGAGGTTGTGACTGAGCGTCGCATGAGGTTTGCAGGACATGTTCTACGTCAAAATGAATTACGTACACCAAGAGTTGCGATAACATGGAAGCCAAAACAAGGAAAGCGCAAACAGGGACGCCCTCGTATTACTTGGCGACACACCTTCATGGAGGACCTCAGAACAGTGGACACCAGGTGGGAGGAGGCTTCAGACATTGCCAGTGACAGATCTTTATGGAGACAGCTTGCCGCCCAATGCGCCGAACGGCGCGGGAGGACCTAAGTCTAAGTAAGTTGGGGCACCACTGTCCACGCAAAATCTATGGACCGTCATTCTCCATCCTTCTTTGTCTTTGATAGAATCTCTGTCAGTGGCTATTCTATTATGTTGTCTTATGGTTTTTTTTTAAATTATACACAATGCAATTATTAATAATAATTATTTATTTATAGAACGCTGTTAACAGACAAAATGTAGGCTCAAGGCGCTGTGATAACATTACAAACATAAACACGAGAGTTAAAATGACAAAGTAATCTAAAAAGTTTTGAACTGATAGGTCTTAATGTTCTTCTAGAATGTAGTGTAGCATGTTGTCTGTCTGAGATCAATGAGGAAGTTCCAAACCTTTGGTCCTTGCACCGAAAAAGCCCGCAGACCGGAGCTTTTGAGGGAGAAACGTGGCACCACTAGAAGCGTTGAGTCCATTGAGCGCAGGGCTCTCTGAGGGACATATGGAGTGATCAGTTCGCTAAGGTACAAGGGCATTTCTTTATTATAGATATTATTATTATAGATACACTGATGACAAAGTGTGGCCACCTGGTAGTCGATTTTTGCTTTCACAGGAAGTCAATGGTGTGTGTGCAAGTGAGTAGTATCAGAATCTCGTCTTGTTTTTGTTAGGACTATTCGTGCGGCGTTGTTCTAAATTCGTTGTAGGTTGGCCATTTTGTCATTGGGTATACCTGCTAGCACAGCATTGCAGTAGTCAAGGCGGGAGAGTATGAATGCCAAACCTAGCGTTTTTGTTGACTCCGTTGGGTTAAATATGGTCGGATCTGGCCCAATCTGCACAGCTGCAGATAAAGACCCTTGCAGAGCTGACGTATGTGTGGGTCTAAAGATAGTGTTGAGTGAAGGAAAACAGATTTCGTACTACTAAAACCTAGGAACTTAGCAGTTCGTGATAAAATGTGTGACTGGTAGTCACTGTCGTATTGGTTTTAGACACAAAGGTGTATGAATAGTATAATGTTGTTTAGATAGCATAATACTATCTAAATAGCATAATGCTTTTCATTGTACAATTAAAACAAGCAATAGAAAAAAAGAATACTTTTTAATAACAAAGCTTATCTAATGAAAGAAACCAGGAAGTACTGCCATTTATCTGAAAATTACGCAGTTTATCTCTCTTTCCAAAATTAATTAATTAGTACTATATGATTAACTAATTGGTTAAATTTTGGATTGATTCGTGCATTTTTATCGACAGCGAATAATTATGCAAACTTTCAACTTCATCCAAGAATAGGAAGCGGGCGAAAAAAACATATCAAAATTTAATAAGGGAATAAACCCATATGTATATATATATATATATATATCTCATTAAGTAGCGTTCATTTCCTTTACTTCGATACCAAATAAAATAATGAATCACCAACAAAGAATTAACTAAATGTTGTTGTTGTGTTTTGATTGATTCATGTCTTGTCACAGGTTGAATGAGTGAGGAATGTGCAAAAGTTTGAACTTCATCCGAGAATGGGAAACGGGAGAAAACATTTTCTAACTTTTTACACTGACGGACTGACAGACGGACTGACAGACGGACTGACAGAGTGAGTTGATATAAGCTTTGTCAAAATAAACTTAATTGTATACTGCTGCTGTTATTTGAGAGAGAGAGTCAAGTGCTCAAGACTACCAGGCATTGGAGGATTCAATGGATTGAATTGGGGGGGGGGGGGGGGGGACATCTTACCAAACATTAACGGGAGAATTTCCTACAAGTAAAATCTCGGATGTATTTTGACCTTGAAATATCAGCTGTATTTCGTTTTTGGAGCTTGATGTTGACGTCACAGCCACGTAATTGTCTGTTGCTATCAATAACAATAAAAAAACATTTTAAAAAAATACATTTTTTAAAGACTAAATCTCCATTATACAATTTAAAATAAAAATTGTAAAAAAAAAAAATTTTTAAAAAAAAAAAGCTCAAAACATGTATCGAACTTGTAAACGAACGAGTCTACCAACTAGGCCAGCGGGAGTAGTATAAGACAGCAAATTATTTATTGGTAAAAATTACAAGAATCCTATAATATCATATGTCTTATGATTCTTCAAAATGAAGATTTTAAAAAATCATGATCTAATCTTAGATCTAGAACCCAGACGTCATTTATTGGCTATTAGATTTATGAAAAATCTAAAAGAAAAATTTAAATAATCTATCAATAAATAGCAGTTTTTTAATACTCAAAAATTATTATAACAGTCAAACTAAAGTTTTCACCATGTGACAATGAGCTAGTAATTCTTTTCTAAGCGATATACATCAACAGTTCAATGAAGATCTTACTTGAATAGAGGTATTGTTAAAAAAAAAACAATTTCATGAATGGTATCGAACGTTGTACCTGCAAATGAATCCCTAAAAAACATCAATAGTGGCTGTGTTTACTTAACAACTGGTTGCCCTCACACTGCTAGGTATTTCATGATTCATCTTTTTGTGTTCACTAGATTGTTGTCATGCCAAGATATACAGAAACTAATAATATCTGTCACCACTAGCTCTGAATACAGAAATGTGATTTTTATTAGCGGCCCCCGGAAAGGGGAAAAGACGCTCTTAGTTTTGTGTGGCCTGTCTGTCCGTACGTCCCGTTTAGATCTCAGAAACTAGAAGAGAAAATGAAAATCGGACATCACGATATTTTAGATAAAGTTCTGATGCAATGGCTACTTTTTTCTTTTCTGAAAGTGTAAAAATTTAATTTTTAAAATCAACTATGCAAGCTGTTTTTTCATAAAAATACATTATTTTTACAACTATTGACTATTAAAAGTAACAAACACAGGAGGCTACTTACTAAGAGAGATCACTCTTTACCATATTCTTAACACATTTATGCAAACGGTTTTAGATATTTTGTTCAAAAATATATTTTTTTTACAACTTTATTCAATATGACACTTAAATAAGGATTTTTTTATTTTTTTTTATGAGGCTTTGAATAAGAGATTGAACTTATTTCCCCTTCACTTTCACCTATCCCTTGGTCTGCTGGACCACTGGGGCACCACACTAGATCTGTCAACCTACTTTCTCCATTCTTCACTGCCATTTGCTTTTGATAGAATTTCATTTTGATATTCTTTCTAAAAATATTGCAACCTGCCATTTTACCTGCCTGGGTGGACCACTTCGGGGGCCGATTTTTTAGTTTGTGTTTCCACACAAACTGTCTTTGTAACCTTGTTTTATAAAGGCTTTAAATTCCCTTTCAGAATTGTCTGCCTCAGTTGTGAAACAATCAAGTAAAATACTCAGAAAAGACAAAAGTAAAACCACATTTCTTGTTCCATGTGGTAGAACAATATCGTGCAAGTGCCCCTTCCCCACTCTGCCCCCGATGCGAAAAGAACATGCCAACATGGATTGTGTTGCCTGAATTAGTTACTTAAACCAACGGCATAGGATAGTTTTAAGTATCTAAGTTGCATGCATTATGGTCTATTCATGTGTTGGACGTGATTATATTTACTGTAAGACAAGGATTGTGTTACAATATGCAGGCCGACACAGTAATAACTTGTAATTTAAATATTTAATGACACAGTGCATCGTCAGGCATGCCCAAGTACAGATAACTCTTGTAAAGTAACATGGATACAGGAAAACGAATTACCGTTCTTTGAAAGTAAGTTTGAGATGAGGAGGTATGACGTCAGAGAAGTCCCTGTGTTGTACATCTCTAATGGATACACTAATGTAGAACTGGCCTGTACCATCGATTTGTTACTTAGGTACTGGACAATGGTCACGGGTTGACTGGAATTGACCGCAATATATCGATCATATATATCTGTTATATTTAAATGATAAAAAAAATCTTTCCATATCATATAACTTATAAACAATAAAAAAGATCATAGATGTATTTATATTTTAAATATTTGTATAAACACCGGATGTTAATATTGGGCTATACAAAGTTGTTCTGATAAACAGAAGATAAAACAAAAACTGTTGTGAGACCAGGATCACAATCTTAAGTGATTCCATTTAGTGTAGGCTAGATGTTTCCTCAGGCTTTTTCTTTAAAATATAATCCCCGCATTTGAAGGAAGTTATCAGTCTTACTCTACTACCACTACAGCCCAACATAACCAACACCTTGTATAGCAGAGGATGGCTGCCTGGTCGTGCGGTTTGCACGCTGGACAGTCGTTTGGATTTATCGATGGTCCCGGGTTCGAACCCTGCCCGCTCCTATCCCCCCGTGGTCCTGAGGGAGGTTTGGACTAGAAAATAAACTATCTTCAACTCTGAAGGAACATCCGAAACAAGTAAAACAAACAAACGAGAATTGTGCTCATCTTCGATCACGAAGGAGGAGCTATATAAATACAAGGAAGGCCATCAACCAGTGTCCTTCGATAAACACGATTCAGTCTTAATGTCAGATGCTTTTGTGAATCTGTTATTGAGGCTGCGTTGCTAGTGTGTGTTTAATCTATTTATAATCTCTACTAGAGGAATTAAATTGCTTTATTTCTTAAATAGCTTTTCTGTTATTCCTTCGCCGTGACAGCATGCTTTGGACGTTGGGTGATCGGAATAATTTTTCTGAATATACCAGGACGTTTTGTATTGGACACCGAATTCCATTGTTACAGTAAGTCATAAGCAGCTCAATAGATAGAGCTGCTTAGGTAATGCACCATTGTGAATACTACGCAATCTTTTCATTAAGAGCTGGCCGCAGGGGAAGCAACCCGTTGCGACTCTGTAGAAATAAAGCTTTTCAAAGTTGTGGTTGTTGCTGAGGTTTTATAGAATCAAAAAAAAAAGAGGAATCGAGACTCTGGCGTCTTTATTTATTTTGTCATTATTGCCCTAAGACATTTATTCACCGGGGTTGGGACCATGTGACAGGAAATAAGTCATTCTTACCTGGCGCTGTCAGAAACACATTTTCATCTACTAAAAAGTTGACAGCTGTTCTTGGCGCCAGAGGTAATATTGTAGTACTCTGGGAGCTCTTGTTGTAGCTAACCTTGAACCTGATATAAATGACGTCAGGGTTGCTGGTGGTCACTTGAAGCTGTCCTTGCAGTGAACTCCCATTGTACAGTTGGGGCATGACCGCCACGTAGAAACGAGAATTTAAAGCAGCTGGGGCTGTTGGGGGGATGGAATGTGAGTTTTAATCATAAATCTTTTTTTTAATTTATCTACGAGCGATATTACATAAGGTTCAAGAGCGAGACTAAAAGGCTAAGTATGCAGGGATGATGCAAACCTAGAAAAACTGGTTTCAATATAAATCTCATAACCCTTGAAGGAAGGAGTGGTGGATGAGTGGTAAATCGCTTGGCTTCCGGAGGTGTCTTGGGTTCGAATCTCGTTGAAAGCTGGGATTTGGTATCTCGGGATTTTTAGTCCATCCCTCTCTAATGGCTATCTGACATTAGTTAGAGAAAGTCAAGGCGGTAGGTCATTGTGGGGACAGAAACAGATGACCTTTAGATCGCAAAGAAGAAGATTGGATTTCCCAGCTAGTGTACATAGAAAATGAGGTTGCGCGTACTGACCTTTAGAACCTTACTGGACTCAAATCAATACCAAAGACGTTAGGCTGAGGGACCTTAAAGACAACCGAAAATCTAGGATGAGATGGACACTTAGTCCATACGTCTTTACTATTAATTCCTACCATAGACTTATATATATTGTATCTAGACTGGACATGGAGATCTTTTAAAAGTACAAAAAATGTGAATTGTTTTTAAAACCTGGATCAAGGCGTTGTTTTGTAAAGTGGTTAAAATTATTATTTTGCAATTTTAGATACATAATCAAGAAATATCTAGGTAATCAATCTGTAAAGATATCTATATAATGATTAAAATCAGCATGAATTATTTCGATATTTTGTTTCATATATTAGCGTGAATATATAGTTCTGTGATTAATAGCCCATTCTAAAAAAAATCAGAGAAATGATTTTGCATTATTTCTAAACTTTGAAAACTAAAGATCATTAGAAGAGAAACGATGTATTAAACAAGACTTTTATCTATGTTTGTAATGTCATCACAGTTATCAGCGTGCATCTTTTACAGTTAACCTTTCATAGAGTTACTTGTCCTTTATTGGGTGTATAAAAGAATATTTTCTTATGTTATTTGAAGTCTTCTAGACTTTAAAACTGTCTTGAGCTTTCTGTGCGATTGTTTAAAAAAAATGTTGTATTGATGTAATTATCATTACTTTTATTAGTATTACATCAACCCAGTAAGGGCACTGACCTGTCTGGCAGACAAATCCATTGAGCTCTTGACCAGTCCTGGCCTCCCACACGACCCCTGCACCTGTGGTGTATCTCCACAACACGTAGCCGCTAGAGCCAGTGCTGTCATTCAGAAATGTGAAGCCAGTGTACACGGTTCTGTTACTGACCGCCCATCGGTACTGACTTTTTGTATTCAAGTTGTTAGCTCCTATCCAACCTGTTTAGGTTTTACATAGCCAACAAGTTAGGAATTATAGCAATGGCAGTGAATTGTTTTGGAAAGATACTTAATCTTATCTTATCTTATCTTATTAAATACAGACGTTATTTAAAAAAAAAAAGAAAATAATTACATCCTATGTGCCATGCATCTAGTCATGCTTGTTACCCAATGACTTAAATTCTGCCAAGTCACTGGATTTCCTGGCTGGTTCAGGCAAGCCAATCCATGCTCTAATAGCACTAGGGAACAAGGAGCATTTGTATACATTTGTCCTAGCATATGGGACGAGGAATGTGCCTTTATCTTTGTGTATTTCTCAGTATTTTATTAGATTTTGTTTTTGTATTTGAAGATTATGGTTCAGTGTTTTATGTATAATTGCTACTTTACTTTTGAGTCTTCTGTCCTGAAGGCTTTCTAAATTTAGTGATTTTATTAAAGGTGTTACTCTAGTCAAATGTGAATATTCGTTTGTTATGAATCTCACTGCTCTATTTTGTGTCTGTTCCAGTTTCTTAATTTTTTCTTGAGGGGTCCCAAACGGAGGATGCATATTCTATTATTGGTCTAACCAAGTTTAAATAACATTTTAGTTTTATGATCTTATTTGATTTATAGAAATTTCTTTTAATAAACCCTAATGCTTTGTTTGATTTTTGATAGTTTCATCAATATGTGGATTCCATGACAGTTTTTTATTTATAATAACACCTAGGTATTTTGCGTTTTTAGTCTGTGTTACTGGTTTACCATGAATAAGATATGTTGAATCTCATTACACTTTTCTGTCAAAAAACCTCAACTTATAGCATATTGATCTGATGCATACTATTGGAAAAACAACACTATAAATACCTAGCTTGTTAGCCTATCCTGTTTACATAACAAAGGTTATTTTGATAAGCCATGTTAAAAATATATAAAAATCTAACTGTATTTTTAGGTCTCATCAAATTTTCTAAGCTCTTCAGTTTATATTATAACACTAAATAATTTCAATAAGAAGGAGCTTTAGACTTTCACTCGAGGGCTTACAACTTATTTAAAAACAAATGGGCAACTAACAAGCGATAATAACTGAGATTGGATGCGTTGATCAACTGCCATGTATTGAATTATTGTTACAATTGTAGATTAATATGTGTTAATTATTAATTATTTGGTTGTTAAAAGTAAACTCCCATTTAGGAGAAAGGTGAGGTATGTCTGGGTGAAAGTCTCTCTAATACATTCTGAGTCAATGTACTGTCCAATGTTGTTGTTTTTTCACAACTTCCGTTTTGACTTTCTCGAAAACTTTTTTCAACACAGATATTAAATATACACTTTTTACACATTCACCTGCCACACACTATTGTTCAAATCCTGATTTGTTTCTGAAATGCCTCAAAACTTAGGACATAATTTCTTACGCAAGATTCAATCGCAGCTGTAGTTGTACACTGCAGTGGCTTAAAAACGCTTTGAACTTTCAACATATGGTAATATCACTACCCAGGCAGTGTCAGGGAAAGATTACCCTCACATGATTAAAAAAAATCATACATCAAGCTCTATCATATTCAAATTAATTTAACTATTAAAGTTTTCTTTTCGTGAAGGATTTAGTTAACTTTTTGTGTATAATCGTGTTTAATTATATATATATATATATATATATATATATATATATATATATATATATATATATATATATATATATATATATATATATATATATATATATATATATATATATATATATATATATTGAGGGCTGTTCATGTACAAATGTGTAGAAATACTGGACAGAATTCTGGGCCAGATTTACCTTTAACTTACCTGTTCGGTTCTGGAGGTAATCTTGAAGAAATGTCTGCATCTGCGCAGTCTCGGGCTCGGCCAGGTAAGAGTTTAGTTTCAGACAATATAACTGGCATAGTAGAGAGAGAATAGAAGCCAATATATATAGCAATGTATCAATACTGTAGATAATAGAGAAAATAAAATGCCAGGATAAGTTCAGCGAATTAATTTAGATCAGAACCGCTACTGATATACAGAAGTTTTTAGCTAACTTGAAGTATGATTTGTTGCTTAACTTACTACTATTTAAACCTTACAATGAATTTCAATCCATCTAGCGGATATTTAATATTAAGCTTTAAAAAATTGAAATAGATAAAAAAGAAGCAATGATGTAGCTAGGGTGGAGGTGGGAGGGGTTCGAATTTGAAAATCACCTCGGGACCCTACTAGAGGAGCGGAGCCCCCAAATGAGTGTCCGAAATATGTTTTTGCATTAAATACTACGCCGTTATCTCATATCATGAGGTCGAAAGTCAAAATGCTGGGCCCCTAAAGAAGTCAAGCCCCCTGGCCCCCAAATCTCTAGTTACGCCACTGAACTAAAGCTTAAAGAACGGAAACTGAAGATTGTATAATTGTTATTTCCTTTTCTCAAGGTATAGATAGTTTAGGTATGGCATAGGTTCCTAAACTTTTGTTGGCTTATAAGTTTCTATTTAGTTTCGTAACTGAAGAGTATAAACTATAAAGAATGTGTGTTTTTTTTCTTTAATAAATGCTACAATGAAAAATAACTTTATAATAGTTTGATATTATCAAAATGACTTACACTGGCCATTGACCAAGACAACTGAAGATCGACATATTTGTAACATTGACCAAAACCGTAGACAGAGCCTGACAAGTAAGGACTGCAAATATTGGCGAGAGCTGAAATCAAATTTGGATGAATGACATTGGAACGTGTTGATTAAAGTCTTTCTTTCTAAATGTCTTTCTTTCTAAATGTCTTTCTTTCTAAATGTCTTTCTTTCTAAATGTCTTTCTTTCTAAATGTCTTTATTTCTAAATGTCTTTCTTTCTAAATGTCTTTCTTTCTAAATGTCTTTATTTCTAAATGTCTTTCTTTCTAAAAGTCTTTCTTTCTAAATGTCTTTCTTTCTAAATGTCTTTCTTTCTAAAAGTCTTTCTTTCTAAATGTCTTTCTTTCTAAATGTCTTTCTTTCTAAATGTCTTTCTTTCTAAATGTCTTTCTTTCTAAATGTCTTTCTTTCTAAATGTCTTTCTTTCTAAATGTCTTTCTTTCTAAAAGTCTTTCTTTCTAAATGTCTTTCTTTCTAAATGTCTTTCTTTCTAAATGTCTTTCTTTCTAAATGTCTTTCTTTCTAAATGTCTTTCTTTCTAAAAGTCTTTCTTTCTAAATGTCTTTCTTTCTAAATGTCTTTCTTTCTAAATGTCTTTCTTTCTAAATGTCTTTCTTTCTAAATGTCTTTCTTTCTAAAAGTCTTTCTTTCTAAAAGTCTTTCTTTCTAAATGTCTTTCTTTCTAAATGTCTTTCTTTCTAAATGTCTTTCTTTCTAAATCTAAATCTAGTAGTACAAGAAAATGGAATTAAAAAACTATAAGCCAACACCAAACCAAATAAAGCGTCTGGACCTGATGGTATTCCAGCTAGATTACTCAAAGAACTAAGCAATGAGCTAGCCCCAGTGTTCAAAATACTCTTTCATGCATCGCTTAACCAGGGCAGAGTACCAAAGGACTGGAAAGAAGCTAATGTCACCCCCCTATTTAAAAAAGGAGAAAAATCTGATCCAGGAAACTACAGACCAGTATCACTTACCAGCATCACATGTCAAATACTAGAACACATTACTATATGAGAATATACTTTGAAGAGCCAATTGAATCAATTCATTAAATCAGTGATTTACAACCTACGACACGTGGGTCCATCTCGTGACATTATCTGGCACCATTCACTCCACGCTAGATAGATCGCAAAGTCTGAAAGGAGAACTTTATTTTATTTTTTATTCAGCCCACAGTGTAAGGTAAATCTGTAGAGACTCGGCTCCATTGAACTCGACGATTGTTAATTGAATGCCCTTAGGCAGTCCCAGTCCTGAAGTGCACACAGTCAAAAATGCAGCATTAGTAAGATGTTTAATGCACTTCATTGTGTTGGTGCAATAAGTGTTCTACTTGTTCTTTGTGTTAGAGGACGCTGGAGCATAGACATAAATAAATAGAGACTGGCTGATGAAAGAGTTTTATGAAACGAAAATTTGTGACTTGCAATTTTGTGTACTTTATTATAGCATTTATGAGCAGTGTAGTTTTCTTTAATCTCTAAGACTGAAGATCATGCAACTTTTCAGAATTCGGAAATCCGACAACAATAGATATATATGTTTTCAAGTTACATGAAGTTATTTCCTTTTTCCAGTTTATATTTATCTCTGTCTATGCTCTGGAGTAAGATGTTGGAGTTTCTTGCTTTGTTTTGTTTCGGTCTTTGGGTTTTGTTTTTCACCGTACTAGGGTAAGAACGAGTTCTACTTTTTAAATGAACGTATGTTAGTTCTACTAGTTTAGATATTCGAGATCCTTCTGCTAGATGTTAGTGTACAAGTGCGTGTTTCTTTCATTTTTCTATAGGGAAGCTGGCTGGGGTTAGCACTGTACAGCAGGTTGATGTACTGTCTGTGATGTATGCATTGGGTCACAGTTGTGGCTGAAAGTAGATACGTTAACTGTCTTACGTATACTGTATGATTGGATTGTGATACCGCGAGGTGTGGATTGGTATTTTACAATGTTTGTTTCTATATGAAGTATTCGTATCAACAAAGTCTGATTATTACCACCATTATCATCCTCTGCATCTATTGTAAAAATCCATTGTATTAACTATTTCATCTGTGCCTCAAAGAGTTCTTCAGTCATTTAATTGATGTTCGTTTGTCACATGTTACTTTATAGAATGTCAGGGTGCCCGGGCAAAGGAGCCAAGTCTTAAAAATCAACCATGACAGTCCCTACAACCACTACAGCCCAACATAACCAATATGGAAGTGATGAACAGCTGAAGAAAACAGCACGATTCTTGTTCCTTGGCGCAGACTGTAGAACAGCCTGAAGTTCATCAACAGAAGCTGGCTAGTAGAGGAAGAAGATAAGGTCGGTGATGCGACACGATCGGCCGCTATATCGAAGAAAGGTTAGGTGCTAGAGAATTATATCATAGATTTGGTAAATTTTCAAAAGTTACCTATTTTACAGACGAAAGGTAAACTTGAGTTGCAGTCAGAGGCGGTGAGCAAGGAGCTTCTGGAGCTCATGGACACGCAGTAATTTGCTGAGACACTTGGTTCGTTGGTCTCCCACCAGTTTGACGAGATGATCTTCTGCTGCCTCATCCATTCAAATGTCCCGGTAGACTTGAAGTCGTTAGCGCCAACATAATCTAATGAATCGATACGTAATAGAGTTTGTACTCGCTATGTAATAATGTTGTTTGTAATCGCTATGTAATAAAGTTTGTAATCGCTATGTAATAGAGTTTGTCATCAGTATTATAAATGAAATTGTCAATTTGTATGTACAAGAGTCTTAGTTTAAGCTTTTTTAATATATATTTTATTAGGGCTTCATTTGATGAGGGTGTCATATGACTAGCAAACGATCACCCGCCTTAACTATCATCTACTTAGGTCTGGTATAATTACTGTTAGGTTGAACTCAGAATCCCGAGGTTAATACCACAGTCTTCACTGGGATTCTAAATCGTAACTTTTTGGTTAGGTGGTCAAGCTCTTTGGGCCTACTTCTCAGCCACAACGCTTCCTAAATAAAATGTTTAAACTTGGACAACAACAACAAAAATGTCCAAATGTTGACCGTAAAGTGTTTGGCCAAGACACAAAATAAAAGTACAAAGAAAGAACAAAGAAGTGCAACAAGTAAACTTAGCAAAGAGATTGACAGAAGTCAAACAAGGAGACAGAGAAAAAAACAGAAATTAAGAGAAAGAGAAAAAAGGAGAAAGAGATTTTAAAAAGGAGAAAGAGAAAAAGAGATTTTAAAAAGGAGAAAGAGAAAAAGAGATTTTAAAAAGGAGAAAGAGAAAAAGAGATTTTAAAAAGGAGAAAGAGAAAAAGAAATTTTAAAAAGGAGACAGAGAAAAAGGGAGAAAAAGAGATTTTAAAAAAAGACATAAAAACAAAACTACAAATGTACTCACACAATCTGTTGTTTTGTAAAGTTGACGAGAGTGTCTTTAAGATCGTAGAGTCTGAAACTTCTGCCAGACTTCCCCCTAGTCCCTTGCACATAGCCTGTTGAAAGAGGTAAGCATACACACGCACACACACACACACACACACACATACACACACACAGAGACTTTTGTTAATTTAGAAATAAACAGTAAAAACATTTACAGGCTTTTTTTGTTTTTACTTCTTAAACATTTTTATCAAAACCATTTTTTGTTCAAGTTTATTGTGTATATACCACCGTTACTTTACTGTGTATATACCACCGTTACTTTACTGTGTATATACCACCGTTACTTTACTGTGTATATACCACCGTTACTTTACTGTGTATATACCACCGTTACTTTACTGTGTATATACCACCGTTACTTTACTGTGTATATACCACCGTTACTTTACTGTGTATATACCACCGTTACTTTACTGTGTATATACCACCGTTACTTTACTGTGTATATACCACCGTTACTATAAGCAGATTATCCCTAGGAACCGATGGAACATCAGTCAATTTTTTTCATTATATAAAGGCAAGATTGTCATTTAAATAAAATAACTTTTTCATACTTTTGAAATTTTTAATACCTTAAGACAACTTTTTCGAAACCTTAAAACAACATTTTCAATACCTAAAGACAACTTTTTCGAAACCTTAAGACAACTTTTTCAATACCTTAAGACAACTTTTTCGAAACCTTAAGACAACTTTTTCAATACTTTAAAACACCATTTTCACTACTGTAAGACAACTGTAATCATTTGTTTTTGGAAAGTAGTATTGCCTCTCAGATAATGCGACATACGCGAGTTCGGAAGTGCCTCTGACTTTATTTTAAAACACCGAAGAAATAGTGTAGACTATAGTCCCTGGAGTTTAACGTCTACAAACTCATGACAATAAAACAAGTGATCCAGCGATGAACTGATTCCTATAAAACATAAATCACTTATACAGACAGTACAAGAATTCAACTGAAGTATGATACTATTGTTAAATCAATAGCTACGGATCAATGAATGTTGACCACATAATCCCTGATAGCTACCTTTGCTTTCCTTACATATCCTCTCAAAAAAAAACTTTTCTGGATTTCGACACAGTTCTTAACATTTCCTTCAACTTTCTATCTTTTTTGGTCTTTCTAAATGAATATTTTGCAAAACTTTTTTTTCATTACTTTAATAGAACTTTTTAAAACCTTAAAAGAACGTTTTCAATTATTTAAGAAAACTTGTCGAAGCCTTAATTGCAAATACGAAATAAGATTTTTCTGAGAGACTTTAGGCCTTTAAGATAAATGATGTGCAGAACAGTTCTGCGGCCACTGTTGACGTGTGGCCAGATCTGACAGCACTTAATCAATATCCACAGCTTTCCTAATGTCAGGTGCTATTCATGCTGCTATTTTTTTCCTAGCCCTAATCATCTTACAATCAGCCATTTAAGTACCGAATCTCAATGAGATCACACGAGACCCACTGGTTTGTGTACCTTCAACGAAGTCCAGTAGGGAATCGGCGCCCTTGCAGGGGCGCCGTACATCCAGTTGGTTGTTAGAAAGGCTTTTATCCAACAACCAGGCCTGGACATGGGTTTCTTCACCCTGTCCTATCTGAGGGCTCCCAGCGGTAGGCGGTCATATTGGTTGACTGGGCCAGACCGGACCGTGCCGCGTACGCAGCGCACTGTCCCCGTTCCTGGACCCCACTCGCTATAAGTGGCCGAGAACAGAGCTAACTGCGGGCAGCTTGTCTCATATTCCGATACTGTAACCGTCACTGTTCCGTGCGAGGGTCGCAAATCCAACAATCCGGTTTTGATGACGACCCCCATTGTGGAACGGCGTGGCGGACTTTTTGGACTCGGGTGCTACTTGTTCCAGCCCCACCACAAGTGAGATAAAAAAAAAAAAAAGCTCACCCAGAGACATCTGCTAGGGCCTGGTTCGCTACTCGTACTTAGCCTATCTAGTTCCACTATTAGACGTTTCCACCGGAGGCGCCACGCTGAGGCGACGGTAGATGGAATCCTCCGGTTTGTTTACAGATTCCTCAGCCACTCGGTCCCCCCCCCCAAAACATAATTCTATTATTTGAAACCAATAAATGTGTATTACCTGGCTCCCGTTGAAGTTCCCCACTACCAGTGATGGTATTAGCCGTGTGTTTAAACCCAACAATCCAGCTAGAAGAATAGAACAAATAGTGGACAATTTGAAAAAAATAAAACTTAAAACAGTGAACAACAAGTTTAAGGACTATAAATGAGATACATCAGATGTTCAAGATATTAAAACTACATAGTGATCTTTACAGTTTGATAACACAGGTCCCCAGTGATGATTACAAGGCAGCCTAGGTAGGAGTATCTCTTTATTTATTTCAATTTTGACCGATTTTGAAAAGGTCATCTGCTGACCTTTGTCCTACTCTCAGAGTTTTAGTGAACTTAACCGACTGACGTATAGGCGGGGCCGGATTTAAAACAGTCCAAGATTGTGGCGCCGTTTCTGACTCCCCTCTTAAAAGAAGCCTCCACATTTCAAAATATATTTTTTGTAAACAAAACATACATATTAGATATAACAAAATAAGGGAAATGATCTTACATTTTTTTAATTCTTTCAATGACAAGTTGTTAAATTCTTTAAGAAGTGCATTTATATTGAAGCTGGATGAGGGTTTATATAGTGAAGCTTGATGGGTGTTGGGGCACTCACGAAAATCTTCCTCAGGCCTCCATTTTGTAGAATTCGGTACTATGTACGTAGACTTAGATATTTACCAAGTTTATATCAACTCACTCTGTCTGTCTGTCTGTCTGTCTGGGCATGTAGTAGTACATGTAGTGAACATATTAAACAAACTATTGTTGACCCACCAGTGTCACAGATGTAATAGAGCTCTGAGGTACAGGAGACGTAGTCTAGCAGTAGAAAGGCCGTTATAGCCACACAACGTTGACCAGTCAGAGGGCCAGATCTAGCCCACTGGTTCGGTGCTATAGTCACACTAGGAGTAGTTACCCAGTAGAAGGTTCTATTTGTGTACGTGTCTTGGGCACCTACCCAAACTGTGAATACATAAACAAACTTGAACATATGCGTGTGCGAAAAAAAGTTCTCTATAACCGTTGAGAGGTTGAGGGGTTAAGCGTTCGTCTACCGAGTTAACGGTAAGGTTCGATTCTCATGACATCTGAATAAAATAAGATTTTCTTTAGACCAGCAAAGAAAATAGAATTAATATTTTTTTCACTCATTTAATGACGTCACTACCTTTTCTTTCGTACTTCTATATGGCCCGGTTATCGGGTTTTGAAAAGCGTCAGACAGCAGAGGGCTTTGAGGTTAAGGGCCTCCAGAAAGCTGTTCTTCTGCTTCCCCAGATCCTTTAGCTGTTAGCTGGTAGGGCGCAATAATGAGACTTCCATTGACTCCAAAAAAGTCCGCCCCCATTTGTAGAGTAATAGTTTGTTCCTTTTACCATATTTTTGTTATTCTTATAATTTCGTGTTCTAATTTTTATAAATTTATTTTTAACTTACACTTTTTTCAAATGTCACTAGGTTAAAGGTCACTAATGGCTTTTATATGTCAAAAGGCGCTTTTGTAATCTAATTTCATGATTTGTTCAACATGCTAAAAAATATCAAAACCTGTATTACTTACCTAATATGGGTCCATGAGGGCCGTTTATGAGTTTGTGTGAACACAAACCCTTTTTGTTATTTTGTTTTAAATATGTTTTACTTACACTGGTCGATGCCAAGTCGTCTGCTGTAGGCACTAAGTCTCATTCTGTCGTTTTCATTCAACATTTCTACCAGAGACGTGTTGTGAATGTTACTGCATGTCGCCTGATGGATACAGAACAAAATAAACCTGTGTATGTGACATACATCCTCAACACTATCATTAGCACTATTTGTTTTAAACTCTTATTTAGCTCCTTATTATTGGGTCAGACACCATTCCCACGTGGATGACTGCATGCTAAAAGCGATCTTTTTTTTTTTTTTTTTTTGCTAGCTTAGAGGAAGACTGTGTAACAGTCAGGGCCGCCGCGAGGGTTGTGGCAGCCTGCGTGCAAAATTCTAAAATGCGCCCCCCCCCCCTTTTTTTTTGTGTAGAAAACAATTTTCAACGAGTGAGCTGCACAATGTATCAAAGCGCCCGCTGATTTAAATCCAATTTTGTAGATCATTTTTTTTTTCTATTTCATATTCGCACCGTTGTCGTATCAGTCGTCTACTCTAAGATGTTTTATTTCCAAGTTTCACTTTGTGGCATGTTTCTATTACGAAGTCCCAAAGTCATTCTCCAGTTGTATCAGTAATTGGGCGAAACCCCAGAAAAAGTGTATGTATTGCAACATGTGATGTCTTTAAAGAAACAGAAGCAATAATAATAGTTATTAGTTTGGTGTGAGACATATCTGGTGTACAATCTAATGTTCTGTGAATTGTGAAAGTATTTGTGTGATTATATCTACAATCTCAAGGATTTTATTTTCTATTTCACTAAAATTTTAAAATTGCCTGTATTTATTGATACAAACACCCTTTTTGTGTGTTTGTCAAATAAACTATTTGTGGATCCTTTCAAAGCGAGACATTGCCGATAATAATTCGTTCTATCAAGGATTGCTAAGGCTGCTTTTCAAAATCATGGATTCTTTAATGCGTTGCATCTATTATTGTTTTCTATTCAAGAGCAATTTTAATACATTCTCTTTCTGCATTATATTTTTGTCTTTTCAGAATCATTTACTCCTTTTGTAGCTGTAATGGACCATGAAATGCAGAATAAACTGACCCAAAACACAAAAGCCATTGACTGTGAAACTGTCCAACGTTTCGTCAACTTTGACAATGGTTATCACGATTGTATATTGCAGAGATGTGCATTGTGTCCACAATCATCTAACATACGTGGATTCGGAGGTGCCTACAAATTTATCCAACACACCTCTAGGAAAAAAATGAAGCAACTAAACGTTGAATGACATTAAATAAATAATCCTAAGTACCAGTCACTTAAACAATGATTTAAAATAAAACACATTAAGGCAGTGTTTCTTAAACATTTCCGAATTACGAACACTACATATCAAAATTTTCGGTCGAGCCCCCTTAGAATCTGGGGACCAGGAGCGATGTAGGCTCCCACAGTGAGGTCCGCGAGTTCTTCCAGGAATGTAATGAAAAGAAGAAAGAAACTTTGTCCTAATTATAACACAATATTTACGTTTTTCATTTAATTAACACTTTGTTTGGAATCCAAAATTACAAATGAAGTTTCATGGTGGGGGGGGGGGGGGGGGAATACATAATTTTTAAGCGTTGTAAAAAGTTCTTTCTCGAGAATGAATTGAACATTCGGTGGATTCCGCTCAAGTCGGCAAGGGATCTGATTTCGGGGCCGTGCCCGGCGCTTAGCGTATTCTGGCATTTTCAGCCTCAGAAATTCTTTTTCCTAACGTTTAAAAAAAAAGGCTAACATTGATGAGTTTTCTTATAAAGCGCACTATTCATCCTAGTAAAAAAAAGTCTTATAATAAAAAGGTAGCCCTGTTCAAAAGTATTATTCGAGGGCCATTCTAGGTATACATAGCACAAGGACGTCTGTAGTAGGCGTGATCTTCGTGCTACGTAAGACGTCTCTGTCGCGGACCTTTTTTTCACACAAAAATCGTCATTATAATGAAGTGCAATAGTCGGATGAAATTCGACCAATCCCAGATCAGAAAATCAAGAAGAATTAAACTAGCGGAGACGTTTTCACATGTTTTCTTCCAAAAGTTTTAACCCATATTGCTGCATACGCCTCTCGCCAAAAAAAAAGGTCTACATTTATTGACAAGGTCTTATTAGAAGATGAAACGACGTCTCTTATTTAAAATATTTTAATTTGTAAACATTTGGTCATAGACACGGATTAATTGGCCTAACTACAAGGATTTTTTTTTATTTCGCCGCCCCCCCCCCTCTTTGGCTTGTTGCTGATAGCCTAATTTTAATGTAAATCTACATTGATAAGGACCCAAAAATATTCCACGCTTAACTAACAGCCATTTAACATCGAATTGAATATGTTTTTAACATTGAGTTTTTAATTACTAGATCTACTTACAGTGTTGGGTATTCGACTAAACAACAATATTTAAATGTAGTAAGTAGATACTAACAATAAAAAAAAGTTTTTGACTGATCTGCTTCTGTAAGCGTCATTCTTACCAAATATTACAGGCAACCCGCGAAAATTCAAGGTCAGAAATGTATATGCGTTTACGGAAAAACACGCGAATCTCTCGGGCGCTGCTCCATTTTTTTTATTCAATGTTTCAAAAATAGCTTCTTAAGTACGAATATCGTTTTTTTTTTTAATAGTTTGAAGAGGATAATGGAATAATTAGAATTTATATATAGTATTAAAATATTGAAGTAATTTTTTTTTTATTTAACTAAAAAAATTATTTTAAAAAAAGGTAACCTTGGAATAACGATTTGACCGCCCCCTTCATGTGACCACCTGTGTATGCACACATTGCACTATAGGTAGCGGCGGACCTGGTAACAGATATGCACTCACACAACCCGGAAGTGCTACAGCTGAAAGAGACAGCTGGAGAGCTCTCATCTCACGAAGGTGACAGGACACACAACTGAGAACCAACAAAAAGTCCTTGCCGAAGACACGCACGGAAAAAAAAGGAAACGGCTTTGATTGCATTACATGTTCCAAAAAATGTAGGTCGTAACTAGGCTTGCGCGGCCAGGTGAAATAATGCACTCACCCGGTTAAGACAATGTCTTTATTGTTAATTTATTTAGTTACCAGTTAGGTGACTTAGGTCTATATTAAAAATACAATCAACACAGCTGAAGCTTATGGGCACGCGTAACTCATGTCATTGAATTTGTTCACATGGCAGTGTTTCTCAAGCACTGGAGGATCCAGGGATGGGGGGGGGGGCGGTAGGAGCGATCGCCACCCCACTGGGCTGACCTCCCGCCAAAGGAGGACGGACGAATTTTGGTAAAGAAATCACACAATTTGTATACGAATTTATTATTTATGTTAATAATATATACTAATTATTTATATTTCAACATATTTTCAGATTATTTCAACCCCCCCCCCTCTAGTATGTTAGCCGATTTGGTGGGATGGGAAGGTGGCGATAACATCAATTCCGGCCACTTCAACCAAAAACTTTCGAGTGGGGGGGCGGTACAATTTATTTGTAGAAATCACAGCTTGTTAACAGAATCAATAAAATATCTATATAATTAAAACTTGTTATTGATATTTTAACCGATCTTTATATTATGTCGTTCCCCTGTTGGCCGATTTGGGTCGGGTAGGGGGGGGTGGACGAATATATATTATGTCGCACACACACACACATCTCAAATTTTATCATTAGTAAATATAAAATGAAAAAGGGTTGTACCAGGTGGGAGGGGCAATACATCCAATCGCCTTCCGCCCATCACACGAACCAATAGAATTTATTTTTTGTATTTTATTTAAGAAATTACAAAATTAAAAAAAAATGTCACTAATATAATTTATATATGCTATTAATTAAATTCTTATATTGAAGAATTCTTTAATACCAAATGCAATCATTAGCAGGAATTAGAAAAAGGAGCGAGGATTAACATTTCCCTCTACCGCCCTCTCCCTTTCCAGGCGAAAACATGACTTTTTAAAACAGAATAGTCAAATATGGCGTCAAAGGTTATGTAATCGCACACGAATTTATCATAGTTATTTTAAGAAAGACTTTGTTTTAGAAAATTTAGAATTCAAACAAAATGTTTCATTATAAGACTAACAATTGAGATGAGTTCTGAACGCAAATAGTATTTTCCTAGTCACTGTTTCCAACCTTTTCTAATAGTGATATTTACCAAAAAAATTGGGGGACTATAACTAACAAAACTTACTTGAATCCTAAAAATGCACCCAAAAAAAAATAGAGTAGAATCTAATTGGTCCATTCAATTTCTCCTCCCAATTCCGAATGTATTTTGTTAGCTAAACAAAGTTACAATCATACCTATTGAACAAAATGTATCACTTATAAATTAGCTTTTTTTTTTGTAAATATTATTTTTCGAATAATTTTTTTTCGGCGGCGATCCTCAAAGTCTTAATTTAAATATCTTTTCAAGGAACTAATCGGCTGAATTTGCAAAGTAGTAAGGGCCTGTAAATTCATATTAGAATATTTTTCAAGTAAAACATTATTGAAAAGGTCCATTTCAACAGGATGAACAATGAGCTCCAGGTGTCAGGAGAAGGCGTTTCTGCAGTGGCCTAGGGGCTGTCAAAAGAAAAGTTTCATCATGGCGGTTTTTTTGTGTTTTTTTTTCGCCGAAGGTTGAGAAACACTGCTTTAATTTTGTATTCTAGCATATATAATATATATATATATATATATATATATATATATATATATATATATATATATATATATATATATATATATATATATATATATATATATATATATATATATATTAGCTGTACTTAGGGTTAGGGTTTACTGGGCGTTAGGGTTAGGGTTTGGAAAAAATTGCCCCCCCCACTCCAAAGTTCTGGATCCGCTAGTGTTCTCAAGCGGGTCCGCAGACGAGAAGACCGATGGGAGGTCCGCAGAAAGATAAAAATTGTATACACTAAAAACAAAAACGGCTTTACTAAAAGCCAATGTATCCCATTAGATCAACTGCCCCCCCCCACTACTGTTTATAGTACGTACCTATGTGACGACCAAAACCAAACATTTGAAAATATTCCTCGCATAAATATTCTCGACTGGGTATTGAACCCTTTAGCGCGTCCATAAACTCAGGTCCCAAGCACAAATGTATCCTATTAATACAGAAGCACCTTCATGAAATGTTATAGCTTTTATTTAGCGCTACTTTCATGCTTATAACACGCTCAAAGTGATATGGGGGAGTATCTGGGAGAAGTGCTGCCTTTAGGCGCTGAGTAAACACAACTCTGATCGAGTCGGGTGTCGAACCTCGAGCCCCCTTCATAAGTAGCCAAGGCAAGCCAAGTTCAAGCCAAATATTTACAAACATGGAACTAAAACGAACGTTTGTGCTAGGATACCACTAATTCTGTTTATAAAATGAGATTCCATTTTACATTCTGCATTATGGGAAGAAGTTGTTCCCGTGTTCATATTTGGTACAACGTGGATTTATTGTATTAATTATCACCATCCTCATATCTGGTTTTTCTTAATTTTATTTTAAACAAAAGTTATCACCTCAATAAACACTCCTTCAACAAAATATGGGGGAGGGGGGCCATTTGTAGCTTATATACTATCTGTCGGTGCGTAGGTTATGGCATTCTAGCACCATTAAGTGCACAATTTTTGAACGCACCTTCTTTTTGTTGCCTTGCTTGTAAGCTGATGGAGTGTTTTTGTTATGCTGGTGTAACGTTTGTTGAGATTCTTCTGTGTTCCCCTGTTTAGGGTGAGTATCTAAGGCATGACTGTGTTTCGCAGTTGTTTCGATGCCATAGTGATAGTCTACTAGACCTTTTTAGTTTGTCTTTACTTTGTCTTTATAGGGAGTTAGTATGAGATTGGAGTTCTACACTAAGTCCTAGATTCAGCAGTGTGTTTTGGTGTGATTGCGAGCATTTATGTGTCACGTGGTCGGGTAGCAATGTGTAGAATTATTGTTTAATTAATAGACCCACAATATTAGAATGTTCCAAATTCAATGTCATTGCTCCATTAGTTTGTCATCATAACTTATATTCATATCATTTAATATTTACATTGTCAACAGTGAGTCATTTATTTATTGCAAGCACGAAGGTGCCTGATTGAATGTCAGGGGCCCGGGCAAACGAGCTAAGGCCTTAACATAACCCTGACACTATCCATTTATGTAGCTTTTTCACTTAGGAATCCGTGTGCACGTTTTGGCTATATAAATGGTCCCTCGGTCAAAATATTTGAGAACCACTGTCATAGGATCTACTGTACTTCATAAAGCAAAGTTTTCAAGATAATTTGCTCCCTTTCCTTGCCTGTGATTTACGAGATTCTAAAATGTGAACTTTTCGATAACACCAATCAGTCTGATGTACCAAACATGGTTCTTACCTGAGCTGAAGTCCAGTTCGTGGTCAAATTGAACATTTTCAGACATTGTCCATCGGCGTAATCTGCATCTCTCCACGGGAAACAGCGGTCAACGTACACACTCAGTTGAGCTTGACGAAGAACATTTTAGTCAGACATCAATGTCAATTATTATTGTATAAAATCTCCGTCTAGATGTGCTGCATCAACCCTTTCCACTAGAGGTGGTGCACCAACACTTTCCACTAGAGGTGGTGCACCAACACTTTCCGGCCAGAGGTGGTGCACAGAAAATAATAGAGAAAAAAGTTTAACAGATCTTGTGTTGTGCCCCAGCGGTCCAGCAGACCAAAGGATAGGTGAAAGTGAATGTGAAGTTAGATGTGAACCTGGCCTAACTGTTGTCTTATAATGAATATCTAATTGATCTAATTGTTTTGTAAAGGGCCAATCTCTTATTCCTCAAGAATAAAATATTTCCGTGAAAAAAAAAAATGTAAAAAAAAAGTATTTTTTTCCTTTGGTTAGGTGCTTACAAATTATAACAGAGGACGGTAGTTCACGTGATAATAGGAAAAACTACTTATTAATTATTATTTTAAATTATGTCTAATAACTAAATAATATTTTCTCTTTAAAAAAAATATAAACATTTTTTGTGTGTAAATATATGTCCTTACTATAACAGTACTTACATAACTTAACAATACAAATTTTAAAAAAATAGTTTGACAAAAAACCTAAGACCGTTTGTATAAATGTGTCCCTGTTATCTATTCCCTAATAGAGAGCATCAAGTGTTTGTTACTATCAAACTATCAATAGTGAATAGTTCTAAAAGTGGTGTATTTTTATGAAAAAAACTTCTTGCATAAGTGATTTTAAACAATTAGATTTTTCGCTTTCAGAAAAGAAAAAGTAGCCTTTGCATCAGAACATTGAATGGTCTACAATATTGTGATGTCTGTTTTTCACTATCTTTTCTAGTTTACGAGATCTAAACGGGACAGACGGACAGACAGGCCACACAAAACTAATAGCGTCTTTTTCCCTTTCGTGGGCCTCTAAAAAGAAGAGAGAAGAAATCAGGCGTGAACAACAGTAAAACAAGAGCAGCAAAAGGAAAAGCACAAAAAGATGATGCTGAAATAGATAGGAATGTCAAGCGTAGCATAAAAACAGACAGGCGGAACAACATTGAAGCACTGGCAAAAGAAGCAGAAGCAGCAGCCCTTTAGAACAGACAGGCGGAACAACATTGAAGCACTGGCAAAAGAAGCAGAAGAAGCAGCCCTTCAGAACAGCACCAAAGACCTGTACTCAGTCATCAGAAAGTGATCTGGAAAATGTGCCATGCCAGAGAGACCAGTAAAGGACAAAAGTGGTGACGTGATTACAGATGAAGAATGACAAAAGAAGAGATGGATTGAGCATCTAGCTACATACCTATGAACAAATCACTCAGAAAACGAATTCACCTACCTACCCATGTGCCAAACAATTAATCAACGGAGCCTCCTACCTATGTATTAAAAAATCAATCAACCATCTATATGTACTATGTATCTATGTATCTACCTATCTATATATCTATATCTATATCTATATATAATATATATATTTAAACGACAATGTCTAGATGACAATCTAAATGACAATGTTTACCTGTTCTTTTTAAATGACTATGTTTACCTGTCTAATTAACACTGTTCACTTTTCTATCTAAATGACAATGCTTACCTGTCTAATCGTCAAGTTTACTTGTCTATCTAAATGTTAATGTGTGTTTGCCTGTCTAAATGGCAATGTTTACCTGTCTGGCACATGAAGTTCATAGGGGTTTCACAGAACCAATCATCAAGGTTAAAATTGTGCGACCTCCACAATGCAACACAGTCCTGATTACCGTAATTGTCGGGCTGGGCCTGGTCCCAGTATGAAGTCAGAGAAGCATTCCTTTCATCTGAGGCCCAGACAAATGATCCTTCAAAGATAAGGTCGTTGGTTCCAATCCATGCTGGTAAAAAAAAATTGAGTTTTTCTTAATGTTTCAATGCCATAGGCTAACCTCAACATTCGCATCTTCAGTCTGTCTGTCCGTCTGTCTGTTTTCCTTATTTATTTCTCTCAAATAAATTGCGCCATTATAAATGCGATTTCCCCATCGCATAAGGGGAGCTCAACGGCTAGAGAATTCTTTGTTTTTCAACTGTGATATACAAAATGTTACATAAGGTTTCGTAGTCACTATAGCTTTGTATGATCTAATGTTAGATGCACCATAGTTGACGGACTTTGAACGCGACATTTGGTGATGTCACGGGTCGTGGGAGTTTGGCATTTTTATGTAAATATTAGTTTTGATTAGAACAACATTGATTACTGACACAGACTCGATTGTGGTCCTTGCGTATTAAGCATTGACCAAGTTATTTAACAGTCTGGACTTAGTTCTACACGTGTTATTGTGATAGTGTGTGTCTGTTACATCGAACTTGCAAAACTACACCCGTACTAGACTCTCAAACATCTCTTGAGTAATACGTAAGTCAGATAGACGTATACAACTACAAGACAAACCTGTTACACAGATCTTAGTTTTATGAAAATGAAATTATACACTTCTAATTGTATTCATTTCATTGTTTCTTTTATTCGCTTACACATTTTTGTCACCAGGAGCACGCCTAACAAGATTAACAAAAGCTCCCCTTTCAGACCATGAAATCTATAGGGCAGATGATGTTTAAAGGTCATCTGTTTCTATGGCCAAAGGCTAATGAATAGGGTGTCATGTGGCCAGCACAACGACCAACCGCCTTTGCTTTCCCTAACTTAAGTCAGTTACCCATTAGAGTTGGGTGGACTCAGGGGCGCCCTAAAAATCCCGAAATTCAAAATGCCAGGCTTCACCGAGATTTGAATCCAGGAGGACCACAGGTTCGAAAGCCAAGGCTTAACCAGTTCACCTCCGCGTCCTCTAACAAGATTAACAAATGCTGAAATAGTTTGATAAATGTGTAATATATACGCTCGGTTTAATCTTTGTCAAGCGTCCATTATGCCAAGAATATTAATTCAAGATATTACGTTGAAACCAGACTATCGCCAGCGTACTTTGTTGTTCTGTTGGTCAGAAACAATTCCGTAATTCAATGAGACAACGTCAAGCTGCCAGGAAGAAGTGAGCTAACCATATGTTATTAAATCTAGACGTTTTATATATACAATATAAATAGTTTAGTACGAGAAAAAATAGGAATTCGTATTGTAATGATAAATATCAACAAAATCACAAAACTACAATAGAACAGGTCACAGGTTGAATAGCTCTTGATAGCCTCATTAACGTGATAGGCCAAGACTTTTAATTGGTGTAAATTATCTAGATCCATTATATTTCGTAACACAATCATCGACGACTTCCAATGAATTAGATCTTTACATATTCAGCCACACAAAAAAAATCATTATCATGAACTAGGCCCTGCACTTAGGACTTTCTGTCTTACAGTCCCACTGGTCACTTCCATAAAGAGGTCAAATTGTAGTCATTGTACTCCGAACAATACGACAATGTAATAATATAACAAGTAAATATAAAAATATTTTTTATTTTAAAAAAAAAAGCGAAGGCTATATTGATTAAAATTGCATAAATTATTTTGAATCCATCATGTAATTAATTATTAATAGGTCTAGACTGACAATTATGAATTTGTACGATTAGAAATGGTTTTATGAATTTTTTTTTAATTAGGGCAACTTGTATGCTTTTAGCAGGCCCAGTGCGCTATGGTCTAAACACTTAAGTTGATCAGTTGCGCTAGCTGGGGGGGGGGGGGGGGGGGAAGGTATCTTAGAGAAAGTTTTGTGCTAAGTTTCAACTTGATAAAAGAATGGGAAATGAGAGAAATAACCTGCACAAGATTCCACCCAGACAGACAGACTGACAGACGAAGTGAGTTAATATAAGCTGGATAAATAAATACGGAAATATCGACAATTACTAAAAGTAGCTGGGTTGTTGTTTTCTTACTGTTGAGTTTTTTCTGAACCATGACAGACACAGTCCGTACAGCAGACGAGCGTTTGAAGCCCGTACTCAACCCTTACCCCAAACACCAAATGGCAAATCTCTGCATCAGTCAACCGGGCAGGGGCAAGCTAAGAAGAGTCGGAGGCCCTTTTTCGGAATACAGGTATCTATTTTTCCGTGCTGCCTTTAGGAGTTCAGTAAACACAACTCTGCCCGAGTCGGATGTCGAACCTCTAGCCCCCATCATATGTAGCTAAGCCAAGCCAAGTTCAAGCGCACTTAGAATCTCGACCACGCTTTTTAAGGGTGAACTTACCCCAGTTACGCGAAGACACTACAAGGAGGTCAGCGGGCACTGTCTCCCAGAAGAGAACAGAAATAACTTCAATTTTTTTTTTCTAGATTAATGGCGAACTCGTATAGGTCAGTCATCATTTATCTAACAATCCTTTTGAAATTTTTGTTGAACTCTAGAGAAATTAAACTTACTATATTCAATGTAAACTAAAGATTTCGCTAAAGCCTTGGCCGCTCTCATTTCCATTTCATTGACTGGTTCCACTAACGTGCCGTTGTAGAAAGTTTGCCGACAAAAGTTCTGTAAAAGACAAATGGACTTAAAGTACAGAACGTTTACAAGTGATAGAAGTTGGAACTAGTTTTACACATTCAAACGTTCTGTACTAAAACTATGTATAACTGTTTCTTTCATCCACTAGACTTTCTCAACTGAGCACTATTTGTATGGCGTACATAGCAAATATTTCAAATACAATCATCGCTAATTTTTTTGAAAGCAATAAATATGATGAAATTCTTTTGAAAAGATTAATATACAACGAGAACAAAAAAATACTTTTAAAGAAACATCTGATATTAAGTGTAATTGTTTCAATCAGCTTGGATTAGTCATGTGATAGCATGTACAATCGCCCTAAACATTATTAATCAGTGCGATTAAAAATATTTTTACCAATTGTTCTTGTTTAGGTTTTTACTTTCGTAATGCTCTATGATCTTATCACTTGTCTGGACCAGTTTTAAATGCATAAAAAATGTTCGCTCAGGGTCATCAAGGGGACTAATACTACGTAAAACCACCAAATTTGTCAAGTACGATTTCTATCCCTTTTTCAAGATACCTAACAAAATAATCGTTATTAATTATTATAATTAATTTGGGTGTGTGGGAAATAAAGTGTAAAAACTTTTTACCATACAGACAGAGTTGATATAAGCTTTGTAAAAACTCAATACTTGTTAAGGCATTAAGATTTCCTTTTTGCTATAGTCATTCTCAAAACACACAACAAATGAAAAGTACATTTATCTTCAAATTAAATTTCGTAAACTAAGTTTTTTAAGAAGGCTTTTAAGGGCGCCTTTGATGTGCTGATCAAAACATCAACCTTCCATCCCTAGATTGGCCAGCCACCTTTTTATGATCTTAAACTGTCTATAAGTATGTGGGAGAGGTACTAATTGAAGTAAAACAAATCCAAACCTGTGCGTTAGACCAAGTCAAGAAGATATTGGTGAATACTTTGACACATTTACCGTCAATAAATATTGTATCGCTGCTCTCCTGCAAAGCAGGCTTCCGGAATGATGTCTGCGGAATGAAAAAAAAAACGAAAAGGATGATTTTGAAAACCTAAAGCCACATTGACATGATTGAGGGTACTCAGGTCCACATTGACATGATTGAGGGTACTCAGGTTACCGATTTTCTTGCCGCGCTAAGGCGTCATGAGTCAATACGGACCTGGAATCCTTATCTGGCAAACAAATGGTTGAACTAGTGCACAACTCCTCGCGTTGAGAGTTGAGTTGATTAGCTCCACACAGGTCTGCTGACCATCTTGGTTGCTTGGCTGACCAGCGCCCCAAAGTGGACTCAAAACTGTTGCATTGTCTGACCACCAAACATATTGACCAATTCTTGTCATTTCATAGGCTCCGACCCAGACTGCAATTGTTAAAAATCAGAGGATCTAGGAATAATTACAGTTTTAATTCACTATCTAACTAAAAGGAAGGGAACTGTTGGATCATCACAAAAAGCAAACGCTTTAAGTTTCCAATATGGAAGTTGTAGCAATCAATGGTGCATTAATTCACAAACTAACCAGAAACATCAATGCTTTGGTGTGCATGAAACTACAACCTGATGCAAATCACCAATATGTTATTCATTAGCACGTAACTATATTCTAGTAAGTAGTGTAATGGTCTTCTAAATTTTAGAGTTTATGGTTTAAGACACAATAAACATCAAACAAAAAAATGTCATACTAATGATGGGATTTAGATCATTGTTATTATTTTTATTAATTATTATTATTATTATTATTATCAGAATGTCAAATTGATAAAATAACTTTTAAAAAATTCAGAAGAATATATATGAATACTAAGAATGTTATAATACTAATAATTGACACCTGCCTTTTTACCTGCCTGAGCCTATCACTTCGAGGGCCTATTTTGAGTTTGTGTTTCTACACAAACCGTCTTTTTATCTTTGTTTTTTTTTTATGGAAAAGGGCGGGACGCCAATAAAGTGCCATTAATCTCACTAGACCTTTCCGGGGAAGGCCACTGAAGGTTATGCTCCCCTGTTATTCTGTTTTCCCTAATTGATGGTGCGCCACTCCGAGGAAGGGAAAAGATAACCTCGCTTGAACTCACCTGAATTTGTATAAACTATTTGCATCAGATTATCAAAAGCCTGAAGTTCCTGGTCTGAAGTCAATTCGGCCAGAACACTATCATACAAATGAGACTGACAAAAGCTCTGAAACAAAATGGAGACGATTAATCTCAAAGTTCTTCCATTAGTTTATTTGTCTTCAGATTCAAACTTAAATAATAATGTGTGACAAAATTAAACCTATAGCGAGAGACTTTCAAATAACCGGGGGGGGGGGGGGGTTAGTCATCTCTAAATGTTAAATAACCTTTAACCTTCTCTTTTCTAATAAACTATGGCTTCTAAGTGCGAACAAAGTAAAGCTGTGATCAATAACCTAGTTTTGGTTAAATCAACAACACACACAAAATATGGTAAATTATTGAATAAGAAATGCTCAATACAAACATACCAACCTTTAAGAGCATAGCTTTTAAAATGATACAAAATAGTTCTACTAGAAGGACACGTGACAGAAAGAAATACAAAGTTAACCAAAACAAAAACAAATACATATTGGCAATAGGAAATATCGACTATATGTGTCCACCAAACTAAACGGTAAAAATCCGAAATCCGGAATAACCAAAAAAAAGGGACATAAGCCCCTCCCCTCCACCCCCAAAAAATCAAATCATATTACAAAGAAGATATCAGTAAATTCAACAGAGAAATCTAAACAACTAGACTGATTGGTTTATTAGAGAGGAAAATTATAATAATCATTGTAATAATTTAAAACTAGTCGCGTATGGCCCGCGGCTTTGGATTATACTGATTTAGATTGAGTTCTATGTCAAACGATTTCACATTTTGTATTTTGTAGAGTAGATTGTGAAAATGGGATTAGCCAATAATAATGTAATGCTGTGAATACGGATTTGACCGAATTGTTGAAAAGTTTCGTTCTTTACTCAAGATAAATTTAGGTAATTTTTATTTTTAGGGCCCGCGCCCACAGTTTTTAGAAGGGACATTAAACATACACTACAACTACACTAAGGAACATTTCTACCTAGTTTTATCAAGTTCGGTCAAACGATTTTGATTTCTATGCTTGACATTTACATAAAACCTCCAATTTAAAAAAAAAATGAGATCAAAACTACAATTGCCAAAGTCTATGATCCCATCCAGGTGTTTTTGAGAAGTTCACCACTACCTCAAAAAAAAAAAACTAAAGCAAAATTACAATTACACAAATCTATGATCGTAGAGAGGGGGGGGGGTGATGTTCAACTCCTCCCCAATAAAAGTTACTGGGCTCCATTAATATAATAAATGTAAAGCAAATAATACTGGCATTGATTCAGAGACGAGGTTTGAGATTTAACCTCCCCATGAAAAAAAAGAAAGAAACACTATATGAAATAAGAAAACATGCGATTGTAAGACTCTCAGTTTTCTCTTGATCAATGATCGTTTTACCTGCGCGTCTTGCCAGTTGAAACTCAAGTTGAAAAACTTCATACATTTGTTGTTGAGGAATATGGTATCCTTCTCTAAGATGGAGCAAATCGCTGGCAAACTGTCTCCTTTCACAGAAAATACAAAAACGAGTTAGGCCTACAATGGAATGTGAACTATTTTTTTGCCTTGGATTTGGGGAGGGGGGGGAGGGAGAAGAGGTGTTTCAGTGAGATCATTTCCAGGTCTTCAGCCTACTTCAGCCTGCGACTTTTGCGGCGGCTTACGAAGACATTGTGGGGGTTGCACTGCACATCCTTTCATCGCATAGTGAGCTGAAGTGGAAATGAAGATGTTTTGTTCAGAACTGAAGAGGCTGAAACTTTGGGTCGAAAGCTCAAGGTTGAAGCAGGAGTCAATGGACCACACAAACGTAGGGACCTGTGCCTTTTAATTTCAAAAGCACTCTTCTTACAAGTAGCCACAGATAGGGGGAAAATAGTTCCTGTTTCTGTGTCCCAAGGCTGAAGTAGGACTCATTTGTGTTGCCTTTAGACAAAAGTCATGTACTTACTCAAGCAAATTTCAGGTACTTACTTAAAATTATTACCCTAACAGAATAAATCCCACTCATCCACCCTATTGTAGACACTGCAACTATCCTTCTTAAACGGCGTATCATATCCTATTTGTATTCTCCATTTTAATCCACCTTAGACAGACCCTACTACCAATGGAGCTCAACATAACAAACACTCTGTATGGCAACACGTTGTTTTTTCCTTGTACAAACTGTAAAAGAGCTTACAGCTCGGCAGCAAGAAGCTGGCTAGAAGAAAAAGTCTGCCAAGCTTTGGGGTTCGTCTCACACACAGGGATATACATACCAGGTATTACAATAAACAAAAGATTTCAAAGCAGCGCTGTCCAAACCATCATAGAAATGTAACACAATGCTGGCTGGTATCTTTTCACCACAGACTTTTACATGTCATCAAAATCCTCATGATTAACAGATTTTTTATACACGTCAACTAAAAATATTCATTTACTACTAAACGTGTTTTCCTACCATTACAATTATGTACATATCAAAAAGACATTCATTGTCATATTTCTTAGTAGATATAGAAGCCATCACTTAAAGGATCTCACGTTTCTAACAGCATTACAAATTGCTACGAGATATCTGGAAATGTTTAATCTAATTGGAATGAAAACAAATACCAAAAAAAAAAGTTCTACAATCATCAGACATGAAATTTGTCTGACATTTACCTACACACACACACGCACACACATCAGCCAGCCATTCTGTTTCATCGCTCGTCCTAATTTATTATTCGAGCATACAGTTTTAGCGAGAATTGAAAGTCACTTTCTGTGTCAGGTTGTTTTGTTACGCCTGGAAGCGTATTGATCTTGAAGATGTGGAGCTTATACTCGTGTAACATCATGCATCAGTAAATAATACAAGAGACATTTCTAAAGCAGCTCACGACTTTTATCTTTCAGCTTGGGTGATAACTTTATGTTACCATGTTTTTTCTTCTTTACAGTTCCTCTTTTCAGCTTGCAAACTTTTCATCGGGTTGAAAAAAGGGTGGGTGGATGGACACGGTCCTCGAAAACGTCTCTAACGATTTTCCTAGAAATTTGACAGTATCTTTGGGAGAAGAATTGATAGTTTTTAAAAAATACATTTTTAAGCCTAATTATCTTTTTATTTGGTTAAAAAAAGAAACCTGCAAGACCTCCAGGTGACAAGGGATGTCGGTGTTATGAGAATATAAGTCAATCACCAAGAAGTCTGTGGCTTTATCTGCTTTGAAATGGGCAAAATGTGTAGTTCGTAGCTGAGACTGCGTCTTTTAGAGAACCTCTAAGTATTTAAACATTTTATACAAATGTTCAGTTTAAATTTGACTAGAAATGTGAAAACTCCAGACTTTCGTTGTAAGGGTGCTGTCACATTTGGCCTAATCATGTATCCATCACTTTCCAGGTTAGCAGCTGTTCTTGGTGGGACATCAGGGAGAGAGGCCGGCCCTTTCTTTTACCTTGTCCTGCTCCCTACACTGTACCTTGAAGGATGACTTTTGAAAAGTCTGACAATATAACCAAACTAGCTCAGCTTTTGTTTCTTCAATATGTTGAGTTTTTCTTTTCTTGCCATCCAGAGTGTTGACTTGTCAAAAGTACAAGCAGCTCATTTCTCCTGTTGTTCTCTCCTACGTTCAAAGACTTGCCTTCTTCTTTCAGTCTCATTGTTCAGTGCCCAACGGTCACAACCATACAGATGTTCTCAGCGTCTGGCAAAAAATTCAGCTTTAATTGGACTCGGAAGATGATGTTGCTCTTCCAGATTTTCAACAGTTAGCTCATTGTAGCTGAGGCCAGGCTTAAACTATGATGTGAAAATAGGACACCCTAATGTCTGAGTGGTCTAGCTGACCAGGACTTTATGGACTTTTGCTAACGATCTTTCTTATTCTAACCAGTTTCTTTTATACTATCTAACCAGTTTACATTATACTATCTAACCAGTTTACATTATACTATCTAACCAGTTTCTGTTATACTTTCTAACCAATTTCTATTGTACTTTCTAACCAGTTTCTATTATACTATCTAACCAGTTTCTATTATACTTTCTAACCAGTTTCTTTTATACTATCTAACCAGTTTATATTATACTATCTAACCAGTTTCTTTTATACTATCTAACCAGTTTCTATTATACTATCTAACCAGTTTATATTATACTTTCTAACCAGTTTATATTATACTATCAAACCAGTTTCTTTTATACGATCTAACCAGTTTCTATCTCATCTAAAGCACAATAAAAGCTCTACACAACTTAAACATATCATATAGCTTACTTCCTTCTGTCCAGCTTTCTTTCTTTTTCTCTCTTTCTGTCTCTTTCTTACTGTCTCTCCCTCTCTCTCTCTCTCTTTCTCTCTCTCTCTCTCTTTCTCTCTCTCTCTTTCTCTCTCTCTCTTTCTGTCTTTCTTTCTGTCTCTCTCTCTCTCTTTCTCTCTCTCTTGCTCTCTCTCTCTTTCTCTCTCTCTCTCTCTTTCTGTCTCTCTCTCTCTTTCTCTCTCTCTCTCTCTTTCTGTCTTTCTTTCTGTCTCTGTCTCTCTCTCTTTCTCTCTCTCTCTCTCTCTTTCTCTCTCTCTCTCCCTTTTACAACTGCAAAAGATATGATAAGAATACAAAATACATGTCTTATTCCCTCTGCTAGGACAAAGTCGTACAAACGCTCCTCTTCTCCTAGAGCCGATAGAGCCTGAAATGAACCTGAATCAGCCAGGAAACCCAACGACTCGGACGAGTTTAAGTCACTGATTAGCATGCATGACGACCTGGCACATAAGATGCGTAGGACGTAATTATCTTCTCTTTTGACGCCACGTCTGTTAAACTCATCCGATCCGTGGTAGATGATATTCAGTTATTCTCTTAAACATAATGAATGATGATGTCATATGACACGCACAATGGATGATGATGTCACATGACACGCACAAGGAATGATGATGTCATATGGCACGCAGAATGAATGATGATGTCATATGGCACGCACAATGAATGATGATGTCATATGGCACGCAGAATGAATGATTATCTTTTTATCTTATATAATACATACGTTACTTCAAAAAAGATGATTACGTCCTACGCGTCATGCATTTAGTCATGCATATTAACCAATGACTTAAATTCTGCCAAGTCACTGGTTTTTCTGGCTAGCTCAGGCAACCCATTCCATGCTCTAATAGCACTAGGGAAGAAGGAGTATTTGTACAAATTTGTCCTAGCATATGGGATGAGGAATATGCCTTTATCTTTGTGTCTTTCAGAGTATTTTATTAAATTTTGTTTTTGTATTTAAAGATTATGGTTCAGTGTTTTATGTATAATTGCTACTTTACTTTTGAGTCTTCTGTCCTGAAGGCTTTCTAAATTTAGTGATTTTACTAAAGGTGTTACTCTAGTCAAATGTGAATATTCGTTTGTTATGAATCTCACTGCTCTATTTTGTGTCTGTTCCAGTTTCTTAATGTTTTCTTGAATTGAGGGGTCCCAAACGGAGGATGCATATTCTATTATTGGCCTAACCAAGGTTAAATAACATTTTAGTTTTATGATCTTATTTGATTTATAGAAATTTCTTTTAATAAATCCTAATGCTTTGTTTGATTTTTTTTATAGTTTCATCAATATGTGGATTCTATGACAGTTTTTCATTTATTATAACACCTAGGTATTTTGCGTTTTTAGTCTGTGTTACTGGTTTGCCATGAATAAGATAAGTGGAATTAATTTGTTTTAGTTTTTTTGTTAATCTTAACAACTGACATTTTTCTGGGTGAAAAGACATGCTCCAATTTGATTCCCATTTCTGTAATTCATCTAATTCTCTTTGTAAAATATCTGTGTCTTGTGTTGTTTTTATTGTTCTATATATTATGCAATCGTCTGCAAATAATCTGACTTTTGTTCCTGAACTAATGCAATTTGGTAAATCATTTATGTAAATTAAAAATAGTAGTGGACCCAAGACTGTTCCTTGAGGTACACCTGAGTTTACTGTTATCGGTGTTGATTTAGAGCTATTTATTATTACAATTTGTTCTCTCCCTATCAGAAAGTCTTTAATCCATTGATGCAGTGGACAATTAATGCCGAAATATTTTAATATTTTAAGCAAACTATGGTGGTGAACTTTGTCAAAAGCCTTAGAGAAAGTCTAGTAAGATAGCATCTATTTGTTCACTATTATGTCTATTTGTTCACTATTATGTCATAGGACACGCACAATGCATTTACTTTCCCCATCTCCGGGACGTCCTAAAAATCTTGTCTGGAGTTTGAAGTCGTGAACCCTCAGTTGGGAAGCCAATGGCTTTACCACACGACCCTTTTCATTTAATAATACTAAGAAGCAGACATGTCTTCGAGTCCGAAGATTAATGAGGAGCGTATTATTTATGTGACTACGCTGTCCCAGCTACGACCTACATATTTTTCCACATCCAGCGCAGACATAACCCTTGTCTGACGATGGTCGATTTAGGTTCTATTGTCACAGTCTACGTCTGTTCTCGGCAGTGGGGGTTGTTTTGTTGTTGTTGTTTTTTTGCTCTGAAATGTGTATCCCCTGCCTTTGCAAGAAATCTTTACCTGTCTCGTTCGATTCCCGCCTGCTGCCAGGTGCTCTCTTTTATGTCAGTTAAAGCAAGCTGGCACCTAAGGTGGTCTTTAAAGCGTTTCCGGGGTAAGGCACATCTGTTAAGCCGATCACCTTTCAGCTCACCTTTGGCATTTAGTATTGATTAAGAAAACAAACAAAGCTCTGTCAGGTGTTTCATTTCTCTTATTGCATTCAGACCAAACATTTGCTTTTTAAATCATTCAACAAAATTATTTCATGTTCTCGATATTTGACTACGAAGGGAAACTGCATTGTCATATTTAGACAAAGTTAAAGAAAATTAGATGCGCAACTTCCAAGTTTTTTGTATTCAATTTGAGTGTGATCCTGAAAGGAACTGTCCTCCCGTCTCCAATCCCTTTGCATTGATGGTATGATACATCGAAGACATTAGGAACATTGATTTGAAAATGGGACATTTGTTACTAAGGTGTTTGTATTGCATAGGATGTAATAAAATAACTTGGCGCTTCTTCTAGATCAGTTTCTGAATTTAGATTTAGACTTAGCTTTCTAGAAGATCTATAGATCTAGATCGAGTTCTAGAGTGGATACATATTGAATTGATATTCAATATTGATATGACATTATCTACTCTCCAGACGAGGCTATATTAATTTTAGAAAGGTCTAGTCTAGACTTTGTACTAACTAAATCTAGGTCTTTTTGTTTATACAATCTATTCTAGATGTAGATCTAGATTGAAAAATTTAAAATAATCAAAATGTATTCTAGATCTATATTCTAATCTATTTAAATAATAGGTATTCTAGATTCAAGATATAGTCATTATAGCATCTAGATTAAATATAGTATCAATCAAATTTATATTGAACTAGATCTAACTAAAAAGTTGTCAAAATATTTTCATTGCTTTTGTTATACATATTGATGTTGTTTGGTATGTTATTGAATTAATGTATCTGTTTTTAAATGTGGCTATTCATGTTTTAGTCATTACGTCTTTATATCTCTCAATATGTGCATTCTAAAATAAAAATTGATACCCCCATAATAATCTAGTTATGACTGTTGATAGTCCATGGTTCAATAGTTTATTTTCAAATGTTTTTTTTTATTTGTATTCAGAGGCAAATGGAAAGAAGCCACAGCTGTTACAATCAGTATTGGCACATCGGTCTAACACACTGGGAACAAAACCTCCAATAAGATCTAGGACTTTGTTCATTTCTGTCATTGGGCTAACTGGTCAGCCTTAGGTAGGTAATCATTCTTCTTAAATTTAAGTCACTAATTCTTTGTGGTGCTATTCAAGTTGGCCAAGTGAGACAGATATATATATCTAGTTCGTCCATCGTGTTTCAATGATGACCACTTTGTCATCCAGGGTGTTGAAGGCTTTGCACTGGGGTTCTATGCCTCTTCATGTGGCTGGTGAGACCTATGTGAGCCCGGAATGTTCGGCTGCACACTGGGCAGGTTATTCCAGCTGGAGCTAGTGTCGTGAGCCTTGCATTTCTACTCTGGCGTTTCTCGTCTGCCAGTCTCACCATGGTTATGAAGTGAGACATATTTAACAGGTTACGTACAGTAAAATGGTGAAGAGCCAATACTACCTTATTTTCCCCTATGTTAGGGCTGATAAGTAAAAGTTTGGGTGGGCGATGGAACGTCCTTGATTTCCGGTTCTACTTAGAGGCTAACCCATGCCTTCTGTTCGTCCAGCAAGGGCTCTAACCGAGACCATTCTGTATCTGTGACGTGGCAACGAGCTATTGGTTTAATCTGCCCACGTTGCAGGTCAGTGACCTGTGACGTGGCAACACGCCATTGGTCTAAACTGCCCACAGGTTGTGACGTTGCAGGTCAGTGTTCAGGCCTTCTATAATGATTGGTCTCGGTCTAACACTCATCATTTCTCACTTTCTTCTTTCTGTGTTTGTGACGAAAACTTAAAAGTCTAGACAACGTCACATGATGAAATATTGTCTCTGAGAGAATACTCTTTTACTAAGTATCTAGGAATTTTACACAAGAAAATGGGTTTTTATTTGTAGAGATGTCAATAAAGTGAGTAGACACTAAAAATGTCAATTACGTATTAATTTTACATTAACATTTCAGTGGCATGGCTTTGTTCTTTTGTATGTTTTTTTTTGTTTGTTTGTTTGCTGTTGTTTGTTCGTTCTGTTTTGATTTGTTTGTCTAGTGTCGTTAGTTTGTTATTTATTTTTTGATGTTTGTTTTTCTTTGATTTGCTAGAAGTCATGTTTGCTGTTTGTTCTGTTTGATGTTGATGTCATTTCTTTTGTATAGTTGATTGTTGTTTTGTTTTTGTTTGTTTGTTTGACGTTGTTTGTTTTGGTTTGTTTGCGTGCTATATTTCTTTTTGTTTGGTTGTTGTTTTTGTCATGTTTGTTTTCGTTTTGTTTTGTTTTAGTTGTGTTTGTGTTGTTTGTTTTAGCCAGGTTTGTTTGTTGTTATTGTTGAGCTAAAACAGTTTTTATCATGTTGTTTTCTTTTGTTTCAAGACGTTGACCAGCAAGTATGGCGAGGTTTGATTACGTTCTAGCTGTCACCATGGCCATCTCCTTAGTAAGTACATTCCAGTGGGTTAGTCGCCCTCTGCCCTCTGCCCTCTGCCCTGTCTTGTGTCTTCTAGGAAACAAATAACGTTTCGTGCCAAATTCCTAATCATAACAAGATAGATAGATAGATAATTAGGTAGATAGATAGATAGATAGATAGATAGATAGATAGATAGATAGATATGTAGATTGATAGATAGATAGATAGATAGATAGATAGATTGATTGATTGATTGATTGATTGATTGATTGATTGATTGATGGGTCGGTAGGTAGGTAGGTAGGTAGGTAGGTAGATAGTTAGATAGATAGATAGATAGATGGATTGATTGATTGATTGATTGATTGATTGATTGATAGGTCGGTAGGTGGAAATTGATTGATTGATCATTTCTCAGATCTGGGGCATAGTGATCCTAGCCATGGGCACCGTCATTAAGTTTAACTTCGGCAAACTTGTAAGCGGTCAGCTTGAAGAACTGGATACTCTGAACCTGGATAGCTGCAAAAGTGCCACGGGGCAGAGCATATGTCCAGTCACCAAGAAAGTACCCGAGGATATTGATCTAGGAGACTGGTCAGTAGGACTTTGTACGTGCTGTCCAGTTTGTTTGTTTGTTTTGTTTTCGAATGGGTTTTAGGATTGGAAAACACCTTTCTGTTCCACCGATTATTCCTCTTGTGATTGTTATCATTAGATATTTTAATCCGAGGCTTGAAGTTATATCCTTTCTAAAAGTCCAAGGCCTGCGATTGCTTTATTTTCTATATAAGATAGTCCAGTTCATTGCTTGATATAATTCTTATTAACTAGCCGGGCCTGAGTTCACTGATCTACTGGATTGAATTTAGAACTTTGTCAAACTTGGAGAATGTTCCCTTCACATTTTTGTTTTATTTTGCCACGAAAATAAAAGTAGAGCGTGAAAATGGGTTTACCCGTTTAGCTGACATAGTCATATCAAAAATAAAGTACTGTGAAAATGGGTTTACCCGTTTAGCCGACAGATTCCTATCAAATATAAATCACTGCGAAAGGTGTTTACCCGATTTGTTACAACAAGTAGTTTCCTTCTTTAATAAAGATAAATGAAGTTTTATTTATAGTTACCCCCCCCCCCCCAAGGATGTGGTAGGGACATTAAATATACGCTACGGTCTCCGCCATGATCCAAGGAACATTTAATCAAGTTTAATAAAGACTCTGGTCAAACGGTTTTCATTCCTATGGGGAAATAAATACATACACTTAACATTAAGTTATATATATACATATCCGAATGTCCGGTCCAAGAGCCAGTATTATTTCTATTAGAAATGGATAGTCCAGTCAGAAGATTGATACATTCAAGTGTGTGTTGGCATTAGAAAGTCCGGTCCAAGAGCCAGGATTATTTCTATTAGAAATGGATAGTCCAGTCAGAATCTTGATACATTCAATTGTGTGTTGGCATTAGAAAGTACGGCCCAAGACCTGTTTCCATTTGAATAAATAGTTCAGTCAGAAGTTCGATACTATCAAATACCCAATAGATCATTCGCTAAAAGTCTTGAAAATATTTCTGTTTCTCGACTTCTCATTATTTTACCAGCATGATAATAGAGAGTGTGGCATTTTGCAGATTTTGTCTCATTACTTTAAGATACAAAAAAACAAAGATTTACTGCTGCAGGGGTAAACGACTTTATAGAAAATACGAAAAACATGCATATATGTAACCCTGCCGGACTAAGTAAAACAAAGGACGTTTGGGCCACGAGGCCTTCATCAGCTACAAAACAAACAAAAAATAAAAAACAATTAACACAAAATAGTCTTAAGTTAACTTATCTGTCCGATGTTGTTCTCTATCGAGGCAGAAAAGAAATGAGCTGCGCTGGTGTAAAAGCGCGGGAAAACGGAAGGGGGCGGAGATGTCAGGCAAAGATGAATGGGAAAACGGGGTACCGTAGTGTTAGTGCCCATCGCTTATTAAATAAAAGTGTGCTGGTTGTTGATCCCGTTAGGTTGGAGGGTGCCTGACATGTAAATAAGTTTGTTTTCGATCTGCAGACGGGTGTTTTTGTCGTTGCATTGTTGTATGGCAGTGACAAGGAGGTTGGTGGTACCCCTATGATGTATGATATTGGAAACACAGGCAGGACCTTAAAAACACGACTCCAAGAACACCTTAGAGACATTCGTAACTTTGCTACTAAGCCCGTCTCTATCCATTTCAATAACACTAACACTACGGTACCCCCTTTTCCCATTCATCTTTGCCTGACATCTCCGCCCCCTTCCGTTTTCCCGCGCTTTTACACCAGCGCAGCTCATTTCTTTTCTGCCTCGATAGAGAACAACATCGGACAGATAAGTTAACTTAAGACTATTTTGTGTTAATTGTTTTTTATTTTTTGTTTGTTTTGTAGCTGATGAAGGCCTCGTGGCCCAAACGTCCTTTGTTTTACTTGGTCCGGCAGGGTTACATATATGCATGTTTTTCGTATTTTCTATACTTTAAGATAGTTGGCGATTTTAAGTAAAATAAGTGTTTTAACAAAATAGTAGAAACTAAAAAACACTGATTTGTGGTTTAAGCATGGGTCTTAATATAAAAATGCGCCCCCCCCCCCATAAATAAAACTTTCAAAAATAACAGGCGTGCTTCGCTTGCGTGAAAGTACAATGTTTCTGTTTCCACTACGCCAGGGTTCATCTGATAGGAACCTTTGTCATTCTGTCCGGGGTTCTTGTCACCGTCTTCTCGGCCATCGGCTTTGTGGCAGCCCTGAAACACAGTACACCGTTGATTGTCTTGGTAAGTACTTACGTATTCTAGCTGAACCTGAAGTCCCTGGTTCGAATCCAGAGGTTACTTGACAGACAGAACAGTTCTAATGCCTATATCCAACAAGCAAAATATAAAAAAATCCTTTCATAAAAAACAAAAGCATGTGTGCGCCCTTAAAACTAAATCTATCAAATAGTGTACACGTTTTTTTCCTTATTTGATATCAAACAAAATAATTAATTACAATAAATTAATTGACTAATTGGTTATTTTTTAAAATTGATTTCTGCTTTGTTAGCTACAATAAAAATAATTGTTAAAGAATGCTGTGGGAGATATAGCGTCAACAATTATTTAAGGGGAGTAAAGCAAATAAATTAAGCCATAACTGTGAACACTGAAGGATTAGTTTCCCTTGTCGGTTTCAAACGAATTATTCTTTACCAGTAATTAATAGCCTAATTGGTTACTTTTTTTTTATTAATTCATTTCTTATCTATGTCAATAAATAATTATGTGAAATTTTAACTTGGTCAGAGTATATAGGTGTGTGAGAAATAACGTATACACACTTTTTACCAGACAGGCCGAGGAAGTTGATATAGATTTTAGATGCATTTCCTAATCAGCAAAGACCAAACAAAACGATATTCCCGCACAAATAAAACAAAGCATTATTTTTTCAATGTGTGTTGTGAGTATTCCTTAGTACCCTGGCCTCCTGTTGTAGGTACTAAAGGAAGGAAATTAATGGCAACAATTCTGAGGAGAAAAATATATATATTCATTAAAATGGTATTTTCAGCTTTAGAATAAACTATGAGAAATAAAGAGTAATTTAAATTATAGTTTTTAAAAAATTAACACATCCAGAAAACGAAACGGTAAAAACGTTGAAACAAAATATTTTTTTAAATTGATACTTTCAACAGAAATTTTTGTTGGTGTTTTCAGTTTATCGTGATCTGTCTGGGAGCTACCAGTATACAGTTTTACTTGGTACAGGTAGCCACTTCAGAAGAAAACGGAGTAAGTTAACATGTCTCTCTCCCTTCTGTAGAATCAATGGGATCAATCTTTAAAAAATAGAGACACCTGGGGTCAATGTTAAAAAAAAATAAAAAATAGAGACACCTGGGATCAATCTTAAAAAATAGAGACACCTTGGGTAAATTTAAAAAAATATATATATAAAAAATAGACACCTGGGTCAATGTTAAAAAAAAAAAAGAGAGACACCTGGGGGTCAAAGTTAAAAAAATAGAGACACATTGGATCAATGTTAAAAAAATATAGTCTAGACATCTGGGGTCAATGTTAAAAATGTAGACACCTGGGGTCAATTTAAAAAAAAATAGAGACACCTGGGTTACTGTTAAAATATAGGAAAAATTGGGCAAAAAAGCCCCCTTCCCCGTTACTGTGCCAAAGGAACGAGTCCATTGCACTGGAGGGGTTGGAAGAAAGCCCCAACATGTCACTGTCCATACACAGTTCCTCCGGGGGGAGGGGCTTTGTTTTGGCAGATACCAGTACGTCTGATGTGTAATAGAGTAGGAACAGGGGAAGTTTCCTTGGTGTGCTTGGTCTTTGGCCTCGCTTCTAGTCCGAGCGTCCTGGGATACGAACCATTGGTAATAGGAATGTAATAATTTACATCTGCTTGGATCTTTCCCAGACAGAAGTTTGTTCAGACAGGCAGATGGAGAAAAGCTTCCGAGGTATAAAGTTTCAAGAGTCTTAGACTAACTCTTAGGACAATTACAAAAAAAAAAGAAAGGTTACTATTAAACTATAGAGGCATCTGGCCGGACTTGGGGCCAGTTTTAAAAATCCAAAAAAAAGTTGCTGTTTGTTTCGTGTAACATTAGAGAAGAAATCAGTCAATCAGTTCTATTGTTTTATTTAGGCGTTACTCTCTTCTCGTCAACGGACATCGGCTGGTCACAGAACATATATAGTGTTCCCCGTTGCCCACAGCGTTGTCGTCAGAGGTTCTCACAATTCGTCACTTATATCCCCCTAACCCCCATCCAGCCCCAACCAAGTAAAATAAAAGTAAACATAAAAGTACCCTTTCAGACCTTGGGATCTATGGTGGCAGGTGATGTTAAGCTCATCTATTTCTATGGCTCCAGTTAGCGAGGGTGTCATAGGGCCAGCACAACTTCTTCAGCGTATGTCATATACTAATTAGAGTTGGGTGTCATAGGGCCAGCACAACTTCTTCAGCGTATGTCATATACTAATTAGAGTTGGGTGTCATAGGGCCAGCACAACTTCTTCAGCGTATGTCATACACTTATTAAAGTTGGGTGTCATAGGGCCAGCACAACTTCTTCAGCGTATGTCATATACTAATTAGAGTTGGGTGTCATAGGGCCAGCACAACTTCTTCAGCGTATGTCATATACTAATTAGAGTTGTGGCTGAACTCAGAGGCGTCCTGAAAATCACGATGCTCAAAATTCCAGCATTCAATCGGGTTCAAACTCCAGACCCCTCGGCTAGGAAGCCAAGCGCTGTACCACTCAGCCACTACGTCAAACAGCTCAACTATATCTCCAAACGAAATGATTTAATTCAAAATGTAGAATATTCAAAACTAAATGCATTCTCATCTTTGAAGTTCTTTGGCGGGGGGGGGGGGATGTTGATCCATATTCCAAATCTTATCATTGTACTGCTTGTCTGTTCTTGTCTGTAATTATGATGTTATGCTCGTCAAATTCATTGCTAACAGTAAATGAATTCTTTTATTTTAGTTATATTTGGTAAATAATCTTACTTAGACTTAATGACAATTTTAACAGATTTTTTACAATACTAATTATAATTGTTATAATAATGGCAATGTTTTTGATTCCTAAGATTAAGGATGTGTGCAGTGTGTCACATGACCTCTTAAACCCACATCTGCGACCATATCTGAAGCAAACAAAACCGTTTGTGGTTATGAGAGTTTGAGTGAGAAGCAGAAATATTTACTTTCAAATCTTAACAATAACTAACAGGGACGGCTCTAGTAATTAGTTTTTTTGTGACCAAGAAGTATTAGGTGTTGTTTTTTAATTTACTGCTACATGTAAAAAGGAGCGCTGCACTTTGCTTGTTTCCTATTATATATGTGTACGAGTGTACCTTTGAATATACATGAAACTATAAATAGCATGGCACCTCATCTCATGTTTTGTTCAAATGCCTTTTTACAGCAAAGTTAGCCAGGTGGTGCCTCTTTGCAGCATGGGTGGATGTAGATCTATCTTTACAGTATAGGTAGAAATAAATCTTTTTCTTCACAGCATATGCGGATGTATATATGTCTTTACAGCATAGATAGATAGGTAGATCTATGTCTTTGCAGCATAATTAGATGTAAATATATATGTCTTTTCAGTTCCACAATTCAGCCAAGACTCAACTCAAACACAAACTAAATAATGAATACACGATTGAAGGCACCAAAAGTACCTTCACGCTCGTCTTCAACGCAATCCAGATGACGGTAGGATAGTAGGGGAACTATTTTATTCAAGAGGAACGCCCTAACTAAAGGGGTGACAATGTTTAGACTCTTAAAGCCTTATCATCTTAGCAACATTTAAACTCTTTTCTTAAACCAATAAAATAACTGGAGGCGTAGATATTCTACTAAAAATGAAACTGTATATTATAATTGATATAAACGATCCGAAATTATAGTTTTGAAACAAGATTACAAAGAGAGTTTGAGTTATCAAACAACTCAGAGCCGGCCCCTGTCGACCAGGAAAATTCAAGCTTGTTTTGATCGCTTAAAGTAATAGAATTTTAAAAACTTATTTGGCGTTATGTTTCACTTAAAAGCAAACAGGACAATACGTCATCGATAATAAGACTCTTCTAACTCTTCTGGAATAAGGATTTGAAATAGAGCTCCATTGAAAGCAGACCAGATCGCCTAAAGACAGCACGGAAACCCCCCAAATGATCAGTATAACTTGATCTAGGTCAAATAAATCTCGTACTTAGAGGTAATAAGATACATTATGCTGTTCGCGTCCAATACTCTTCATATTGTGATATTACCGTAAACTTAATAAATAAATCTGCACCCTTAAGAGATCAGAAGCTAAGCTATTGCTTTAATAACTTATAGATGTACATGGTGTTCAAATTATTAATACATAAATAGATTCATATCCAGATATAGACCTGTCATCTATTTAGTCTAAATTAGATTGGTGTTCATTGTATGATATGGATGTCAAAGCTGCACGTTGTATCGTTATAGTTTGTTTTTTTACCTTACAACTAAAACGAGGTGCCTATTGAAATTCTTTTACTTTAAACAACATTTGAATCAGTATTTCATTCGATGAGTTAGTTCGTAAATGGAAAATTTATTTTAAAATGAGCCATTGATACTTTTTCCATTGACCTTACATGCATTTTGTTTTGTACAAGTGCGCGAATCTATGAATGAAGCTTGAGTTATAATGAAAAAGTCTGTAATCTTTTTTATAAAAAATTACCTCCCTTGAATTTTTCATTTAAAAGTGGTGGTGTTTTTTTAAATCATGCTTGCATGGTTAATTCTAAAAGTTAAATGGTTCACTTTTGAAAAAGAAAAAAGGAGCCGTTGTATCAGAACTTTGAAAGGTCTAAAATATCATGATGTCCGATTTTCATTTTCTTTTCTTGTTTAGTTTATGAGATCTAAACGGGACGGACGGACAGACAGACCACACAAAATTAATAGCAGCAATTTTCCTTTCCGGGGCAACTAAAAACAAAATCCAGTTGCTTTTAATCTGTTGGCCTCCTTCCATCGTAGAACGACTATGCTTCGTCTCGTAAAACACTTTTTCATGTTTCTGTGGAGCTCTATTCACGAGAGACATTCCCGTCCATAAGTATCGCAGGTTAAGCTGGCCCTCCCTGTCTTTTTTATGTTTCCTTTTTTCCCCAGCTGGTGAATTTCGCAATAGACAGTCCATCGAAGTATAAGATAATACAAAAAAACTAATTAAATATGACAGAATTAGTTTCTGTGAGAGGTCATCGAAATAGCCTCAAATAAATTGCATTTCAGTGCCTTTATACCAATATTTCACTAAATGCCTATGGTCAGGGACATAGAAACTATCAATCATAATAATAATTAACGCACAGAGAAGTTTCTATGTCATACATTATCTGTCTGTGGCATTTTAACGTCTCGAGAGACGGATCTTTTCTCTTTGCAACTTCTTGTCTGACTAAAGAGGTCAATCCTTGATATACCACTGCGATCGCAGGTTGGGCATATGTGATAACCATGCGCCGTTGCATTTTCACCCTTCTTTCTGCTTCTGTTGTGTATGACATCTGCAATCTGTGACCCTTCCTTCATGCTCTCTCTCCAGTGCTACTTTTTCCCAGCTGCTAGTGTCGATTTTGGAGAGCTTCATGTCACGTTTGCATACATCCGTGTAACGTAAGAGTGGGCAACCAGCGGCTTTCCTGCCTTCCATTAGATCGCCATACAGAATGTCTTGTGGAAGTCGACCTACTGGCATTCTATTATACGTTATAGGCACTTGGCTATATCACTTTTATACCATTGCTGACACCTTGTAAGAAAATGACTGCAAAAAAAAAAACGTAAGGGCTTCTCAATTCGCTCTGTAAGCCCGTGTGCCCCTCCCCCCCCCCCTTTTCCAAACAAAAAAATAATTTCGCTCAGTCTCAATCAGTCATTTTGGTTTTACTTCTTTCTCTTGTAGTTGGGATGCTGCGGTATCAACGGCGTGAGAGATTTCAACAATTTGAGCTTTGTTGAGAAGTTTGCAGACTCAAAGCAGACCATCAGCACCAAGTCATTTGCAGTAAGTAGTGCAGCGGTAGGAGACATTGAGTATGTGGATTTGGAAGCATTCGCGCAACAAGTAGTGTAGCGGTAGGAGACATTGAGTATGTGGATTTGGAAGCATTCGCGCAACAAGTAGTGCAGCTGTAGGAGATATTGAAGTGGTGACTCTCAGTGGTATTAAATGTCCTCAAAGTATTAATATAAAACAAAAAGATACCCCACTATAGTTGTAAAACGTTTTAAAATGCTCCTTTAAGTTTAAAATATTCAAAGCAAATAATGTTTAAAAAATGTAGTGTGGCTGCTAGTCAACATCAAATCTAATTCTGACTCCGGCGTTGGATGGCAAATACAGAATACAAATAAAAAAAAAACACTCTTAAAGAATTGCATAATTTTTATTAAAATCATAACATTATAAAGTCAAACAGAATGCCAAGGTAGAGTACACATTAGAATTCAATTTCAAAACCTAATGCACAATAATTATACTGGATACTGCCGGGACATTCGCACACTACATAGTCTGTCTCTTTCTCCCGCTAAAAATTTTAAACTATAGACTATTGTAGACTATAGAAAAAAGTTCAATCTTTATATGTGCTTTTATAGCTCAGTAACTAACGCGTCTGAATTCCATGATGGAAGATCGAGAACCCGAGTTCGAATTCAGACTTTGAGCACCTTTTGTTTTTTATTGATTTTAAACAAGCAGCCATGGACACACTTTCTCAGATACCCCCTCCCCCCCCCCCCCAACTGGTCCACAAAAGTGATTGGACCACAGCGGACTGCGCTTGCTATAAGCATAAAAGTTGCACTAAACAAAAACAATGAATAAAAATATTTCCAATCTCACAAATGTATTTTTTGCTAGACTAGATCAATTAAAAAGTTGATTACATGATTGATTCAAAATAATTGATGCAACTTCACGCGACATAAGCTTAGTTTTTTTTTTTCAAAGTATTGTTTCTATGTGAATTGTATTTGCAGGTTCCACCATCTTGTTGTCGAAAGAACCGCTTCTTCTGCACATCTTGCACTGATGCCAACTACATAGCACTGACACGCTGTGCCCAGATGGGAGCGTCTGGCACAGGCACGTCTGCAGTGAGCTCCAAGGTAACGCAATGATTAAATTTAATATTTTAATTTTCGGTGTTGCTTGGAAATGTACACGAGTGAGATGTGGAGATGTACAAATATATTTTTAGGCAGTGCCGTAGATAGAGACCTGGGAAAGGGACTCCGATTGTTTTTCTCTCTCCTCTCATCTGCCCCTTGACTTTCGTCGTAGGGGGTGCTGCGACAGTTTGCGTAACCAAATCATCCATTTTTCCCGTCAGCAGCTGTTCTTAGCAGGACATCAAGAGAGAGGTCGGTCCATTCTTTGATGTTCTCCAGCCCGCTTTATTTGTGCGACCCTTTCTTGGTGCTCCCTCCACTGTACCTTGAAGTCATGTATGTACATTAATGATACTGATCGCGATGGCTGGTCGTGAGGTAAGCGCTCTGGAATGTCGTTTTGAAAGACCCTGGTTCAAAGCCTGCCACCACCCCTTCCCTTCCGTTCTGTGGGAGATTTGGACTAGGTTTGAAATAATCTTCAATTTGGACAAAACATCCGTAACGTAAATCAAAACCCTATCTCGCGCATGTCTAAATTGAAGGCCTATTAAACATATTAAAATTATAGTACTCTCCATATGTCCAATGAATTAACATTTAAATACTAAAATTAACAAGCATATAAGTTGTATAGAGAAATATATTTTAAATGTGCACTCCAGTACCTGGTCGTGACAAGCGATAGTATTACTTTCTCATAACATCTGTGGCTAGGCGGTAAAACGCTTGGCTTTAGAACCGGGGGTCCCGGGTTCGAATCGTAGTGAAGACTTGGGTTTTTAATTTCGGGATTTATGGGCTCTTCTGAGTCCACCCAGCTCTAATAGGTACCTGACATAAGTTAGGGAAAGTCAAGACGGTTGGTCGTTGTGCTGGCCACATGACACCCTGCTCGTTAACCGTAGGCCACAGAAACAATTTCCCTTTACATCATTTATATACCACAAGGTCTGAAAGGGGAACTTTACCTTTTTTTTCTTTATAACAACTGTTGATTTGTTAGTTAGAAAAACACAGCTAAGCTTACACAGCTACAGCTATTTAGCTTCAGCTTTACAGCTAGTAACGTTGCATATTGGTGTTAATCTGGACACTGAATGAGGTAACTTAAGGCGGACAAAAGGCGCCTTTGTAGCATTATACCACTTCTTAGTCACATAGTTCAATGGTCTTTTTATTATAAAGCTCATATCAACTCTCACTCTGTCTGTCTGGTAAAAAGTTATTTCTCCCACACCCATTCTCGAATCAAGCTGAATCTTCGCACAATAATTCATTGACATAGACAAGACATGAATAAAAAAAAAAGGAGTAACCATAAAGACAATTACTGGTAATTAATTATTTTGTTTAATAAGACTAAGACTAAGACTAAGACTGCTTTATTGATCCTTACGGAAATTTGTTGTGAATGAACTCTTTATGTTGTCTGTTGTATTTGTGTGTATTTTTCTGTTGTGTTGTCTTTATATGAGAAAAGAGTCCTTGTAATCACAACAAATTTCCGTAAGGATCAATACAGCAGTCTTAGTCTTAGTCTTAGTATTAACAAAGGAAACTAATTCTTTAGTTTTCACAGATATTGCTAAATTGGTAAAACAATTGTTCACGCTATTTCTCCCTGACACATTCTCCGATAAGTTGATACTTTAAACAATTATTTATAGTAACTAATAAAACATGAATCCATAAACAATATTCCTCAATTGGTCAATTAATTATTTTGTTTGGTACCGAAGAAGGGAAATAACGTGTACATTATTGCTAGATATAGCTTTAAAGACGGAGTTCTTCCCCTTTAGATTATTTTTTAAAATAATTTTTTTAATTTTTTTATTTTGCTTGTTGTTTTGTTTTTTCTTTGCCAGGGCTGTTACAGAGTCATGTTTGAACAGGTCTCCGCTAATTCAGGCCATACGATCATGGGCATACTGCTCTTCATCATAGTATGGGAGGTAGGACTCACTGCACGCCACGTCTAACATAGTCACTCACTGCCAGTCACAGCATGCCTAGAAAAAAAAAGTTTCTATTACATGTGACATTAACCACCCTTTTCCTGTTCCCATGACAGTTTTATAAATTTATTGACAACGTAAACTATTTGATTATAAAACGACCGATATCCGCAAAAATGTATCTGAAATGATCATCAAACTGAGAATGTTTGCAATTGATTATAATACTTCTTGACAATTATTTATTCTTCCTTACCGGAAAGTATTGTCACTGATGCAGATGTCATGATTTGTGTTTTTTTTCGGCATTGATTTGCTGCGGAGGTCTTGTCTATGGGCATCGCCAAGGCAGATAATAAGCAGACCGTTAGTGCAAGTGTACTTCTCGAACAAGGGAAAGAAATTGTTATTGACTGAAGTCGCTGAATAAGCTAAAATAGTCCCCTATAAAGGTCGTCATCTGAATCTTAGTGAACACAAACCTGAAAAATAGGTCGAGCTTATAGAAACCTTCATTGATCATCACTCTGTCTCCTTATCTTTAAAATCTGACTACGTCCTAGACCAGTCCGTTTGCCGTGCACTGCGATGGGTAAGGGGGGATAAAGAGATCCTTGTGTTTGAGTGGTGGCTATCTGAGGATAAACCACCACACAATACTTTGGCTCCAAGTTCCCCTAGATCTGAGGCCCAGATGGCCCGCTCTGGGTCAACCGGCTGGTCATGCCGAGCTACCAGCATAGGTCTTCGGCCTATGCTGGAGGGTGGTGGCTGGAGGGTCAATCAGGGAGCTGCTGTATCGGGCACATGTCCGATGCAGCAGCTGACTGAGTATAGCACCTGTGTAGCCCTGGCGGGCTCATTCTGGACTTCCGAATGGCCCGTCCCCTTGTTGGACTCGATGGCGGGTGGGGAGCACAGGTGCCGAACTAACAAGAAAATATATATGGACAAAAAAAAAACATTAAACTACTTGCCCCAGATTTAAGTCTGGGCAAGAGACGCCGTATTGAGGCAAAAAAGGAGGAGGCCACAAAAAGCTGTACTACCTGGCCATCATTTTTGGTGGTCAGGTGCACAGAGGAGGGGAAAAGCCTGACAAAGCTGAGCCCTTTTCTTATCTATAAGGGACTCAAGTCAGTAGTGGGAGAGCCCAAGAGTGTGTCTAAGCTACACAAATCAATGGAACTTCTTGTAGAAGTAGATGACAAGACACACTCTGATGGGCTTTTAAGATGCAGAAGACTCTGTGATCTCCAAGTGAAAGTCATGCCACACAAGAGTCTGAACACCAGCAGAGGTGTAATCAGCTCTAGGGACCTACTGGAATGTTCCGAGAAGGAAATAGTGGAGGGCATTGAATTAGTCACCCATGCCCGGCGCATTACCAGGCGCAGGGATGGTGAGGAGGTCGACACCGCCACTATTATCCTCACATTCGGAACTAGGACACCGCCAGAGTATGTGAAGGCAGGATACCTACGAGTTCCACTGAAGGCCCTACATACCTAACCCCATGAGGTGCTTCAAGTGCCAGAGTTATGGACTCGGCGCGGTAGTCTGCAAGAGGAACACTGTGTGTGCCAGATGTGCTGGAGAGGGTCATGAGGACAAGGGCTGCACAGCCCAGTTCAAATGCCCAAACTGTCACGCTGGCCACTCAGCCTACTCCAAGGACTGCTCTGTGTGGAAACATGAGGTTGCCGTGCAGGAGTACAAGGCAAGAAATGGATGTACCTTCAGCCAGACGAAATCGGCTGTATTGGCCCTACCCAAAAGCCAATTCGGCTTGACAAAGATCTAAGCCCAGGCTGTTGCTAAGATAGGAAGATCCATAGCCACACAGACGGACACATTGACCCCCACCACCCCCTCCTCCTCCTCCAACTCAGAAGAAAACACCGCCAAAGAACACGCCTCTGAAGAAACAAGAAAGCCCTGTTGTCATGCTAAAGAACAGGTTCTCTGTGCTCGCTGATGAGAGCATGGAGACTGAGCAGCATGTCAAAACCAATACTCCGGGAGAACCCGGAGACATCATGTCTGAAACAGGATCTCCTCAGAGAACCCAGCCAGACACCCCAACCTCTACCGAATTAGAGGTTGACCAACTCCCTAGAGGGATAAATCAAAGCAGAGAGGATGCCCGAGGTGAGAGAGGAGGAAATAACCTCCGCTCTAACCAGAGGGATCTCCCCTCTCCAGAGAGAAAGACTTCCCCCAAAAGGTTGTTGTCCTCCTCTCCACCCAAACCAAAGAATAAAAATACCAAGGTCACTGAAATAAAGGGAAACCTCTCCGGCAAATAGCTCCAAGTAGGTCATCTAGAATAAGTTATGGATTCCAGAATTGTACAGTGGAATTGTAGAGGCCTCAAGGCTAATTATGAGGAAATGCAGCTACTGATGGACTCTGAGACTCCTGTAGCTGTCTGCTTACAGGAAATATTTCTGAAAGATAGCATCAGCTTCCGAAGCTACAGTGCTTACAGCAAGAATGTTTAGGATGCAGAGAGAGCATCAGGTGGAGTCTGTATCCTTGTGAAGGATAGCATCCCCCATGAGAGGGTAGAACTAAAGACCACACTACAGGCCGTAGCAGCTAGGATAACCCTTCACAAGGTTATCACTTGCTGCAGCCTGTATCTACCACCAGGCGCTCCATTAAACCAAACAGACATGGAGGACCTATTGAAACAACTCCCCCGGCCTTATATAATCCTTGGGGATTTCAATGCCCATAACACCATGTGGGGATCCAACAATACCGACTCAAGACGTCGTACGCTGGAGGATATCTTCCTCCAACATGATTTATGCATACTTAATGATGCATCACCGACCTACTTGCACCCAGGAACTGGATCTCTCACATGCATTGACCTCACCGTATGCGTCCCTGGACTTCTGGACTTTAAATGGTCAGTTAGCAATGATCTACGGGGAAGTGATCACTTCCCAATCATCATTACTAACAAACTCCCCTCATTTGGACGACCTCAGAGGTGGAAACTGAATAAGGCCGATTGGGAACAATTTCAAAAAAGATGCTCCTAGGATATCACAGAAAATATCCTCGATGAACAGAACCCAACTGATACCTTTGCTAGCAAGCTACTTAGTATAGCCAGGAAAGTTGTCCCCCTAACCTCCGCAAATCCAAAACGGCCTAGCAAACCATGGTTGGATACAGCTTGCAAAAGTGATATTGGCGATAGGAAAAAACGACTGGCTGCATTTATAAAGAATCCTTCCCAGGAAAACCTAAAGCTATTCAGGATAGCTAGAGCAAAGGCTAGACAAACCATACGGTCAGCCAAAAGGAATTCCTGGAGAAGTTTTGTCGGCAGTCTGGATGCCAAAACTTCTGCTTGAGCGGTTTGGAAGGCAGTAAGGCGAATCAAAGGGAAAGAATCAAATGCAATAGGGCATTTGAAAAACCAAGGACGAACTGTCACGTCCCCCAGAAAAAAATAGCTAACTGCCTTGCATCCACAATAGCAGAAAAATCATCCACTGCACACTACAAGCCAGAGTTCCAAAAAGTCAAAACCTGGGAGGAAAGACACCCCATTGATTTCAGGTCAGAGAATAATGAAGACTACAACAAACCGTTCTCGCTTGAGGAACTGAGGGAATCGCTAGACAAGTCACATGACACAGCGCCTGGAGAAGATGAAATCCATTACCAGTTCCTCAAGCACCTTCCCGAACCCTCATTGACAGTCCTGCTAGGGGTCTATAACTGTGTGTGGCAAACAGGCGCTTTCCCAAACAGCTGGAGGAAAGCCACAGTTATACCGATACCTAAACCGGGAAGAGACGGCTCTGACCCAGCTAACTATCGACCAATAGCACTAACAAGCTGCATCTGCAAAACCATGGAAATAATGATTAACAGTAGGCTGGTCTGGTACCTGGAGAGGAATAAAGTGATCTCCAACTACCAGTGCGGATTCCGGCAGGGGCAGACAACAACTGACCACCTGGTAAGGCTGGAAGCTTATATTAGAAATGCATTACTCAGAAGAGAACATCTAATAGCTGTATTGTGGGGGAATTCCTGAAAGACCGAAAATTTCAGGTTCGAGTGGGCAACTCTGCTTTTGACACTCATGACCAGGAAATGGTGTACCCCAGGGCAGTATTCTGTCACTCACCCTGTTCAACATTAAAATAAATAGCATCATAAATGCTCTGTCCCCTGGCATAGAGTGCTATTTGTATGTTGATGACTTTGTCATTTTTACTTATGGAAAAAACATGAACACCCTAGAAAGAAAATTACAGTTATGTTTAAACACAATTCAAAATTGGGCAAATGATAATGGTTTTAAATTTTCGGACTCCAAAACAGTCAGTATGCATTTTTGTAATTTAAGGGGATCCCAACCATAACCTTAACTATTTATACACAAATTGCAAGCTTTGAGGCGGATGAAGACTGACATCCCATTGGTACATAAGAGCCTGAAGCTGTTGGACCAAATAACAGCCGACCATAAGGATGTCACCTTCGTCTGGGTCCCCTCCCATGTGGACATTCAGTGAAATGAAGCCGCAGACAGAGAAGCAAAGAGAGCTCTAAATCATGCGGTGTCAGGAACCCAAATTCCCTGCTCGGACCTGAGACAAAGTATTGCCTCTGCCACCTATCGAGAGTGGCAGAACCGATGGGAGGCTGAGACTCACAATAAACTCAGGCAGATTGTGGCGGATGTCAGGTGGCGGCCCACATCTAAGGGTCTGACAAGGCGTGGTAGCACGACCATGTCCAGACTTAGGATTGGCCTCACCTACATCACGTACTCTTTTGTGCTGAAGATAGACGAGCCCCCAGTTTGTGAGTACTGTGACTCTCGCCTCACCGCGGAACATATCCTCGTTGATTGCCCCAGATACCAGGATGTCAGGGAGAAATATTTTAGAGCCACTAACTTAAAAACACTATTTGATAATGTCGACCCTGGGAAGGTACTGGGCTTTATCCGGGAAGTGGGGTTTTATCTACGAAGATCTGATTTATGAATTTGTGAGCATGTACTATTTACATTAGATTTTTACCAAATAATTAAATTTTTACTACCTTTACTATTTTAACTGTGAATAGACCTTGATTTTAATGATATGACTGTATAGAATTTGGCCCTTGTTGTTTAGAGAGAGAGTAGTCCTTAAGGGACTGCAGGCAGGACATGGCCTAAATTGTGCCGATGTGCCTAAAACCAAAATCAAATCAAATCACCATTAAGGAACTAGTTTGGCAATCACTGAGCTAAAGTATTTTTTGAAACAAAGATCAAGTGCCACGCATCACTTTAGTGTTCATTTGTTAAGGCTTCAGTTCAATGCAGCGTCCTTGGCATTGTTTCGATTATCGAGAAAATCTCCAATGAGCATTTGGGAAATAAGAAATCTTTTCCTGAAAATCTTTTTTTAATTACAATTAACTTAAAAATGCCAACTCTGGTTTTAAAAAAAACGAAAATTCTTTGAAAATTCACAAATTACTAAGACTTTATCTTGAAATATGTAATGAGAAACTAGAAATAAGAAAGTTTATAGGTTGAATGAATGGGAAATTGTTTTGGGGGGAAAAGGAAGGGGGGGGGGGTGCAAGAAAGTTTTGTCAAGTTCTATTCGGTTTATCTCATACTTCCTGCACTGTACATGCGATGTTTCTATTAAACCATGGTTTGAATCGTTCCAACAACCAGATGCTCCAAATCGTCTTTGGCATACTTGTGAAGTTCACGCCTCCAGTTGTGGAGGAGCCCCCGCCACCACCCCCGCCGCCTCCAGAACCTGTCCTCAGCCTACCCAAAATAGTTGAACCGGAGATCGAGGAGGAGAAATTTGTGGCCCACGCCAGGCCTAGCACGTTTGATCACCCGGACGTCAACCGGATTAAATCCACTGAGATTTGGTAGTAAGTATACCATCGTGTAACGCCTGTTTCCCAACTCGTACGTCACAAGATGGCGCTTGCAAATAGCTTTTCGGTTTGTATAAGAGTGCAGACGATTTTAAAAGAAACGTTTTTGTCATAGTTTTTGAAAGGCGTGTACAGTAAAGTTGATTGAGGTTCATTGGTGTCACGTGATCAAAAACAAACACTACGTTTTGAATGTTAACTTCAATATGATGTTTACCACTTAGGCACTAATCTTCAATATGATGTTTACCACTTAGGCACTAATCTTCAATATTATGTTTACCACTTAGGCACTAATCTTCGATATGATGTTTAACACTTTGGGCAATAACTTTCAGTATGATATTTAACACTTTGGGCAATATCCTTCAATATTTTTACCACTTTGGACAATAACCATCAATACTTTGGGCAATAACTTTCAATATGATATTTAACACTTTGGGCAATATCCTTCAGCACGTTGAACATTTTTGGCAATATCCTTAAATTTGATGTTAAACACTTTGGGTAATAACCTTCAATATGATGTTTAACCCTTAATGTTTGGGCGGCGACTTTCAATATATTAAATGCTAGTTTTGAGAGATCATTTAATATAATGTTTCAAATATGAAGTCGTCTTGGCAATTCATCAAGTCAAGGGTATTACTTACATGGACAAAGGAGCATAACTTTTGTAATGTATAACAACAGAACTGTTTTTACAAGGCTTATATCAACTCGTTATGTCCGGTACAAAATTTAAACACGTCAGTTCTCCCATTTTCCAGTCTCAAACCAAGTTGAAGTTTAGCACAATCATTCATTGTCATTAACAAAAAATCAAGCCAAAAATTAACCGATTAATTAAATTAAATATTAGTAATTAATTAACTGTGTTTGATATCGAAACGGGGAATAAATACTACAGTATTGAGATAAATTGCTGTCAATGTGGAGTTCTTATCCTCAGATAAGCTTTTTTTTTTTTAGCAATTTTTAAATGATTGCTTCTTTATTATTGCTGTAAGTATCTAGGAGTTGTCTGCCATTGACGTTTTCGCCATTGGTGTGAATATCTTTAACCTTTAGCCTGCGTTTTCCTAAAACTGAACTAGAGGTTACACAGATCGGTGAATTCGTTTGTCTCTGTGATCCATTGCCAAGGGTCATAACTATGTAGGACAGCCTTACGTTGCACAGAAAGAAAAGGTGGTCAAGGGTTTTAAAAGAGAGAGGGGTTCCAGAGAAAGAGAAGGGGGGAGAGAGAGAGAAAAGAAGAGAAGGGCGTCGTTCCAAGTCTTCCTTCTTCACCTTGATTCAAGCGAAATCAAACGTTGAATTGTTATTTGTTTCGTAATGAAATCTAGAAATCTTTACTTATGAATATTAACAACATGTTGAGGTGTGCTTTTAACATTACAGATTCTTGACCATCCTGTACATTTGGGAAGTGGCCAAACTTGTGTGCCGATTGTCCTCACTCTTCTAGGATTGTCATTCCCATCCATGCGATTAAGTCATCAATCAATGATTGCGTGTTCCATCTACCATCAATCAATGATTGTGTGTTCCATCTACCATAGTTCAATGAATGTTCGTACAGGCTGTCATCAGTCATGTATTAATCCAAAGTGAGCAAACACAATCACTCTGGATCTCTAGAATGTTACAACCTTTTTTTGTTGCTGGACAATGGATGTCTAGTTTCAAGACTAATGTATTCTTATTTTTTTTAAGTGCAAACTTTTTCAGAAAACTAGTTCTGTCATTGTAAAACAAAATTACTTTTGTATACATCAGAAATAATGAAATTATAATCCGGTTTAAAATTTGCACATTTTTTTTAGGATTAAATTATGGATAGAGAAATTTTGTTTTGGAGATGCGGGTCTTGTATGTACATTTTGTACAGATATACTATTGTACAATCCTAGCAATAGTGCATTTCTTTGAATGCGTACCGTAGAGTCATTTTTCTATACAACTACCACGTCGGCTTCAACAGGTGTACACGTAGATGTACACATTTTAGACAATGTTTTGTACAAAGAAATCATTCGAATGGCGTGTTTAAATGAGTGTGTGTATGTGTGTGTGCGCCTGTGTGTGCACCCTAATAGGAACTTTTATTTATTGAAGGTATAAATAACAGATTTTTTTTATAATTAAACAAACTTAGGAATGAAGTCGGTAATCTATTAATATATACATATATATACATATATAAACATAAACCTATATGCACATATACAAATATGAACAAAGCGAAAGTGAAAATGTCTCAAGAATTAACGGTTAATAAGACCTTTTATTTGGTACACTGTAGTGTGTTCAACTGGGTCACTAGTTTATCTTTTAAATAGAAACATTGATAGAAGAAATCGTCTAGGAAGACGTTAGGAAGAGAATACGTTGTTTTTTGTTGTGAATTTCTATTTTCAAGTCAGAGCTTTTGTTACTGGATTGTTATACAAATAGAAGAATACATTGTAAGGAATCTATTTTAAACTGTCGAAAGAGAGCTATGAGAACCCTTTGTGTGATTTATGTTTTAGCTATGACGTTGTTACGGTGTAGTTATCCTGTAGCGTCTGGGTAATGTGTATTTACTGTGAAGCTAATCAGTTGTCAAGTGTTTAGTTACTATGTTGTTACTGTGTAGCTAAGGAGTTGTAAGTGTGTAGTTACAATGTTGGTACTGTGTAGCTATGGAGTTGTCAAGTGTGTAGTTACTGTGTTGTTACTGTGTAGCTATGGAGTTGTTACTGTGCTGTTACTATGCTTGTTACTGTGTAGCTATGGAGTTGTTAGTGTGCAGTAAGGATGTTGTTACTATCTGGCTAAGGAGTTTTCACTGTGCTGTTACTATGCTTGTTACTGTGTAGCTATGGAGTTGTTAGTGTGCAGTAAGGATGTTGTTACTATCTGGCTAAGGAGTTTTCACTGTGCTGTTACTTTTTAGTTATAATACACTATAGCTTCTTCTAAGCATGATGTAATTATTATTATAGTTGAAGTTGAACACTATACACAAGGAAACAATGAGCCCATTAAAAAATGAAGTATCACCTATGTCTTGCTTGTATCTTTTTCAATTAGAGTTTTGTTTGTTTGTATGTTTTTCAATGAAAGTTTGTTTGTTTGTATGTTTTTCAATTAAAGTTTTGTTTGTTTATATGTTTTTCAATGAAAGTTTGTTTGTATGTTTTTCAATTAAAGTTTGTTTGTATGTTTTTCAATTAAAGTTTGTTTGTTTGTATGTTTTTCAATGAAAGTTTGATTGTATGTTGTTCAATTAAAGTTTGTTTGTATGTTTTTCAATTAAAGTTTGTTTGTATGTTTTTCAATTAAAGTTTGTTTGTTTGTATGTCTTTCAATTAAAGTTTGTTTCTTGGTATGTTTTTTAATTAAAGTTTGTTTCTTGGTATGTTTTTAATTAAAGTTTGTTTGTATGTTTTTCAATTAAAGCTTGTTTGTTAGTATGTTTTTCAATTAAAGTTTGTTTGTATGTTTTTCAATTAAAGTTTGTTTGTATGTTTTTCAATTAAAGTTTGTTTCTTGGTATGTTTTTTAATTAAAGTTGTTTCTTGGTATGTTTTTCAATTAAAGTTTGTTTGTACGTTTTTCAATTAAAGTTTCTTTGTATGTTTTTTAATTAAAGTTTGTTTGTTTGTATGTTTTTCAATTAAAGTTTGTTTGTTTGTATGTTTTTCAATTAAAGTTTGTTTGTATGTTTTTAATTAAAGTTTGTTTGTTTGTATGTTTTTCAATTAAAGTTTGTTTGTTTGTATGTTTTTTAATTAAAGTTTGTTTCTTGGTATGTTTTTTAATTAAAGTTTGTTTGTATGTTTTTCAATTAAAGTTTGTTTGTATGTTTTTCAATTAAAGTTTGTTTGTATGTTTTTCAATTAAAGTTTGTTTCTTGGTATGTTTTTCAATTAAAGTTTGTTTGTATGTTTTTCAAATTAAAGTTTGTTTCTTGGTATGTTTTTCAATTAAAGTTTGTTTCTTGGTATGTTTTTCAATTAAAGTTTGTTTCTTGGTATGTGTTTTAATTAAAGTTTGTTTCTTGGTATGTTTTTCAATTAAAGTTTGTTTCTTGGTATGTTTTTCAATTAAAGTTTGTTTGTATGTTTTTCAATTAAAGTTTGTTTCTTGGTATGTTTTTCAATTAAAGTTTGTTTGTACGTTTTTCAATTAAAGTTTATTTCTTGGTATGTTTTTTAATTAAAGTTTGTTTCTTGGTATGTTTTTCAATTAAAGTTTGTTTCTTGGTATGTTTTTCAATTAAAGTTTGTTTCTTGGTATGTGTTTTAATTAAAGTTTGTTTCTTGGTATGTTTTTCAATTAAAGTTTGTTTCTTGGTATGTTTTTCAATTAAAGTTTGTTTGTATGTTTTTCAATTAAAGTTTGTTTCTTGGTATGTTTTTCAATTAAAGTTTGTTTGTACGTTTTTCAATTAAAGTTTATTTCTTGGTATGTTTTTTAATTAAAGTTTGTTTGTTGGTATGTTTTTCAATTAAAGTTTGTTTCTTGGTATGTGTTTTAATTAAAGTTTGTTTTTTGGTATGTTTTTCAATTAAAGTTTGTTTCTTGGTATGTTTTTCAATTAAAGTTTGTTTCTTGGTATGTTTTTCAATTAAAGTTTGTTTCTTGGTATGTTTTTCAATTTAAGTTTGTTAGTTTCTTTTTCTCGCCGCCTGGAATCTAGTTCTCACCTTACGTTACATACTTCAATGATATATTTAAAAATATTTGTTCATTCTGAAAATGTTTTTGACAATTATTAAAAGTTTTCTCGAATTTCGTATTAACACAACAGCAGCCAAACTCATCACACTTTCATCCAGCTTAAATTTTTTTCATTTGATGGGCCCTAACTTGAAACCCACTACTGGCCATTAAATAGAACCTACGTGAAACTCAAACGTGCCGTTTTATCAATGGCAACAGACTTCTATTCTGTATATGATAAAAGAATGGTTTTATATTGCCCTTCCAGGTCAAATGTGTAAACTATATTTTTTCAACGAGTTTATTCGCAACATAATGTTTGTGCATAGACTGGCCCTTAAGGGTCTGTCCAAAGGTTTGTAAGACACAAACTCCCTTCATTTTGTACTTAATGTTGTTGGTTTATTTTGTTTTTGGTCAAAAAAAATTTTCGTTTCTCACAATTGTATTATTATTTTGATCTGAATTTCAAAGTAAATACATTTCCTTGAATAAGAAGATAGCATGGCTGTCTGGTTGTATGTTATGCACTCGGTACTGTTGTCGCTATGAGCGCAGTTTTAAACCCTGCCCTCTACAATGTCCTGCCTTTCAGGTTTGATGCTAAGATGTAGTCACTTTTATTTCGGAAATAGAACGCCTGAAAATGTGAAGGTTTGAGGCTAAGATGTAGTCAATTTTATTTCGGAAACAGAACGCCTGACAGTGTGAAGATTTGAGGCTAAGATGTAGTCACTTTTATTTCTGAAACAGAACACCTGACAATGTGAAAATTTGAGGCTAAGATGTAGTCAATTGTATTTCAGAAACAGAACACCTGACAATGTGAACAAAAGATATCGTTTCAGTTTAAGAGGAAGGATACTTGTGTGTCAACTTAGCAATGACTAAATAGGATACTGCTAACATAACGATGTATACGGAAAGTACAATAGAGAGACTTGTAGAAAACCTTGCGGGACCAAAGTAAAAACAACGGACCTTTGGGTCAAGAGGCCGTCATCAGCGTGGACCTGTGGGAAGAGGGGAGGAGGTTTCTGCGCTGCCTTAAAGCAAACACAACTCAGCTCGAACCGGGATTGTAGCTCCGTCCCCTTGCTAGGTAGCCAAGCGGTTTGTTCCGCCCAGCCACACACATCCCAGCCACACATCCCAGCCACACACATCCCAGCCACACATCCCAGCCACACAACCCAGCCACACACATCCCAGCCACACACATCCCAGCCACACACATCCCAGCCACACATCCCAGCCACACATCCCAGCCACACACATCCCAGCCACACACATCCCAGCCACACATCCCAGCCACACACATCCCAGCCACACACATCCCAGCCACACACATCCCAGCCACACACATCCCAGCCACACATCCCAGCCACACACATCCCAGCCACACATCCCAGCCACACATCCCAGCCACACATCCCAGCCACACACATCCCAGCCACACACATCCCAGCCACACACATCCCAGCCACACACATCCCAGCCACACACATCCCAGCCACACATCCCAGCCACACACATCCCAGTCATACACATCCCAGCCACACACATCCCATTCATTGCATTGTTGTATGCCAGTGGTGAACATAGTGGTACCGCTATGTTGTATGTCAGTGGTGAACATAGTGGTACTCCTACGTTATGTCAGTGGTGAATACAGTGGTACCCCAATGTTATATGTCAGTGGTGAATACAGTGGTACCCCAATGTTATATGTCAGTGGTGACAACAATGTTATCTCTATGTTGTATGTCAGTGGTGAACATAGTGGTACCCCTATGTTAATGTTAGTTGTGAAAACAGTGGTACCCAGAGTTGTATGAAAGTGGTGATAACAGTGGTACCCCTATGTTATATGTCAGTGGTGAAAACAGTGGTGCCCCAATGTTGTATGTTAGTGGTGAAAACTATGGCACCCCAATGTTATATGACAGTGGTGAACACAGTGATACCCCTTCGTTGTATTAAGTGGTGAAAACAGCGGTACCCTTATGTTGTATGAAATTGGTGAAAAAAGTGGTACCCCAATGCTATATGTCAATGGTGAAAAAAGTGGTACTCCTATGTCCAGGGCCGGTCTAACATTTGCGGGGCCCTATGCGAAATGGATTGCGCGGGGCCCAGTCAGGGTAGGGAAAAGGATAATAGGTGAAAATTAATATTTATTTTTATGTGTAAATAAATTAGTCTTTGCATTACATGAAAGTGCGGGCCCACTGTGGCTGCATAGGGTGCAGTGGCCCGCCCTGCCTAAGTTGTATGTCAGTTGTGAAAACTGTGATACCCCAGTGTTGTAGGTCAGTGGTAAAGACGGTAGTACTCCTATGTTATGTACTACAGAGACATGCTTAGTTTCATCATTTCGAATATTTCCAGGTGTGCTTAGAGTAGTGTTGTTAAGTTTCTAACCTTGTATCAGACTTAGATGTATGCGAAAGTTTGCACTCGATTTGTGTAAGCAATAGCCCAGCACAGTGTTTTCTTAGAGTCTTGGCTCCAGAGAAGCTCCCAGGTGTCTGGGCCATGGGACAAATATAATAGTGCTTTCCCTTTGATGAAGAATAAATAATAATTGGGCGTTGCTATTTACAAAGCTTATATCAACTCTGTCCGTCTGTCTGTCTGTCTGGACAAAAGTTTGTACACATTATTCCTCCCACACCCAATCTCGGATCAAGCTGACATTTTCCTCAATTATTTCTTTTACCTGACAACACAAGAATCTATTTAAAAAAAAACAATTAGCTAATTAACTATTGGTAAACATTTGAAATCGCACATCATTAAATAAGAACAATCTGATATAAGCTTTGTTACATGTAAATTAGGAGTGCTTCTGGTGTGAATGTACACTTTGGTTTCTTATAGTTATAATGTTTTTTGTTTGGTGTAATGCACAAATTGTAAACAAATTTCCATACGGACAATAAAGATTATTATTAGTATTATTATTATATTAATCATTGTTAGTCTAGATCTATTACAAACAAATTCAAACAAGAAGTTAATCCAGTTTCTTTCATTATTCAGTTTCAGTTTTTAAAAATGTAATTTTTTTATTGACTTTATGACTATGGGACACATAGACATAGACCATAGACATAGATATATATGTCTATGGATGGGACCATAGACAAATAAATATAGACTGGCCGATAAAAGAGTTTTATGAAACGAAAATTTGTGACATACAATTTTGTGTACTTTATTATACAGCAGTGTAGTTTTGTTTAATCTCTAAAACTGAGGTTCATGCAACTTTTCAGAATTCGGAAATCCGACAACAATAGATATACATGTTTTCAAGTTACATGAAGTTATCTCCTTTTTCCAGTCTATATTTTTTATGTCTATTAATGTGACATTTGTTCTTATTTTCATGAACTTCCGTATTAATTATGTCCGGGTCGCCGTCTTGAAATGGCGGTGAGTTGTATTCATATACATAGATAAATATATATATGTCTATAGTTGTATTCTCATCTCTCTTACTTACGTAAACTTCCTGAGGTCTCGGGGAGAATGTTGCGAACGAGTCTAGAATCATTTAATCTGTTGACATGCAATATGAATTAGGTTTTATTATAATATTTGTGTATAGATGTCTAAGTAGATCTAGATAGATCCAATCTAGATCATCATGGTTTGGATAGATTAAATAGATATTACTTATTGGATATGCTGATATATCATCTACATGTTAGACTTCGATCTAGATCTACTTTCTTAGATTTTGATACTCCCATGCAATTAGGCGAAATGGGTGACAAGCTGTCTCCATAGTAACCAGTCTACAGCGATGTTTGCTGCCTCTTCCGGGACTCTTCCCAACTGCTGTTTACTTCACCCATGAAGCTGTGCCGCCATGTGCTGGCCTCTTTGTTTGCGTTTTCCTTGTTTTGAGGCTTGCAGGACATGCTCTCTAAGTTCTCCATCATCTAGATCAGGGAAACTCAAACTACGGCCAGCTGTCCAAATCTGACCCGTGAAAGGGTTCTATCCGACCCCTTGAAAATTGTATCAACGGTGCATAATGAAACCTACTCTTCCTTTCAGAAAAAAAGGTTGTGCGTCGCTAACCTTGATGAAAGATCTAGAATCTAGATTTAATATACCAAGACTGAAACATACTTCAGTTGTGTCAGTAGAGAGAGAGAAGAAAAAAAAAAAACTGCGATCCATTGCGATCCACAGTGTAGAATAGATAAATAGTTCGTCCATCGTGGTTCGATGATGACCACTTTGTCATCCAGGGGGCTGAGGGCTTTGCACTGGGGTTTTGTGCCTCCTCATGTGGCTGGTGAGACCCATGTGAGCCCGGAATGTTCTGCCGCACACTGGGCAGGTTATTCCAGCTGGAGCTTGTGTCATATTGGCCTTGTTTTTCTTCTCTGGCGTTTTTCTTCTGCCAGCGTTGTTCTCTTTTCCTCAGCAATTTGATTTTACAAAGCATATATGAACTCACTCTGTCTGTTTGTCTGGTCAAAAATGTATACCTGTTATTTCTTCCACATCCATTTTCGGACTAAGTTGAAACTTCGCAAAATTATTCAATTGCATAACAAGACATAAATAAAAAACAATTAACCAACTAGTCAATTAAATACTGGTAATTATATATTTTTGTTTGATACCATCAAGGCTAATTAATCTTTCAATATTTAAGTATACAGCTTAAATATGTAGGGTTTCGTCCCCTTATATAATTTAATACGCTATTTCTCCCACACCAATTCCCAATTCTATTACTTAAAGATGTAGGTGTAAGTGCGGACCTTTTTCCCATAGATATATTTTTTTTTCTTGTTTCATATTTCTTACAGTCAAATGTTTGAGATGTATCTCTGTTGCAGTCTGTGATAGAACTCGGTGTCGCCATGTTCCTAGAGTGGCTCGCTCCCGCAGTCGCCTTTATAGTCATTGGTCAGCCGTTGATAAGCCAGTAGTCCACCTCTGGTCATCCACTGGTCAGTTGAAAACATCACTGTTCGCACACTACGAATCAAATTGAAATTTCGGAAACATGGGAAAATCAGTTGAAGTTCCTACATCTACAAACAAGAGTACCCAGGCTCCCCAGAGCAGATTCAATATGCTGGAACCCATAAATATACTTCTTATAACAATGATCATTTCTATGGTAACAACTTTGACTTAACAAAGCATATATTAACTCACTCTGTCTGTTTGTCTGGTAAAAATGTGTACACGTTATTTCTCCCACATTCATTCTCGGATCAAGTTGAAACTTAGCTCAAGTATTCATTGACATGAATCAATTTTTAAAAAGTTACAAACTAGTTAATTAATTACTGGTAATTAATTATTTTGTTCAATACCAGAAAGGAAAGTAGTTTATCACTATTTACAGATATGATTAAATTTGTACGGTTTCGTCCCCTTAGATAATTGTACACTTTATTTTTCCAAAACCCATTATTGGATCAAGTTGAAACTTTAAACAATTTTTAATGTACCTAACAAAACATGAATAAATTTGAAAAATTAACCAATTATTGGTAATTAAATATTTAGTTTGATATCTAATAATGGGAAATAACTTCTAAATTATTGAGAGATATAAGTGTAGTGCGGAGTTCTTTTCCTTAGAGAGGATTTGTTTTTTTTAAACTATTTTTTTAAAGTATTTTTTTAAAAGCCAGATTGAGTAGATCTCTTTGCTATGCTAAAACAGTCCCACTTCCACAGACATTACGTACAAATTAAACATTTGGTTACTTACTTATGTTAAATGGACTTTTTTTCTAAATTATTCGCACGTGCAATTATATACTATACTCTCATACACGTTCATGTCAAAGTAGTGGTTTCCCCTTGATGCAAATCCTTTGTTTAGCATGGCTGTCTTGGAGCACCTCCAATCCTGTGTCATGTGTATTTGTTTCTGATTTCAGTTGTGGGGAATTTTTATGGTCATCAGTGGTTGCATAATGAGATTTTTCAGCTACACCTTGCTGAACGGTCTGATCGAATCCTCCAAGGAAATGTCTACGGAGAAGAAGTTTGCCAAGAATTCAGCTGGCCAGGATGTGACACCACTCATGACTGAAGCCAAGACTATGCCAGATATAGGAGACTGGTAAGAGGGAATAAAATGATTCATTGGCAAAGACAAGACATGAATCACTAACAAAAAAATAAAAGTAACCAATTAGTCTATTAATTGCTGTTGCATTTTTTTATATCCTCAAGGGAAATTAATTATTCCGTATCCAGAGATATGGCTAAATATTTAGGGTTTTGTTCGCTTAGATAATTGTACATGTTATTTTACCCACACCTATGCTAGGATCAAGTTGAAACTGTAAATAATTATTTATTGTACCTAATAAAACATATTTACATTTTAAAATCCACAAAGTCGATTGATTTTTTTGGAAATTAATTTTTGAGAGATATAGTTGTAAGTACGGAGTGATTTCTTCCCCCTTAGATTATCTTATTTTTTCAAAGTATTTTTTTGTTATACATTAGACTTTCGGCTTATTTTATCAACCCATATTTCCATCTCGTTTTGTTAAGCTAATCGTCTTAAGTACGAGTTTGTATTAACAAATTTTACTTTTCTTATTGACATTTTCAGGCTATTTGTCTTAGGTTCTGTGGTCATTTCTAACGGATCATTGACCATCATCTACTCTCTGCTTTGTTTCGTCGCCGCCTTTAAGGATTTGAAGATAATTCTTGCTGGTGTAAGTTCATCATCATGATCATCATCATCATCATCTTTCTTTTGCGTTTCTCGTGGAGCATACGGCCTCAGTAAAGCACGCCACTCTCTATGGTCTCTTGGTAGTTTTTTAATGACTTCCCAGCTCTTTCCTGTCCTCTCAGCTTCATCTAGTACACTGCGTCGCCACGTTCTTTTTGGGTCATATCGGTTAATATCAATTTACTTATAAGCTCTGGCTAGTGCCCCCCGTCAAGAATATGAAGCTAATTACATCAGCTCGAGTTACTCTCCTGCTCCAAGAATTATGAAGCTTATTCTGGCTGGTCTGTGCTAAAATCCAACATTTGGTTAATTGCGCTTCCGTCAGTGTTTATATAATTTGTTAGCTCTCAACAAAGAACTTAACACCGGAATAAATTGAAATCTATCAGATGGTCAGTACTACCCAGAGCCAGATTTAAGACAGTGCAAGACTGTTCTACCACCAGTTGCCTTTACGTTTATTTTGTCAACAATTCAATTTGATAATAAGGGCAATGGGGTTATGTATACAAGTATTATATCTCTTTCTTCACAAATATAGCATGCTTTTATATTTATTAAAGAGGCGCGGTGGATGAGTGGTACGGCACTTTGCTTTCGAACCGAATTCGACTCCTATTGGTGAAGTCGCGAGGTAACGTGGGGTGACTTGACTCTGACACCTTCGCTCGCATATAGGGTCCCTAAAACTCTTCTAGAACCCAACGGAACGTCACTCGTCTTTTCTAGTTAATCACATGACCGTTTCCAACGTGACTGGCCTGCGTAGTGTTCACTTTAGATGTTTCTGGATACTTAGCCAGTCATCGCGGTTGACCTTCGCCACTCGTCACGGTTGACCGCTCGTGTGTCGTTGACCAGAATTATAACACTATATATATATCTCTGATGTCATAATTATTTGACAACATTTCCACATTTGATATTTCCAGGATATCGTCTTGATATTCCTCACCATTGCTCTCCTGGTCTACATCGTTCAAATTATTTACAATCCATTCTTCGGGGTAAGTTCAACAAAATTTGGCATCCAGAGGAGTGGTGGCTCAGTGGTAACGCGCTTGGCTTTCGAACAGGATGGTCCTAGGTTCGAATCCCAGTGAAGACTGGGATTTTTAATTTCGGGAGCATCTAAGTTCACCCAGCTCTAATAAGTCAGATTACATGGCATAAATTAACATTCTGCTGGCCACCTGACACCTTTGCTATCTTTTGATCACAGAAACAGATGACCTCAACATCATCTACCCTATAGATCTTCTATCCTATAGACCGCATGTTCTGAAAGAGGAGCTTTACTTTTACTCTTTTATTTTAAATCCTTTGAGTGGATGATGGACCACGTATATTCAATCCAATTCTCAACCAATCCAACAAAATCTTATCCACTTTTTAGTCATTGTTTAGAGTTGCCAAACGTTTAAAAAAAAATTATACTTCAGAGCGACACCAAATATTTTAAAATGTTGTTTCCTTTAGTAATTGTCAGAAGATCCTTAATTAAACCCATTTATCATCTTCATCGTCATCTAACTTCACGGGTGAAGTCTAGAGTCCTTCTTAATAAAGTTTTGGACATAAAAAATCTTACACAATTAAAGCTAGTCACAAGTGTGAGAGTTTGGCTTACCAGGCCTGTCGTAACGGAATTCAGCAAGTCAAAAGTGGTATGAGACATAAGGTCGTCTTCATCCCCGCAGAATGGACACTGTGATTCGAAGTTTGGCCTGAACATTGCAGTGTACGAATCAACGGGACAATGCCCCGCACTAAGCTGTAATTTTTGTGTTCAAGCCTGAGCAGCTTCCACAATTGGGAGACACAGACAGGGCGCCTCATACTCAGAAGGCTCCAAAACTTTGCAGGCTTTTTGTAGCTTCTTCCCGATATACTCGAAGATTATTTTACATTGAGACGCACAGCATAACGGCGTTAATTCAATTCTGATACAGAACTTCAAAATTATTATGATAGCTTTTATATAGCGCTACTTTCATGCTTATAGCATGCTCAGAGCGCTTTGGTCCAATCTCATTTGTGGACCGGTGGGGGGGGAGGGGGTATCTAGGAGTTGGTTTTCCGTGCTGCCTTCAGGGGCTCAGTAAACACAGCTCTGCCCGAGTCGGGTGTCGAACCTCGAGCCCCTACTAGGTAGCCAAGACAAGCCAAGTTCAAGCGCACTTAGCCTCTCGACCACGCTTGATACAGAACTTCAAAATGTATAGACTTGATACAGAACTTCAAAATGTATAGACTTGATACAGAACTTCAAAATGTATAGACTTGATACAGAACTTCAAAATGTAGAGACTTGATACAGAACTTCAAAATGTATAGACTTGATACAGAACTTCAAAATGTATAGACTTGATACAGAACTTCAAAATGTATAGACTTGATACAGAACTTCAAAATGTATAGACTTGATACAGAACTTCAAAATGTATAGACTTGATACAGAACTTCAAAATGTAGAGACTTGATACAGAACTTCAAAATGTATAGACTTGATACAGAACTTCAAAATGTAGAGACTTGATACAGAACTTCAAAATGTATAGACTTGATACAGAACTTCAAAATGTAGAGACTTGATACAGAACTTCAAAATATAGAGACTTGATACAGAACTACAAAATGTAGAGACTTGATACAGAACTAAAAAATGTAGACTTGATACAGAACTACAAAATGTAGAGACTTGATACAGAACTACAAAATGTAGAGACTTGATACAGAACTACAAAAAGTAGAGACTTGATACAGAACTTCAAAATGTAGAGACTTGATACAGAACTACAAAATGTAGACTCTATTAGGAAAAACCGAGACTAATCGTTACAGAAGGCCTGAATACTGACCTGCAACGACGAAACCTGTAGACAGTTTAGAATCTCTTTCCGTGACCAAGGTACATGCCAGTTTAGGGTTAGAGTTTGGGTTAGGATCAGCGTTTTCTTTACTATATTTTTGTTTCCCTTCGAAAAAAAATATTTTTATCTTTTGATGCAGTTTCATGAGATCGCTAAAAATCAATTGACCAGCAAAATCCAAAGCTCTTATACAATAGAATCTGTCAACAACACTTTCACAGCCATGATGAACTCTATTATGGTGTTGGTGAGTTGATTTGATGCCATTCAATTGTGGGTAGTTAATTCCTGAACGAGATCTTTGGGCGCCTCTGAGTCCACCCAGCTCTAAAGGGTACCTGACATTAGGTGGGGAAAAGTAAAAGCGGTTGTTCGTTGTGCTGGCCACATGACACCCTCGTTAACCGTAGGCCACAGAAACAGATGACCTTTACATCATCTGCCCTATAGATCGCAAGGTCTAAAAGGGGAATCGTACTTTTTTTTAATGTTCATGGTAGACTGATGTGTAAAATAAATTTTGGCGGGATATTTTAAATATTGGAAATTTTGAATAAATTTTAATGATATCGAATTTTAAATAATGCGATGTTTGAAGATGCGAGTGTTTTGATACTTGTTAGTCATAATGTGGTCACATCGGGATGTAGTTTATCTTCAGAATAGAATGTAGTCAACCTAGATCTTTATCCGACACGGCTCTTTCTAGGCTTCACTAGTGAAAACATCTGGCACATAGAACTCGGATACCAAAAGTCGGCTGTTAAGTAATCTGCGATAATCGATTCCATCAATATAGAAACTTTCGACAATTATAGACAGTCCGCTACATACACAAGAAAAAGGGGTGTGATCGTTGTCGCATGCTGACAACTACTTGGATCCACAAATAAGAGCCTCTGGGTGGAGACCAAGGTCAATGAGCTGCTCAGAGAGCACGACTGCCCAGTTGACAGAGAAACGTGATTTGTTTAGCGTGACTGTTTCCCGGGGGGGGGGGGGGGGGGGGGTCAGATGATTTGGCATTTCTTTTGTTTTTCTTCCCCCTTTCTTTTTTATAATTTAGTGGAAATAATGTGGAAAGGTCCTGATATAATAAGCGGCAGACGACTTCGTTTAACTCATATATATCTTGTGTCCCAACAGAAACAGTGTTGCGGTATCAGAGGAGCAGGTGATTTCAAAAATTTAACCTTTATTGACAACACATATAGTTACCCGGAGAAGTATCAGTTCATGGTAAGTTGACGTCATCAAAATGTGTGCGTCATTAACCCTTTGGTACAAGGTCTATGTAGTTTTCAAACTAAATGTGTCTACAAAAGTTTATAAAATGGAAAGAACCGCTGTCATTTCTCATCAACACTGCAAGAATTATTTCTTCTTTTATTATTACTGTTGTAATATTTATTTTTGAGTGCTAGGATGTGATGAATTGTTGATGTTACGATGACAATATGTTGATCAGACAATGCGTTTCTGATTATGTAATTTATTATAGATTTGTAATGTTAAACTAATAATGAACACTTCAATAAAATCGTAATGCCAGAGATTCAAATGTTAACTATAGATTCAAAACAACTAAGATCATAATACAAAATATAAAACTTTCATTCTGGAACTAGAAATTATTTTAATAAAATACACACTGTAGAATACAATGAATACTTTCACCGTTCCAGCTCCTCACTGAATATTTTAGTCCTTGAAATACGTTTGACCCTCTACCTCATGAGTCAAGTCATTGATTAACACGCATGACTAGATTGACACATAAACTATTTAGGACGTAATTATCTTCTTTGTTTTGAAGTGACGTCTGTAACCTATAAGATAATACCCCTCTTTAGACTTGGAAAACAATCAACCTGTCTCTTTTTATGGTATGGAATAAACTTGCCGCCGTTATGCAAATATTCCACCTATGAATGCATTAATAATGGACGTGCACGCCTCTGTTCCGTGAAACTAGACAAACAATATAACCATGAACTTCCCTGCAGGCGCTGCAGAAATCTAAAAAAAATAAACTTAATTTAACGACTGCTTTATGCTACATGACACCTATAATTAATTAATTAACACGAATTGATGAACTGATTGGTTATTTTCTTTTATTGATTCCATGGGTTGCCAACGACAATGAATGATTGTGCAAAGTTTCAACTAGATCCGAGGAAGCGGAGTTGATATAAGCTTTATAAAATCAAACTCAGAGATCTAAACACTTTCTTGCTACAAGTTACTTTCAATATTTGAACACGAGTCCAGATCTGTCATGCTCTTTAAGAAAACGAATCGGGGGATAGGTTGATGGAGTGTCAAAATAAATTGAGAATAGAAACAATCGCATGGACGCCATATTGACCACTGTTGCCAACTAAATAGCTGCCTGGTCGTGCGGTTTGTTCGCTGAACTGTTGATCAGACTTATCAATGGTCCCTGGTTTTCCCATCCAATGTCGTCCTGCGGGACGATTTTTCAAGGCACATCCGAAACCTGTAAAACAAACAAATTACAGTAATTACTTGGTGATATAAGCGAACTAGCTTCGAAATTTGATTCTTTAATGCTGAAATGTGCGCACCAATCATTATTAAAAGACTTTGCTTATCAATACGTCCAGATCCACCAAAAACGTTAACTATTTTTGGATGTATCTCCATGTATAAAAATATCAAATTAATTATCCTAAACCACTTTACTATTCATTCATTCTTCACATTTCTTATTCCATATGCTAGGACGAATTCTTACAAGCGTTCCTTTTTCTCTAGTGCCGTCAGAGAATGGAATGGGTTGCCTGAATCAGCCAGGAAAACCAGCGACTTATCAGAGTTAAAGTCACTGATTAACATGCATGACTAGATGGACCCATGAAATTCGTAGGATGTCATTGTCTTTAAAAGTAACTTGTTTTAAAGTAGCGACCGTCCATCTATAAGAAGAAGATAATAAACAAGACAATGTCAACGAACTCTGACTGTGATGACTATTCTAAGGAGACCCGTACTTGTCCATTTTTCACTATGGCTCTGCTTGTCTTGCCATGTGATTTTTTAGAAGCACGGCCGAGGCAGAGCACATGGAGTTTTGAGATTTCTTTCTATATCACCCTGTTGTCCGTATCTCAAGCGCTCATTACGCATGCGCTGTTCGCCGCCATTATAATCATGAGATATTTTTTTTTCCAGAGCTCGTTCAGTTGAGTCTAATAAAATTAGAAGCAGCTTTTCCGAGGCGCTTGTTTCGTCACATCCATAAATTTAGAGTATTGCTATTTAAATTGGAGTTTGTACTAAATTTAAGATTTAAGTTCTTAAAAAAAAAAGGGGGGGGGGTGGAAAGAAAAAGGAGAGATCGTTTTACCCAGATCGAGCTCGCGCCTTCACGACTAACAGCTGTCCGTCTCCCTCAGCTACCACCTGCGTGCTGCAAGACTTCTGTCTTCCAAGGAGAGAGCGAGCGAAAGATTTTCAGACAGCTGCTCAGTTGTGCGCAGAAAGGTTTGGATGATGCCAAGAATGTAAATCTAAAGGTCAGTGATTTCTGAAACATTTTGTTTTACTACATACTGTTCATTAGTTGGTGCACGTGTGTTTTCAATAATTTGAAGTGGGGACTAATTCACAACAAAAACAAGGGACTTGACCTAGTATTTAACTAACATGTTCACCAATAGTAATTAGAAGGTTATCTAAAGGAAAAAACTCTACACTTACAACTATATTGATAGTGTAGGAGTTATTTCCCTTATTATCAAACAAAATAATTAATTGACAAATTGCTTGATTTTTTAATTGATTATTGTTTTGTTAGGTACAATAAATAATTGTTTACAATTTTAACTTGAATATGAGAATGGGTGTGGGAGAAATAATTGGCAAGATTATCTAAGGGACCAAACCCTACATGCCTATCTTTAGCCACATCTGTGAATACTGAAAGATGAATTCAAACAAAAGAATTATTTTACCAATAATTAATTGATTCATGTCTTGTCTATACCAATGAATAATTGTGCATCTTTAACCTGTTGGCTGGATGTTGGAAACAGAGTGAGATAATATACGTAAAGCTTTGTAAAAACTATTTCCTAAAGTTACCTAGTGTCGATGGATTTAGAGATGTAAACTCAAAGCGCATGATTTGGCATAATTAGATAACCAAACACCCTTTTTAATTACAAAGCTAATATCAACTCATTCTGTCTGTCTGTTTGTCTGTCTAGTACAAAATTTTGAACATTTTATTTCTCCAATTTCCCATTCTCGGATCAAGTTAAAACTTTACGCTATTATTTATTAAACCTGACAAGACATGAATCAATCAAAAAATGAACCGGTTGATTAATTATTGTTGATTAATTATTTTGTTTGATATTGAAGTAAGGGGAATAAATACTGCTTAATGAGAGATGTGGAGATATATATATGGATTTAATCCCCTTATTACGTTTTGACACTTTTTTTTTTCTTCCAAGTTGAAATTTTGCATAATTATTCATAATCGATGACAATACAAGAATCAATCAATTTACCAATTCATTAATTAATTGGTACTAATTAATTAATTTTGTTTTAAATAGCAGTTAGGGAGCTAAACACTGTCATTTTCAGATAAATTGCTGTAATAAGAGGTTCTGTCCCTTAGATAAGCTTTGTTTTTAAAAAATAATCTTTTTCTCTAGTGCTTGTTTTTTATTTTGTATAGGAATAAGTTATTCGGGGGGGGGGGGGGGGGCGGGGGGTTCTAATTAACAAAAATAATTGGTTTTCTGAGCCTACATAAACAATGCTTTTTTTTCTGGATACCTGGATCTATTCTCGACCATTGAATCGATCTATCAAATAATGCCGTCGAATAGAAAAGCCACCTAATAAAAAAATGTCTAATAGAAAGCTGCCTAATATAAAATGTCGTCTAATAGAAAAACCGTCTAGTAGAAAAGCCGTCTAATAGAAAGGCAATCTTGTTTGATTGTTTTCTCAGGGCTGTTATGACGAAGTTTTCAGACATATTCAAGCTAGACATAGAGGTTGGCTCAGCACTGTCTTCATACTAATGATACTGATATCGGTAGGTCTGTTTCTTAATACCTTCAGTGTGTTCTTTCATGATGCAAGATACACATCTGAATGTGGATTTGTTGCGATTTACATATCTATGTCATAATAAGCTTATAGTAAGTTTAATTTATCAATCAGTTTGGATCACTCAAGTAAGACTAACAATAAGTAATCTGTGAGATTAGAAATATTTTTACCTATTGTGTTTGTTCAGCGCAATTTCGTGTTTTTAGCTTTCTCGGTGCCCTAAATCGAGACGAACCCATTTAGGAATTTGTCTATGCCACAGACCTATATATATTATATCTATGGAAATCTTTTTAAACTACACAAAAAGTCGTGAAAAACGTTTTTAAAAAGATGAAACAAGGCGTTGTTTTGTAAGGTAATTATAAGAAGTAAAGTTTTTTTCAACCCTAACCTATGTAACATATAATGTAATGTTTATATCTAGATCTAGTAATTAAACATCGAAAATAAGTGGCGGTATAAGCTGAATTAGTCCCCTTTATAGGTCGTCGTCTGAGTCTTAGTGACCACAACATGAAAAACAGAAGACCATAGAAACAATATATAATTATACCATCTAGCTTGTTCATAAGCTTTCTACTAGCAGAGTGGTTATCGTGTTGGCTTGAGAAGCGTGAGAAGACTTGAGCCATGAGTTCGAATTCAGGTCGTTCCTCCTTTTTTTTAAATTATTTTTTTATACATGACTTTTGTGTGTGTGTTAGTCTGGATGACCAATTCAATGACATGCCTGATCCAAACTAATTGAGACAAGTACGCTTAATATCAGCTTTGTTGTTGTTGTTTATAGTTGTGTTGTGTATATTTACTTCTTTACTTTCCCTTCCTCAGTCTCGTTCAAGTCATCCCATGATGCTGTCTTCCCATCGCTTCTTTTGTCTGCCTCTCTTTCTTTACGAGCTTTGAGCGACCCGTGATGCTTAGAAATGGTTTGGCCTAATATAAGCTTAGTTTATAATGCTCCCAAACAGATACTCTTTGCCGCTGAATTCAAGTATCACTTCCTCGAATGGAAAGAATCGATATATAATTACTCCACATATAGTTTAGGCCCATGAGTTTAAGTATCACTTCCTCAAATGGAAAGAATCGATATATAATTACTCCACATATAGTTTAGGCCCATGAGTTTAAGTATCACTTCCTCGAATGGAAAGAATCGATATATAATTACTCCACATATAGTTTAGGCCCATGAATTCGAATATCACTTCCTCAAATGGAAAGAACACTCCTCCACATGTACTTTTGGCTCATGAATTCCCTAACTCCCCCCCCCCTCCCGGCCAAATTAAAGGAATACGGCATAAACTTTCTTTAACCATTTTTTTTTTGGCTTCTCAGTTCTAAATCTGGCACAGTGGCGTACCAAAGGTAAGGCGATGAAAGCCGCACGGCCGTAAGAGCGTATGTGTCGCTGAAGCGGGTATTAAAACACTTCATCGATTAAAATTCATTTTAACCTACTTGAGGCCTTTCTTTGGACAGGAGCGTTTGTCTGCATATCATTTTTTTAATGAGCTTCTTTGTTTGTCTGATGAGATCTCTATCCGGATCACATTTTGCAGGCTGGTCAAGTAGGCCTGACCATTCTTTCAATGCTGACAACTGGCCCACCACCTCAAAAGATCATCTTCACATCTGTCCCGCAGGTGGACAAAAGGGACGCTGCGATTGAAGTGTCCATGTCGCCCCTTTACGCACCAACACCGAGAGCCCCGGTATACATAGTGGAAGACGCGCCAGTCAAGGTCATCTTAAAGAAAACCTTCAGGCCTTACAGTGTCGTCAGTGACTATCCCCAAGCGGACCCGAAGAGAATCCGGTCTACTGAGATCTGGTAGCTAAAGTCAGTATCCGTTTTTGCGGCCTCCGAAAGGGGAAAAGACGCTATTAGTTTTGTGTGGCTTGTTTGTAGTCCATCCGTCTGTCCGTCCGTCCGTCTGTCCGTCCCGTTTAGATCTCATATTTCTAAGTTAAGTAAGTTCTGTAACACTAACTACTACATTTACACACACAAAATGTTAAAAAAAATTTTAAAGAAAAAATCTATTTAGTATGCATATAAGTTGGACATAATTTAAAAGAACAATAAATAAGTAGATTTTCATATTGTCACGTGAACTGCACATGTACAAAAGCCATAACCTTGAGGATTTCAATAAGAGATTGACCCTTTACAAAACAATAAGATTTTTATCATAAGACATCAGTTAGGCCAGGTTCACATCTAACTTCACATTCACTTTCACCTATCCTTTGGACCGCTGGGCACCACACAAGATCTGTCAACCCTTTTTATCCATTTTTCTCTGTCATTTTTCTTTCAATGAATTTCATTCTGATGTCCTTTCTGAAAATATTGAAACCAACCTTTTTACCTACCTGGGTGGAACACTTCGGGGACGGATTTTGAGTTTGTGTTTCCAGACAAACTGTCTTTGTAACCTTGTTATTTCAGCTTTTTTCTCGTTTTATTATTTCAGTTTTTTCTCTATATAATATGGATTATATAGACTATTTAAACAATAATATATTCTTGTGTCACTGCTAATGCGGAAATTGGAATGCTGTGAACAGTTTTAACAAGTTCCCTGATTATAACGGAATTCATGATTAGTTCCTTAAAGAGATAGGGATCGATGGATCAATAGATAGATAGATAGAAAGATAGATAGATAGATAGATAGATATATAGATAGAAAGATAGATAGATAGATAGATAGATAGACAGGTAGATAGATAGATAGATAGATAGATAGATAGATAGATAGATAGATAGATAGATAGATAGATAGATAGACAGACAGACAGACAGACAGACTGACTGACTGACTGACTGACTGACTGACTGACTGACAGACAGTGGTGGGTTGGTTTATCGCCTCTTGGCTTGTGGTTCATGTTTCAATTGTGTTCTAGTGACTTAGCCTCTGGAATCAGGCCAACTCATTCACATGTGGATCCGACTGTTTATTAAAACTGCCACGAGTAGGTACGAGGGTCTCGTTAGCCTTGGTTGTCCCCCTCGGAGAAAGAAAATTCTAACGCATTAGGTGTCAACCTTGAGAAAAAATAATCAGAATCCGATGTCCCTATGAACAGTTTGTAACGCTATTTTAATGTCTTGCCACTGTTTTGTATGTTGAATTATATCAGAAGATGCATGTGTGTATGTGTAGATGTGCGGGCGTATTTTGATGCAATTACAAAACATTCCCAAGACTGGAGATTAAAGTCCACCACAGATGACTTTAGTAAATCAGTGAAGACGAAGAAAGTGTACAAAATAAATGGGAGAGAGTTAAAGAGACACTTCATAGCAGGTGACCTTTGGAAAAGTAAAATATGCACGCAAAGACTGGATCCCACCCGAGACTATGCGAAAGAGAATATGGGCACACTTTGCACAAAGCACCAACTAGCATCACAAGGCAGGCATTGAAGTGGAACCCATAAGTCAAGAGAAAGAGAGGGCGTCCTAGAAATAACTGGAGGCGGGAACTAGAGGCAGACACGTTAAAAGTTTTGTTAAACCTGGCACACGATAGAAAGAATGGAGCAGGACAGGCGACAGACCTGCACCCGTTCTAAGCAAACTTACAAACTTCGACGCAGTATTCATTTGATGTAGATTTATTGTTTGCGGCACACACTCCGACAGGGGTGTAAGCAAGTAAAATACCACACTTCAATAGTGTACGTAATCCTAGTACAGAATGGGAACAGTGTATTCTCTTATCACTAATGAGATGTTTACGGTGTGAAGGTTCTACGCTTAATACTTGTTTCCAAGCTATCTAGTCTCTGTTTTAAAAAAAGCACGTCATTAGTGTCGCGTTCACAGTGTGTCGTCTGATGTGCGTCTCTACGCAATGCTTCACTCAGAAAGATCCTGCTGCTGATCCCAAACCAAATCGGGTATTCGCCGGGTTTGTTTGTTTTTTTGGACCCATCAGCGGCCTCGAGCAGGGAAACTACTGGTCTATAGAGCGACAACGTTTCGATCCTAGCCAATGGGCTCCCGTTCAATGCCCCCAGTCTTACGTCTGAAGCCGGTTAACGAGTCTGCATCTCATCTCACTTCGGCCAAGACACCTAAAGGGGTGCAACGTCATAGGGAAAGACGGAAGGTTGGTACGTGGGAGGGGAGAAATGCTTTTTTTAGACACTTGAAATGTTGAGATGGTTTTTTTAAAGCAAATTTACAAACTACTTCGATGCAATATTAATTTGATGTCTACAAATCATTTCATTGTAGATTTTAATACTTGTTTTGTTCTATCTCCTTTGCAGGTACATAATCTACACCTCACGAACGTTTTCCGTAGAGAGTCATGGGCTACAACTCCCGAGAGATATTGATTTGCCAGCTCTATCCGCCTCAATGTTTGATGTCACTGATATACTTGTACTTGTAGTTCTGAAATCTCAAACCTGTAAACTTAAAATGCCCTTTAACACGTAGACACTTTCATAAGAACACATGGGGGCCCTTCCCGCCACTATAGTGCAGTCTTGTCACCCACATTGATAGAACATGAGTGATAGAGCATAACATATTTTCATTTCTATATTCGAATAGAGACGTAATCAGGTATTGTTACAAAGACCACACGATACACAGACCACACGATACACAGACCACTCGATACCTTTACGAATCAGAAATCTGAAGAGGCTTGAACCATGCATTGGAAATCATACAGCTTAGATAAAATGTGATGGATTTAGAATTTTACAATGGGCATCAAAACTTTAGTCTTGCAGATGTAGGCGAATGCTAGTGAAGACAATGTGCACAATGTTTTCAGCATTATTGTTATTATAATGGAATCAAACTTATCGTTGACGACAGGTAAAGATGGACAGTAGGGGATTAATTTCGAAAATAGCAGTATCTCAACAACGGCCGTATCTGTAAAGATATAAAACTATGCTTATCATCTGTAGTAAGTTCAACTCTGGGCTTATCATCCGTAGGAACTTTAACGTTAAAGCTTACCATCTTTAAGAACTGCCACTGTAGGTTAAATCTAAATAACTCAATTGTAGGCTTGTCTGCTCGTGATCTGTAGGCTTCGTGACAGTAACGATTAAAAAAAAGATATTTAAAAAATAATATAAAATTCTGGTCTTATTTTCTCATGATTCAAGTTTTCTTGTGCTTTTTTTTTTGTTATTGTTGTTTTAATTTATTAATTGACCGTAATAGTCTTTTCAGTATTTTGAAGAATTCAAACTATACAGATGACTAAATATATGTTTCTGTATGCGGCATTATGCGGCTAAACCTAAACATTGAAGTCAACTTGTTAAAAAATCAGGGGCCAGTGTGAGTGAACCTTGAGCAGCTTACAACACACACTTCAACAGTCTGACAGAACCTGCGACACTGCTGATCCCAAACTGTATCGGCTATTGTCAGCCGTATTACCGTAATTATGCCATAACTGAGTATATTTAAAATTGCGTGGCTTCTATTGTTACGTAAATCTAATATAAATTACAACTAGATCTGGAAGTAGATCTAGACTTGATCTCAGGAGCTCTAAATCAGAACTTTAAGTCTAGCGTTAGATCTAGATGCCCATATAATGATCATATGTCTGACTCCGCCATGTTGGCTCGACCTAGATATATCATATGTCTCCAGACAAATTTACATTTATTTTATTTTTTTTACATTGAAAAATGTTAATGGTCAAATCAGAGTTTTCACCGTGTGGCCAACGAGCTGGTCATTCTTTTCTCAGCGTTATACATCAACTGTTAAATTTCTAGGAAAATCGTTAGAGGTGTTTTTGAGATCAGCTGTACATTTCTGAAAAACTCCATGAAGTTTTAACTTGAATAGAGGTATTTTAATAACAGAAAAATAAGAGAAACCGATACATGCAGTTGTACATTAAAATCTATGTACACTGCGTGTTTGCTTGACATCTTCTCTAGGCCATGGTAATATTGGTAGTGGGTATTTCCGCTTAAAAGAACGCACCGAAAAAATAACCTACCGGAAATTTTTTTTAAGTGAATCAAAAGAAACATAATGCACATAGACATATAGGCTTTATTTATATATGTCTATGATAATGCACTTTATGGGATGCTCCAGGTGCAATCGCAAGCTAGACCGATCTAGGTCTTCGTCGAGGTCTAGCTGATCAACCAGATTTTCATCATGCCAAGACCTTTACTATCTCTTTTGAAGTTTTTTAATTACATTACTGAATAAGAAACTTCGAAACAAAAATTGGTAGATCTAGATCTAATAATTTGATGTTGGTTAAAAAAAAACACAACATCTTCAATTATAATGGAACCAACGTTCTAAGTCTACGTATTTTTATCAAGACCTTTCTCTCTAGCTAGAGGACTAGATCTAGAATATACAATTATTATATGCATAAGATCCATCTTTCTAGATATAATTAATTTAAAGATCTAGATTTGGCTTGACTTGTCAGTTAATCAAGATTTGATTTGACTGGTCAGTTAATCTATGGATCTAGATTTGATCTGACTTGTCTATTAATTTATAGACCAAGATTTGAATCGACTGGTCACATCCACAGTTATTCTAGATTCGACTTGACTGGTCACATAATTTATAAAGATTTAACTCATTTGGTCACTTAATTTATAGATCTAGATTTGACTTAACTGGTCAGTTAATCTAAATTTGATATAACTGGTCATTTAATCTATAGATCTAGATTTGATTTGACTGGTCAGTTTCAGACGCTTCTTAAAAATTAAGAGTATTATCTCCTAACTCAAATTTCCTGCAGGACTGCAAGGGGGTTTGAACTCGGGACTCTCTTAAAGACAGTCCGAAACGCACGACACTATTAGACCTATCAGGCTCAAACTGTCTGTTACCCACTTTCTTTTGTCATTTCTCTGTGATGTCTACGTCAGTGATGCTAAGCTTACTAGTCGAGGGGCATAACTTCGGCCAGTGAGGTGGGCGCTATCTAGCTTCTTGCAACTCCTATCCACGTTGCATAATGGAGTCTTAAAGGGTCAGTTTCATTAAACTCAATTAGGTTTTGTTGAGATGCGGCCCATGGCTTGTGCATAGAAACTTGACTACCATGTCCAGATAGATTGGACAGCACTGATCTACGTTTTCCTAGATTTATTTACTCATAGTATTAAACAACCCCCGTGTGTTTCAAAAATTAAATACCCTTGTTTCTATACATGCCTATATAAATTTCATTAAAAAGTATGAAGTAAATGATAAATTCAGTCTTCCACACATGTTCCTATTTGGCTGTTACATCTCCGCGTATTTCTTATAAATGTTTGTTTCACTTGTCGCCTTTCTTACATTGCATTCCTTGAAATGTTCCAGATATTTGCGTAAGATTAGGTAATAAGTATTATGCTTTAACAGTTAGTATCATCTTTGATGAGCACCTGATTATGTAACTTACATTTTTTTTCTATACGTAGGCCTATATTCAACTTTTAAACACATTGAATTTTTTTTTTTGAATGGTAATCAATGTTCGCCCATTTTTGTGTCTCTAATTACTCTTATGGCGTCGCAGTGGCTGAATGGCTAAGCGCTTTGCATCTGAACCTGGGGTCCTAGATTCAAATCTCGGTGAAGACTGGGATTTTGAATTTTGATTTTTTTCATTAAGCCTCTGAGTCCACCAAACTCTAATGGATGCCTGACATTAGTTGGGGAAAGTAAAAGCGTTTGGTCGTTGTGCTGGCCTCCTGGCACACTGCTCGTTAACCGTTGGACAAAGAAACCTTAACATCATCTGCCCAATAGACCGCAAGGTCTGAAAGGGGAACTTGACTTTACTTACTACTCTTAAAGGTACGAACCAGAGCGTTTGAGCTTGCTCATTCTCTCCAACTATGAAGCGGACTCCAGATGACTAAAGACACTTGAGTTTTTGTAAAAAGAAAGAGAATTAATTTTCTTACCAACATTACGATTAGGTGTCATTTCTAGTCTCAAGAAAACTATTGCTATAAACATATAAGTCAACAAGCGTTTTGTTTTCTATTGTAGTAAGGCAGAAGGGGAAAAAAACAGAATTGACCATTTGAAATGTTGAATGCATTAACAATGTGGCGTTACTTTTCCCCAGAGTCTCTGCTAGTCTCAAGAGTCGATGGGCTCAGATTAAGAATGTTGTACTCGAGCTTGTTCCAGTCTCTGTCTGCCTCCATGGTGGTCACCTTTGTAAGTTTGTGTAGTAGAGATGTTTTAAGACTGACCAAATGGCATGCAGCTTATTAAATCCATTTATTCCACACAAAAAAAAGACCTGAAATCAAACTCGAGGACTCAAACTTCTTTAAGCCTACAAACTAACCACAATGCTAGCGATTCGCTTATGAAAATGGAAGGTTTTATAGTTATCTATCTGTTGGCTTCAAACATTAAAGCGGAGACCTACAAAGTATTAAGGGGGCTAATTCACATCAGTCAATTACAATTTATTTTCATTGTTCAATACCAACAAAACAGTTAATTACCAATAGTTAATTATCTGATTGGTTAGTTCTTTAATGATTCTTTTTTTTTAAGGTAAAAGAAATAATTATTCAAGATTTAGCTTGATCCGAGATTGGGTGTGGGAGAAAAAACGTATACAAACTTTTTTACCAGACAGGCAGACAGACAGACAGAGTTCATATAAGTTTTGTAATAATTTTGTAACAAGATGCACATCTATTTAAAAACTATACATTAACTTAATCCAAATCTTTAGCTTTCGTCATACAACAGAGCTTACATCAGCCACTTTCTGGTTGCCCTTTCTGCGTATAGTCTTTTTGTTTGTTTGTTTATTTTTTCTGTTAAACAATTCATAAGTGAACACTTGTTTTTACAAAGCTTATATCAACTCTCTCTGTCTGTCTGGTAAAAAATTTGAACACAATAATACAAAGTTACAACAACTGTCTATCTGCCCCATCTATCTATTCTCGGATCAAGTTGAAACTTTGCTCAATTATTCATTGGCAAAGACAATACATGAATTAATTTAAAAAAAACAATTAGTAAATTCACCACCTTTACCTATCCCTTAGTCTGTTGGACTGTTGGGACAACACACAAGATCTGATGACCGTATTTCTCCATTCCTCTCTGTCCTTTGCATTTGATAGAATTTCATTCACTTACAGGTCTGTCCATTTTTTGATGTCGTCTTCCCATCGCTTTCACTGACTTCGTCTTTATCTTTTTTTTTTCCTGGTAATGTTCCCTGAAGGAAGGTCTTTGCAAACCTTGACGACTTTTTCCATTGAGTTTTAGTTTGCAATTTGTTTACAATAGTTAGCAGGTTGTCGTGGGGTCCAACCGCTGTAGTAACCATGTCTTTAATCTCTTCATTTGTGATGCGGTCTTTGTATGTAGAATGTTAGAATCTTTCTGTAGCATCTCAATTTCATTGCTAGGATCCTTCTCTCTAATTCTGCAGTCAGCGTCCAAGATTCGCAAGCATATGAGAATGTGGCCATGACCGGGAGTGCATCAGACTGATTTTTGTGCCGAGGGCTATGCTTTGTCTTTCCATATTGTTTTTAGTTTTGCAAGTGCTGCTGTGCATTGTGCAATTCTGGCCAGTTGTTCAGGTTTAGTTCCTTTATCTGACACGATAGCTCCGAGGTAGGGCCGACCTTAGGCATAAACAAACTAGGGCCTCCAATAGGTGGGGGGCCTTCCAAGGACTAAAATAAATTTCGAGAAAAAATTGCGAAACTTGGATCAGATCTCAAACTATGAGTCTATGACTCTATATTACTCTACTACGGAATTTGCGATATATGAATTTCAGTTATTTGTCGATTTAGATACAGACACAGTCACAGAGTTTTTAGAAAGTACGTAATTTTATGTTTTCGCTGTTTTGTTTTTCTCATTTCATTTAGGGCCTCCGGCCATCACACGTGTACACATTGTACTTTGAACATTAAACGGACTTTATCCAAGTATCAACGGAGCTTAACCAAACTTGATCCCTTGTTGAATACATACAGCATAACAGCGAGATGTTTTTTTTTCTTACCACTTATAAAAATACATATGCACGCACAGACACACACACTCTCATAATACTTATAAATACAGGCTAGAAAATAAGAGATTACTACGCAATACATTGTGCGATTACGTCATTACATTAAGAATATACATGTCTTCGAGTTACTGCCCTTCTGCTTCCCCTCTATCACAGTTGTGCGGCGCCACTTTCTTCACAATTGGCCTGTTGATGACCTTCTGTCAAAAACTTATCATGGAGGACTTCCTGGATCCGGTGGTCAAGAAAGCTAACCTGACCAAACTACTGATCAACAGTTATGAATCAATCGTACCTACTAAGGTAACGCATCATATCTCCCAATACCTAGAACAGGGTTTCTCAAACTAGGAAGGAGGGGCCACATCGATTTTATTTTTATAAGATCGAAAAATCTTTTGTGTTTGCAATATAGCAATAAAGCTACAGGTGAGTATTAATAAATCGGATGAACTTTTTGACCCAATGTTTAATAAATGAAATCCTTAAATGCAAGGAAATAGTTTCACCTGTTTACAAAGCTAATATCAACACACTGTGTGTCTGTCTGTCTGTCTGTCTGGTAAAATGTTTGTCCACGTTATTTCTCCCACACCCATTTTCGGATCAAGTTGAAACTCGGCAGAATCATTCATTGGCATTGACAACACATGAATCAGTAAAAATAAAATTAACCAATTTGTCAATTGTTTATCGGTAATTAATTATTTTATTTGATACAACAATGGAAATGAATCCTTCAGTATTCACAGGTACGGCTAAATATATCGTGTTTCGTCCTCTTTGATAACTGAACACATTATTTCTCCCACACCCATTCTCGGATCAAGTTGAAACTTAAAGAACTATTTATGGCACCTAACAAAACATGAATCATTTAAAAAATTAACCAATAAGACAATTATTCGCTACTAATTAATTATTTTGTTTGATATCGATTAATTAGAGATATAGTTTTAAGGGCGGAGTTTTTTCCCTTAGGTAAGCTTTATTTTTATTTTTTTTAAGGATTTTTTATATTTTGCTTGTTACTGTTTGTTTTGTTCGAGAGACCTTTGCAACCAGATTTTAAAATGTGTCTTAAATGAAGACATTTAAATACGTCTCCCCCAGTACGATTCTAGAACAAACTTGTTTTTCGAAGGTTTGGTCAGTTCTCTATCGAGTGACGTTCATTGGTTCATGTCAACCAAACAGTACCCGCAGCTAGAGCATTATCTGGACACCAGGAAGAACTTGTAAAATCAAGCCTTTAACAATTGTGCTTTCAAACTTTGATTTGACGATATAATTTCCGTATCGGCTTGCCCCACAGTGTCTGAATGTAACTTTGTTTCATGTTCTCTCTACTCACTAAGAAATATGTTGCTTTGTAGACGTCAGGAGAATGCATTTCCGAAGCAATGCATGCAAGAAAACGCACACCTGAAGCTTGCAGCTTTACGAATCTAGTGGTCTCGGGTTTAAATCTTGATGGGATTTTGAATTTTGGAATTTTTATGGCACTCCTGAGTCCACCCAGCTCTAATGGGTACCTGACATTATTTGGGGAAAGTAAAGGCGTTTGGTTCGTTGTGCTGGCCTCATGAGACCCTCGTTAACTGTGGGTCACTGAAAAAGATTATTTTTACACTATCTGCACTTTATATTGCTAGGTCTGAAAGGCGACCTTTTTTTTGTGTTACTTTTAGAGGAACCCATGTAACGTTGGACTTTCTTCTTGATCGTTGAAAGTGCTTGAATATGTCGCAGGTGTTCTTGTTGAAGATAGTGCTGAGATGTGCTAAAGTTATTACAAGAAGATACTGAGACGTGCCGGGGATTCTGTAGATGTATATCTCTAGATCTAAATGCTATCTTAGAGATTCAATAAACGAAGATCCTTTATAATTCAAATACAGAACTTTAATTCAATAACTAGGAATCACTGTATTTACAGAATGTACAGAAATAAAACTGTATCAGATGAATAACTTTGTTTCAAAGTTCAATAATAAAAATATTTAAATTTACTACTAGATCTAATGAAATACAATATTTGTCTCTACAAACTCTAACTCAAAACTACAATACGTCCTATCTCTACAAAGTTTACATTCCGATTGAAGGTTCTCCATGGCGCCTTTTCTAATTTCCGATTTGACACTTGGCTTAACAAATGAAATTATTTTTTTCTACCAATCAAATCACTTCCTGTGAGATGTCACGCAAATTTGATTGACGTGTGTCATGGGTATATCCGACAACTACAGTCTGTTATCGCGTCCTTGGCATAGCTTATTTTAAATTATACTTTGATTTATTAAATTGATACGTGACACTCAAATCTCATGGTGACTTTGAATGGTCAAACTCACCATGGCTGTTGCCTACTTGTGAAAAAGGCAAAACGTTACATTCACCCACTCATGCACGTGTTCGGTGTCCAGTACATTATCAAATACTTGACACAATAATTTTGAGGAAGTGTACGATCTGATGCTTTTCATGTTGAGGGCCAGACTTTGTGGCAATTTCAGTGCCAATTAGGACACTCCGTTCACTCCTGACAACGATTCATATTTTTTTATTTATTTTTTTTTATTTTGCCGTTAGGATGACCTCCCGACGTCCGTGTACTTGGGCAGTTGGACCACTACTTTACCCTACGGGGTGCTGATCGTGGGAGTAGCCATGCTGGCCTTCTCCGTCTTCGGTAGTTTCGCTGCTCGCTTCATGTCTTCATTGCCACTGACCATTGTGAGTCCTAGTGTTGTTCTTGTTGTTTTTAGTAAAGGTTAGAGTTCATTGGATAGAGGAATGTTAGAGTTAATTGTCAGATAACAGAATGTTAGAGTTAATTGTTGGTTAGAAAAATGTTAGTTATTCGTTGGATAGAAGAATGTTACAGCTATTTTTTTTTTTGGATAGAATAAGTAGAGTAAAAGTAAAGTTCCCCTTTTAGACCTTGTGGTCTCTAGGGCAGATGATGTAAAGTTCATCTGATTCTGTGGCCTACGGTTAACGAGGGTGTCATGTGGCCAGCACAACGACCAACCGCCTTTACTTTTCCCCACCTAACGTCAGGTACCCATTAGAGCTGGGTGGACTCAGAGGCGCCCGAAGATCCTGAAATTAAAAATCCCAGTCTTCACCAAGATTAGAACCCCGGACCTCGGTTCGGTAGTCAAGCGCTTTACAGCTCAGCCACCGCGCCTCCTGGATAGAATAATGTTACAGTTATTTGTTGGACAGAAAAATGTCAGATTTCATGTTTGGGTAGAAGAGTTGTTGTTGAATAGAAGACTGTAGGAGTTGGATAAACGTAATAGATCATCAGGACATGTCACTGCAAGTCTAACTAATGGACAGACGAGTGTGAACACAAGAAAGGTCAAGATCATGAACGATCGATAGGTTAGCTATATTAAAGATGATTGATTCAATTACAAATCACTACTTCTCCCACTCGCCATCGATGAAAAAAAAAAAAAATTTAACCACTAGTTATATTATTTTCCGTGTACCTAGAACAACTAAGCACCTTTCACGGTCGAAGCCGCAGCGGTTAAATTGGCCACAAACAACAACTAAGGCAGACTTTCACGGTCGAAACCGCAGCGGTTAAATTGACCACAAACAACAACTAAGGCAGACTTTCACGGTCGAAACCGCAGCGGTTAAATTGACCACAAACAACTAAGGCAGACTTTCACGGTCGAAACCGCAGCGGTTAAATTGACCACAAACAACAACTAAGGCAGACTTTCACGGCCGAAACCGCAGCGGTTAAATTGACCACAAACAACAACTAAGGCAGACTTTCACGATCGAAACCGCAGCGGTTAAATTAACCATAAACGTTTCTTTAGTCGTAATATCGACACAAATGTTTTTGAAAGACGACAAAATACCACATCGACACTTCCTGTTGGCCAAATTATAGGCCAACTTGTAATTTGCATGCCAGCAGAAATATATTGATATATATTAACATTTTAATGAGTGTGCACAACTCTTTATTTTATATTGGAGATAAATCCATTTCTTCGACCCAGTTGTGAATCAACTAGCAAAGAGCTTTCTATTTTGTAGCTAATTACCATGCTGGTGATGACCATCAATGGGCAGTACTGGTTGACCATCAATATTATGTACGTCACGTCAACGGTAAGGAGAAGTTTTAGAGAAATCTTTATGTCATTTATAAGATACGGGGAATCGATAATAAAGTGATAGAGCAGTGTGGAGAATATTTAATAAAGTGATAGAGCAGTGTGGAGAATCGATAATAAAGTGATAGAGCAGTATGGGGAATCGATAATAAAGGGATAGAGCAGTGTGTGGAATCGATATTAAAGTGATAGAGCAGTGTGGGGAATCGATAATAAAGTGATAGAGCAGTATGGGGAATCGATACTAAAGTGGTAGAGCAGTGTGTGGAATCGACATTAAAGTGATAGAGCAGTGTGTGGAATCGATATTAAAGTGATAGAGCAGTGTGTGGAATCGATACTAAAGTGATAGAGCAGTGTGTGGAATCGATATTAAAGTGATAGAGCAGTGTGGGGAATCGATACTAAAGTGATAGAGCAGTGTTGAGAAGTAACGCAGACAAGCAAAGGGATAATGGAGACCCTGCTATTATGAATAGAGAGGATCCAGTTAAGCTACCTCTCTCGCAGATTAAATGTCTAATGGGCATTACTAATGCCCTCCATTGGATTTTTTTAATTATCAGGCAGTACCGTAGAATAGGTTCTTTCTGGAATTAGTGGAACGACAGTAGAATACCCCTTACTTCCCAGCTAGGTGGGTAGCGCCAAGCATTATTTCCTTTATTTGTTACTTTTTAAAAAGCCCCTATTCAATAAAATAAAAGTAACCAATTAGTTAATTAATTATTTACCAAATTAATCCTTCAGTATTCACAGATACCTTACAATATGAAGGGTTTGGCTCCGTTACATAGTTGTACACGTTGTTTCCCCCCCACACCCAGTCTCGGATCAAGTTGAAACTATAAAAAAAAAATGTGTATTGTACCTCTGACAAAACATGAATCAATGTCAAAATTACCTGTTAGTCAATTAATTATTGGTAATAAATTACTTTGTTTGATATCGAATAAGGGGGGAAAATGCCCATTATTAAGAGATATATTAGTAAGTTCTGTGTTCTCTCCCTTAGATACGTTATTAAGGGTTGTTTTTTTTTTACTTAACTTGTTGTATTTTGGTCTTACTGTGAGCTTTGGTAACTTTCTTTTGTCTAATCGAGAAGTAGTTTTTTTTCTTTCTTGTACTCTTGTGAAAAAAAAACGAGTACTGTTTCTTTTTTGTAAAGTACTTTTGTAGCACTATAGGAACTTTCCCATTTGATGTTCTATTAGACTTTTTTATTTAATCTTACATCATCAATTGATGTTTTAACTTGTAGTATTAATTTAAGACCCTACAGTTTTTGATGTTTTATTTTGTTTTTAGCTTCACTCGAATACAAAACATGACCTTATGAAAACCTTACTTGAAGATTATGAAGTTGGCGCAAAGACCAAGAACTCTTTCTCCTTCTTCATGAACTCCATTATGCTCATGGTATTGTGTCCATTTGATTCATCTCTACAGTCATCTGCTCTTTGTCTACATACACATTTGATTCATCTCTACAGTCATCTGCTCTTTGTCTACATACACACTTGATTCATCTCTACAGTCATCTGCTCTTTGTCTAGATACACATTTGATTCATCTCTACAGTCATCTGCTCTTTGTCTAGATACACATTTGATTCATCTCTACAGTCATCTGCTCTTTGTCTAGATACACATTTGATTCATCTCTACAGTCATCTGCTCTTTGTCTAGATACAGGAGCCGTAGAAAGGCTTGTAGTTTAGTAGTAAATCTTGCAGTACACACCTGTACACACGCCCTTTCATTTCGTCCCTGGTTTTAGAATGTTTATTTTGGCCGGAATACAGAGGCGGACTGGGTATCAAAATCGGCCCGGGCATTACCATTTAAACCGGCCCACAAATGGCATGGCATATATTTTCGGTGTGGGCGGGATATATATATAGTGTGTGTGTATATATGTAATTAATCTTCATTACATTCTGATCTTTCATTCTTTCAAACGTTTTTTTCTACCCTAGAATACGCTCACCCTATGATTAGTGGAAAGACAGTACACACCGCCAAATGGCAGCTAGGGAGTCCGTGGGAACGCTGCGAGCTCCCCACATTGGGTCCGGGGCGAACGGAACCAAGCATTATTTCCGTTATTTTAAGCTTTAAAAAATTCATATTCTGAGGTATCTACAATGCAATTAGCCTGCTACTCTTCCGCTAGAAAACCAAATCTACTATTCAATGGAGTCCAGCGACTGGTAGAAAATGGTAAAATGCTTTAGTTTTTGTATTGGACGGGGAAGGGAAACCACAAAAAACCCTTTTAGCTACGCTCATGAAATTTGGTGACTATTGTTTGCTTAAGTTGGCTGCACTGGGGCAGTAAGTAAAGTTTCCCTTTCAGACAATGAGGTCTGAGGCAAGGGATGGTTTGAAGACTCTCCCCTCCCGGCTACGCCCATGTGTTATATTATAGGTGTAAGCCTAATTCTCTGCAAAATATATAAAGTTTGATAACGCATCGAAAACTGAATGTATGCATTCGTAGGATTACATAATGTATTCTATTTATACATGTATGTTGTCTGAAAACTATAAACAATACAATAGCAGCCTAATGAGTTTGAAGCTTTTTGGTATTTCTTATAGATTACAGAGTTTTTTTCAAAAAATAAGATTGTTACGTCTTACGCATTTCATGTGTCAATCTAGTCATGTATGTAGATCTGTGACTTAAAATATGCTAAATTATTGGTTTTCCTGGCTGACTCAGGCAACCCATTCCATTAAAAGATAAGAGAAAGCAGAACGGTTAGAGACGCACATACTTAATGTGAAAAGTTCTTGCTTACTCCTAGTACATTCTCAAAAACGTGATTTGTATATGAATATACCATGACCCATTATTTAAAATATAAATCTCCATTCATTAAATATCGGATGTGACAGCGCTATATAAATTATTGTAATTATTGTAATAATTTTCATCATTAATGACTTCATACTAAGTTGCTCGACCTACTAACACACTCTTTAGTGGACGAGGTCTTATCTGATATTTGTTCTGCGACTATTACAAGAAAAATGCATAAGCAGAACTTAAACCTATACGCTGCCTTTGTGGACCTCACTAAGGCTTTCGACACGGTCAGTCGCGAGAGTTTGGCGGAACAGAGCGCTCCGCCTGCTTACAAAAATCAGTGTCTACCAGGCGGTGGTTCTCTCAACCCTTCTGTATGGCACCGAGACATGGACACTATACAGGAAACATCTAAGACTTCTTGAGCGCTTCCACCAAAGATGCTTGTGCTTCATCATGGACATACGGTGGCAGGACCGCACTACAAACAGTGATGTCCTAGCGAACGCCGGTATGGACAGTATAGAGGGACTTCTTTTTGTCCGACAGTTACGCTGAGTAGGGCACGTATCCCGTATGGGAGACGAACGTATGCCAAAGGTGTTGTTTTTTTTTGGTGAGCTAAAAGGTGGTCGACGTAACAGAGGCGCCCTACGGAAACGCTTCAAAGACCAGCTTAGGCGTCAACTTTCCTTGGCTGACATGCCAGGCCTCAGAACAAGACAGCTGGAGGTCACTCACGAAGGCCGTGGGATACACATTTGAGACCAAAAGAAAGTCTGCTGCCGAGGACAAACGCAGACGGCGAAAAGAAAATCTAAATCGACCACCTGCGGACAATGGTTATGTTTGCCCTGGATGTGGCAAAATATGTAGGTCTCAGCTGGGGCTGTGCAGCCACGGGAAATACTGCATTCCTCACTAATCTTCGCACTGGAAGACTAGCTTTATTATTATTACTAAGCATAAGTTTGTCATTAATTATAATAGTATAAAAATTGATTTAGATCTAGATTTAATTTTTTAATTAAATAATATTTTTTGTAAGCCCCATGTGTAGTATTTTTAGATCTGTGTTATTAAAAATAAACAAAAAAACTTACTTTTTCTTTTCAAATCGCAGAATGTAGAGTTTCATACCCATATTCAGCTGTGAATAAGTTGGGTGGCTTGCAATTTTGCGGCTGTGTGTATGTGTTAAAGTTAATTTCTATTAAGTATTGTTAAAGAGCTAATTGTCGCGCCTAATTTTTTTATTTTTTTTTGCTGCGTTCTATCAATGTTTTCTAACTTAACCTCTCCTATCCCTCTTTTTGGTTAAATTTCATGGGAACCATTAAAAGACGGGGGAGGGAAGGAGCAAAAAAAACAAATGGGAGTGCTATCAAAGGCCCATGCCGACCAGCAAAACGAGTAGGCCAAACACAACCTCAAAGACATCAAAGCAGTCCATGCCGCTCGTGCATAGCAGAAAGTACGGTCTAAAGTTTTGCAAATGATAATAAGTACAGTGTATAGTGTTTTTGTTTTTTTTTATTTTCTTGTTAAATTAATTGTAATAAGAATTAAAAAAAAAAAAGAAAACGTGTTCGGGCCTTTGTGTCTTGCTGCTGTCACTTTTTTTTTTAAGTTGTCTGCACTGAATTTGTTTTCTTTGGTCGCGACCAGACCGGCCCATTTGGTACCGGCCCACCGGGCATTTGCCCGTTTGCCCATATAGCCAGTCCGCCCCTGCCGGAATATCCACTTTGTCTTTTTAATAAACGGTCCTCATTTTAACGATAAACCTAACATTCTATTTTTAGCCCGTGAATTAGTGTAACAGTGAAATTTTACGGTCCACTCTCTCTTTCCTTTTCTCTCTCTCTCTCTCTCTCTCTCTCTTTCACTCTCTGGAACCCCCATTTTGTTTTTGTTTTTTTTGTGTTTTTTACTTGCGCATCGTAATTTCTCCCACATAGATTTTTGACTTGATTTGGAAAGACCTGCTTCATAACGCACCTCCGACACATATACGCACTCATATTTTGGGTTGATTTTAGTAGCACTTTTACTTCCCTCCACCCCCCCCCCACCACCACCACCACCACCCCTGCCAACAACAAAAAATGAGTCCTTCGTCCATATCCCCGTTCCATTTCTCTTTGTATATCTTGTTGTCTAAATAAAAAGAAATATCCGTTTGGTTTGATTCATTGTAATCCTTTATTTGACCACTTATGAAATGACTATAGATCTAGATTCTAGATTTATCTTTTCAATGCTATTAGGATTAACTACAGTTACCAAATACTATGACCGTAGCTAAATGGGGTTTTGAATCTTAAAAAAAAAAAAAAACAACTCCAGTGATTTTTTAGTTTAAAATCCACAACAGATGATTTTGACGATAAAACTTCCCTTTTCGATATAAAATCTAAAGCAAACTACAGTCACCCAATTGTAAGAGCGTATTCAAGAGAGGTTACACATTTCTACTAGTAGCGGGGCTCCATTAATTAAGAGCTTTGAAAAGTCGAAATTGAAAAACACTAAATGTGGCTCAACAAAGATGGTTAAGATAGATTTTAGGAGTCAGTTATAGAGATCGGGTCTAAATCAAGGAAATCCTATGCCGAATTGGGAATCGACCCCTTAGTAAGGTAGTGACAGAGCGTCGCATGAGGTTTGCGGGACATGTTCTGCGTCAAAATGAATTACGCATACTTAAGGGTTGCGATGACATCCTAGTACAACTTTGCGCCAGTAAGGCAGTGAGAATAGCATTTGAGGTTTTTGAAATAAAACTTTTTAATAGCAGGAAAATTTACTGTAGATACCTCAGAACATTTATTTTGTTGGCTTTCAATACCAGAAATAGTGCTTGGCGAAAAAAAATCCTGGCATGATGTAGACTGAGGTGTTTTTGTTTTTTTTTGGGTAGGGGGGGAGGGAATACCGAAAATAAAATACAAAGGTTTGATAGAGCTTGCGGTTTTTCGCGAATGGCGGTCGTCAGGTGGTGAATCTGTTAAAAGCGTACTTAGTGAGCACCTAGGATGTCAAAGGAACCTGTTACGACATTTGTTGCGGATCCATACAATAGTTTAAGATATTTTTAAGTGATCCCGTGATCAATGAGTGTCATGTTCATGAAGATATACATAGTAGAGTATAATTGTAGATTCGTTTCTACTTGTTAACAATGAGTTCGAGTTTCTTCATAAGAGTTGCTGTGTGGTGTGTGGGTGAAACCAAGGAGACACAAAGAAAACATCACTTTTACGAAGGCAATAACACATTACACCAGTGTTTCTCAAGCTGTGGGCGCTCTTTCTAGGAGGGCGCCAAGCCCTTGCTAAAAGACGGGGGGGGGGGGGGAGGGACAAAGCCTGTCAATTAATTGTTAAGGGAAACAATATTTGATAGTTATTATTAGTCCATGTTTGAATATCAGCTTAAGTGATACTAAAATAACATATGATTAAAATATTTTAAGTAAGTGAAGTTGGTTCATCTTCTAATAATCATCTTCTAATAAGAATAGGCGTCTTCAACAATATCGACTGGATAGAGGAAGAACCTGCATATCCAATACTAGTTCCAGAAAGAAGTATGCGGCAATTATATGTCTTTAATTTTCTTTTCTTTTTCATTATCTTCTGAGAACCCTTCCGCACCGTAGTGTGAGAGCCTTCAGCGCTCCTCTCAGTCCAAATCTGGCTGGGGGAGAGGAGGCGAATTATTTTTTTCCTTTATGGGGCGTCACCGGTAAATGTTTGAGACACGCTGTATTACACAGTCGTACCGTATTTTACTTAGACCTTTACGTGTTCCTTTGTTCAGGGTGAATGTTGCGGTGTAGAGGGCCTCTCTGATTTCGCCAAGATGAACTTGACCTTCGTCTACACCGAAGAGAAGACCACCAAGTCGGTACCCTTAGCGTTTCCACCGGCTTGCTGTAAGGCGACTTTTATCAATCAAGGCTTTAGGGAGACACTTTCTTGTGCTGCCTCCAAAGACATAGAGAACGCTAACACCGAGGTAGGCAGAGGTATAGCTTAAGGTTGTGGGTTTGATTGCAAGGCGGGGATTGTTTCCAATTTGACAATTCTGTGGGATCTAAAGAGTAAAGTCTAGTTCTAGAGATTTAGCTCTAGTTCTAGAGAAAAGACAGTGATAGGCCTACTGTTATCTCTCACTAGAGCGAAATCTTTATAGTCTTAGCTCTTTCGAAAAAAAAAGATCTTTTTTAAAAAACGATTGATGGTATTAGTGTTATTCTTTACTCCTACCGTGTCTAAAAGGAAGCAGAAAATGAAAATACGATGTGATGTAACGTCACTTAAGTCAAATTTTAAAATAAATTGGATTAGGAAAAAGTCAGTCAACTGTGATGAGGGGCGGTGCGGCAGTGCTTCAAGAAAGATCTATTGTGAACACTACACTAGTCACAGGCCAGTTACTTAGGATACGGTCAATTGATCACCTAGAAAAGACAATTAAGGTACCGTCATTTTTTGTTATAAGGCCTTCGATGACCATATTTAAAGAGCGAAGGTGTCAAGTTTAAAACGGTTCAGTACGGTTCGGGGCGGTTACGGTACGGTTCCGATTTATAGTCAGGACATTCACGATTACTAGACGAAGTGACGTCTCAAGATCATGTCCAGTGTGAAGTCGGTCCGGAACAGTTCAAGTCCAGGACAAAGCGGAGAGGCCATTAGAGTTTGATACAACGGTATACGAGTTGATTCGGCGGTTTGGTTATCTATCTAGTACAGTCAATGGTTTATTGTAGCCAATTGTACAGTATTGGCTGTGCTTGATTGGGCATTAAAAGTGTTACTTTGTAGCCATGAATTGTCAAGTTCTTTAAGCTGGTTGTGTCGTGGTTGTGTCGTGATTGTGTCGTGGTTGTGTCATGGTTGTGTCGTATGGTGCAATTAGCAGAAAGTCTGGATAGTGAGAGTCGTTGTAATAGACTAGACCATGATAATGTATTCATAGTAGATATGGGAATCGAACCCATCTCTTAAAGTTCGGGTTCGGTTCGGTTCCGTCAGATTTAAGTTCGGGTTCGGTTTGGTTTGGTTCGATGACGATTATAGTTCGGGTTCGGTTCGGACGGATCTAAAGTTCGGGTTCGGGTTTAGTTCGATGTTATGAAATTAGGTAAAAGCTAAAACTATGTACATGCAATAATGTTCAATTCAATTTAATTAGATGAAACAGTGATGCCAGACCTTACGCAGATAATGGGTCATTTTAATTTCCGACACTCGTGTCGCGGGACACAAAACCTGCTCTATCTCTTAGTTTTAAATTAAGATTTTTATTTGTCATGGGAAAAAAGGTGAATTTTTTTTTCATCAAAACATTTCTTCATCACTGATAGTAACCCTTTTTTGAAAGTCTTCATTTCATTACTTAAAATGAGAGCAACTCTGTAGTATGACTCATTAGCTTGTCCCTTCTTGAGAAATATTCTAGTGGTAACTTAGAAATGTGATCATCGCAGCTTAAACTACGAATGCCGTCATATTGATGTTTTCATAACTCTATTTAACGTTACGTTCTATAGAAACAGTCACAAACAGCTCTATACAAATCATACAGATGGGCTTATTTTCATGTTCCATAAAAAGGTAAAGAAAGATCTGTCCATTTTCCTGGTAGTTTCTACATTCAGAGTCTACTTTTCGTTTCTTAGAATCTCCCTTTTTCATGAACGTACAAATATTAAATGGTACGCACCCTTCGTGTTGATACCAAAGGAAGACAACCCAAATTGACGCAGGAAAGATGCAGACACAAGAGGTCAAGGACACGACCAGCTCAAGAAGACAGAAGTATGTTCCGAGCATTAAAAATATCTGTCAAATCATGTCGCTGAAAACTTTTTATTTTCTAAACAGAAGATCGCAAAACCTTGACTCAGTTCGGTTAAGGTAATGACAGTTCATTCGGTTCGGTTCGTACCGATCAGTTTTAAAGTTCGGGTTCGGTTCGGTCATAATTGAGGTTTGAGTTTGGTTCGGGTTCGGTTCGTTTCCCATCTCTAATTGATAGTAGAGCAACCCTTAGTCTTTATAAATAGTGTTCTATGATTCAGGGATGCTACAATGTTCTATTCGACAAAACGATCGGGAGTCGGAGGATCTTAATCATCATATTTGTCTTTGTCATCATTGGAGTGGAGGTAAGCAGAGTTATTGCCCTTTGGTCCAGCTTTAAGAAACGCACAGTTTTTTTTCATTTAATGTATTTTATATTTTCTTTCAAAAAGCCGAAAGGATAAAAATGTAATAACTTCGGTTTTGTTAATTAATGTATAAGAATAAATACATTTTTAATAAATGCATGCATATTTAATACCTGCGATCCACAGTGTAGAATAGATAAATAGTTCGTCCATCGTGGTTCGATAATGACCACTTTGTCATCCAGGGGGCTGAGGGCTTTGCACTTATGTGAGCCCGGAATGTTCGGCCGCACACTGGGCAGGTTATTCCAGCTGGAGCTAGTGTCGTTTGCCTTGCTTTTCTTCTCTGGCGTTTTTCTTCTGCCAGCATTGTTCTTTTTTCCTCAGCAACCTGTGCGCCAGTTTTCATAGATGCCTTCATAAAAGCTTTGAGGGTGTCCCTGAAGCGCTTTCTTTGACCACCTTGCGAGCGCTTTCCTTCGCTTAGTGGGCCATACAAGAGTCTTTTAGGGATGCGGTGGTCTTCCATTCTGCAGGCGTGACCTGCCCATCGCAGCTGGGACTGCATCAGGATTGTGTGGATGCTTTGCAGACACGCTCTTCGAAGGACTTCAGTATCTTGTATTTTGTCTTGCCATTTGACATTCAGTATTTTTCTCAGACATGTCATGTGGAAGTGGTTCAGTTTCTTTGCATGTTTCCTGTACACTGTCCATGTTTCTGAGGCCTAGAGCAATGTAGAGGAGGATGACGGCTCTATAGACCCCAAGTTTTGTGTTTGTAGTTGTATTTGCATATTTAATAAACGCTGTAGGGCCTACATGTTGTTGTTGTTTCTTTTTTAACGAGCTCTTATCATCTTACTAGTCTGTCTGTCTGTCTGTCTGGTCAGAACCTTTAAAACGTTATTTTCCCACTTCTCATTCTCGGATCAACTCTGCACAATTTTTCATTGACGTTGACAACACATGAATCAATTTTTAAAAAATGTTAATCAATTAGTTGTAATTAATTGATGTTGTTTCCATCTGCTTACTCACACAACTTGAATCATTTATTAGGTATATAGTTCACTAAAGCTAAGTAATTAATTACTTCTTAACGCTAACTAATTGATGTTTTTGTTCACTGACGATAGGTAATTAATAGATGTTTTAGCTCATTAAACTAATTAAGAATTTAGATCACTAATGCTTGTTAATAAAAGAGGTTTTAGCTCTCTAACGCTAAAGAATTAGGTAATAAATTAATTGAGGTTTAAGTTCACTAACGCTAGGTAATTAATTAGTTGAGGTTTAAGTTCATTAAGAAGATGCGATGGCTGAGGGGTAAAGCGCTTGGCTTTCGAACCGGGTGTCTTGGGTTCGAATCCTGGTGAAGACTGGCATTTTTTTTAATTTCGGGATCTTTCGGGTGCCTCCATCCAGTCCATTCAGATCTAATGGGAACCTGACATTAGTTGGGGCAAAGGAAAGGCAATTGGTCATTTGGGCTGGCCACTAGACACCCTCGTTAACCCGGGCTACAGAATCAGATGATGTTTACTATAGATCTCAAAGCCTGAAAGGGAAGCATTTTTGTTCACTAACGCTTGATAAGTACTTGAGGTTTAGGCTTACTAACTCTAGGTAATCAAATAATTGAGGTTTTAGATAATTAACACTAGACTATTAATTGATTGAGAATTTAGTTCACTAATGCTTGGCTTGAAAGGGAAGCATTTTTTTTCACTAACACTTGATAACTACTTGAGGTTCAAGCTTAATAACGCTAAGTAATTAATGGAGGTTTTAGTTCGCAAACGCTCTATAATTAATCAATGTTTTAGTTCCCTCACGGTGGGTAATTAATCAATCAAAATTTTAGGTCAAAATGCTGAGGGATTAATTAGTTTAGGTGTTTAACACTATGTAATTGGTGATGTTTAGTTCGCTAACGTTAGATAATTAAAGTTTTGTAACTAGGCCTAATTGACGTTTTAGTTTACTAACTCCAGGTAATTAATAGATTATGGTTCACTAACGCTAGGTAATTAATTGAGGTTTCAGTTCACTAACGTTTGGAAACTAATTGAGGTTTTAGTTCACTAGCGCTAGATAATTAAATAATTGAGGTTTTAGATTACTAACACTAGGTAATAAATTAATTAATTGAGGATTTAGTTCACAAAAGCTTGGTAATTATTTCATGTTTTAGCTCACTATTGTTAGGTAATTAATTGAGTTTTAAGTTCACTAACACTAGGTAATTAATTTATTGAGGTTTTATATTATTAACATTATGTAATTAATGAATCGATGTTTTAGTTCACTAATTCTAGGTAATTATTGGATGTTTTAACTCACTAATGCTATGTAATTAATTGACCGAGGTTGTAGGTCACTAACGCCACTTGTATGGTTTCTTATGTTATAGATTATCCAAGCCATTTTGGCCATTCTTTTGTTGATTCGACCCAAATTAGAAGAAATTGAAGCCAGAAAACAAGCGATGATGGCCAGGAACAATAAAGTAAGAGATATTAGCTCGATGTTTGAGATATATATATTTTTTAGGGATCAACTCTAATATGTGTTCCTTATTTAGCGGTCCTGCCACGGCCGTTACACATAAAACTACTGGTTTTCTTGTGGCGTTCTTTGAGCAGTTTCAAATAGGTCTGTTATTATGTACAAAATAAATTGTGGTGCCAGTCTGAGAACCACTGCTGATTGCACAATTTTCGTAGACTATAAATACAACAATATTTGTTTTAGAAAACGTTGCTAGGAGCTATAGCGTTATGTTAAAGTTTAATGAACTCACACATTGGCTACCTTATTAAGTTCTAGGTTAAAGGTTAATGAAGTCTCACATTGGCTACGTTATTAAGTTCTAGGTTAAAGGTTAATGAAGTCACACATTGGCTACCTTACTAAGTTCTAGGTTAAAGGTTAATGAAGTCACACATTGGCTACCTTATTAAGTTCTAGGTTAAAGGTTAATGAAGTCACACATTGGCTACCTTATTAAGTTCTAGGTTAAAGGTTAATGAAGTCACACATTGGCTACCTTATTAAGTTCTCCTTTCTATCCCCTTCCCCCTGCTCCGTTGTTCTTTATAGCGCAAATATGCTTCAAGGGGACTCCGGTACATTTGAGGATGAGACAAGGGTAATAACAAATGTGTGTGTGTGTGTGTGTGTGTGTTTAAGAGAGAATTTGTCTACTTGAACTTTTATGTGTGTGTGTAGAATATGTAGAATGATGTGATCTTGGGTGGTTGAGCATTAAAGTACGTTTATGCTGCACCCTCCCGCTCTCTCTCTCTCTCTCTCTCTCTTCCTCCAAGATAATATATTCATCTTAAAAGTAATAAAACTCAATAGTTAATATAAAACACAGACAAAAAGAAGGGGTTTTTTTTTTTCAAATATCTGTGTCAGAAAAGAACAACAACGCCAAATGGACCTGTTTTATCAATAACAAAATCTGATGTGGGTACACAGCTAGATAGAGCTACTGAGAAATTCCGAAAAGCCTCTATACATGCCCGCATCCGGGGTGAAGGGCAGGGGCGGACTGGCTATATGGGCATTCGGGCAAATGCCCGGTGGGCCCGTACACAAATGGGCTGGTAGGTCACCGAAAGTGCTGCTGTAAGTTAAACCCTTTTAGAACCTAAACACTGAGCGATTAAAAAGCATAAAGCCTATGTTTCTTTTCAAGAGATAGAGTTCACTGTATGCATGCGTGCAGTTATCGATACATTATCAAACTTATAATTAGATGCCGATCATATGATATACACAATTTATGGGCTGGATTGTAGGCCTACAGAAATGCCCGGGCCGATATTGACACCCAGCCCCCCCCCCTGGCGGGTCCGCGGACTCAACCGAAAAATGGGAGAGTGCTTCAAGCTTTTTTTAATGCATTTTGTAGGCCTATTTGAAGGTTCATGACATGTGGGGGGAAAGGCAGAGGGACCATGCCACAAGCACCCATTTATCTGGGGCCCTAATATTTCTTGCGGTGGGGCTGTTTTTTTAAAACCAGTTCCAAAAGCTTGGGACAGTTAAGAACAATGTGGATTGCAATCAAACATGTACAAATATCTTCCGTTTCAACAACTAATATCTCAAAGCAATGGGTGTGTGTGTGTGTGTGTGCCTGAGACACGAAGTTTGTATTCGTTTCTTTTCTAGTTCTAACTGTTTAGTCTGAGCGGAATAAGTCAATAAGTAGGAGACAATTAATGTCGGGGAATGTACTCTTTGTGTGTGTGGGGGGGGGGGGGGGGGGTTCCATACAAATATTTTTTTTTTAAGTTTAACGTAAAGGAATCGGGTCGAATGATTCACCAGTCTCTTTTATGGAGTTGGTTCGAATCATACAACTGCCTTAACATTTTAACATGCTTTTTAAACCAAACTGGACAGGCAAATAAGTTAAATTTTTAAAACAAAAAGTTTATAAAAAGAAAAAAGAATTTCGAAAAATAAAATATGCTGACTCCATGGCTTTAACGTCTCTTCTCTTTGATGCTGGCTGGCACTGTGTGGTCATCTCTTTGACGCTGGCACTGTGTGGTCATCTCTTTGACGCTGGCACTGTGTGGTCATCTCTTTGACGCTGGCACTGTGTGGTCATCTCTTTGACGCTGGCACTGTGTGGTCATCTCTTTGACGCTGGCACTGTCTGGTCATCTCTTTGACGCTGACACTGTCTGTTCATCTCTTTGACGCTGGCTGGCACTGTCTGGTCATCTCTTTGACGCTGGCCGGCACTGTGTGGTCATCTCTTTGACGCTGGCTGGCACTGTCTGGTCATCTCTTTGACGCTGGCTGGCACTGTCTGGTCATCTCTTTGACGCTGGCCGGCACTGTGTGGTCATCTCTTTGACGCTGGCTGGCACTGTCTGGTCATCTCTTTGACGCTGGCTGGCTCTGTCTGGTCATCTCTTTGACGCTGGCTGGTACTGTGTGGTCATCTCTTTGACGCTGGCACTGTGTGGTCATCTCTTTGACGCTGACACTGTCTGTTCATCTCTTTGACGCTAGCTGGCACTGTGTGGTCATCTCTTTGACGCTGGCACTGTCTGGTCATCTCTTTGACGCTAGCTGGCACTGTCTGGTCATCTCTTTGACGCTGCCACTGTGTGGTCATCTCTTTGACGCTGGCACTGTTTAGTCATCTCTTTGACGCTGGCACTGTGTGGTCATCTCTTTGACGCTGGCACTGGCTGGTCATCTCTTTGACGCTGGCACTGTCTGGTCTTCACATTGAAGCGCTTCTAGATCTGGATCTAAAGACACAAAACGCTGGCCTTTTTTAACAGAAATTACAGAACAAAATTTGAATTTAGATTGTTGAATCATTTAATTGTATTAACAGTAGAATAAACAGCTAAAATAAAGCACTAGGGAAGAACCCAGGCGCTGCATTAATGTAAAGCCAGTTTATTTTTAGCGCCCTTGGACTTTCATTGGCTATATTTAGTTCTCCCACAAGATTTAGTGAGTTCTAGAATAATAGTGTCGAAAAACTTACATTTTTATTAGCGTAATGACGTGCCAGACTTCGAGGCTCGAAGAATGCGGCCAAGATCTCGAAGCGAATAAACCTAATTTTTTAAGTAGAAGGCCTATTTTGTTAAAATTAATGCCTCATTATAAAATGGTATGTTGCTTACTTTACCTGATAGTAAACAGTCGACGACAAATTTCTTTTTTATCTGTGGCTCGATCGAAGTCAAGAAGTTAGAAGGACTTAATTGTTGGTATTATCTTGTTCTGGACTTTTTTTTTGTCTCCGCCAACATGGCAGTGGATTTTTTTTTATATCATCAATGTCCGTCAACACCTCTATCGTCTGCTGTTCGTGATAACTCATTAAGTTCACATCTCTATCGTCTGCTCTTCGGGATACCTCATTATGTTCACAATTATGTTATCGTCTGTTTGTCTTCTCTTCAGGATAGCTCATTATGTTCACAATTATGTTATCGTCTGTTTGTCTTCTCTTCAGGATAGCTCATTATGTTCACAATTATGTTATCGTCTGTCTGTCTTCTCTTCAGGATAGCTCATTATGTTCACAATTATGTTATCGTCTGTCTGTCTTCTCTTCAGGATAGCTCATTATGTTCACATCTCTGTTAACGTCTTCTCTTCAGGATAGCTCACTGGGTAACGAGGCTGATAGTGTATTAAAGATGGATTACCTGGTGTTTGTACCCCACGCCGCAATGTCGACGAACCCACGTCAGTGGGGACCCCCTGATACAGAAATCTGGTAGGCCCAGAAGAAGGAAATTGATTGCCGCCTAGTATAAGCAAATGGCACCGTTGCAGAGTCATCTATCAAATACCGGTTGTTGTTTTTTATTTTTAACTCTTCTGTTACTTTTTGAGAGAAATAGTGACTTTTTGAGAGGAATAGTAACTTGTAATTTACGTATGGTTATCATTTTGATATACCAAAGGCCTAAATATATTTTAAGTGTGGTAAAAAAGTTATACATGAACTTTTTAACTCTTTCTCTCCTAATTGACGCTGCCAACGTTGATTTGACTCCCATTAAACTAAACTGAATTTTGGATTTACAAACTTTAATTTGTGCTGTGTAAAAAGAGCATGCATTCTCCTACAATCCAATACCAAATACAATATTTTCTGATAACAAACAAAAAAGTTATTCAAGTTTAATCCTAACAGGTTAATGAACTACAAATGAGCGAGACAAAGAAAAGGCCTACTATTGGAACGAGAACAATAATTACGGAGAGAAAGAGTTAAAAAACGTTTTGCGTCCTTCCTTTGAATAGAAGAATAAAATGTTCTATTTCGTCCATTTATAGGATTCTCAGTCACTGACATGTAGACCTCAAACTGTTTGGTCTGAAAGGAGTTGTACACAGACTAGCAATCCGCCGACTTGTACATTGTGTCATTGTGTCAGTGTTTGTTGTTGTTTTTTTACAAGACACATCCATTGGAAATGTTTTTCTGCCTAAGATAACAACACTAAGCGATCAACCAAAGTACATGAGAATGTAATCTAGATCTACGTTAAAACTGAAATACTCACGTGCAATAGATTTCTCATTAACGATTTAAACTTTTCAGGTGCTCTATGATCGATAGTTTAGCACAGAATTTGAAATCCATGTAAAACTTATACTCTACTGAACTGAAATCTGTTTATCCTTTTTGATATTCTTGTAATTATTTGATATATTTTCAGTTCTATTCACAATGCATATGTTTGTATTAATGCCCCCTCCCCAGACATGAGCAGAGATTTCACTAGCCCCATAACATTTCATGCCAATAACATCAGTTGTAGGTACAAGTTCTAGTGAAACAAATGTTTTAAACCAAAATACAACACAATGACCACAAATTATATCTTTTTTTATTTTGAATCCTTCCATTGATTTGTATTTGGGAACGACAGCAGGTTAACACAGACTAACACAATTTTAATAAATAATTTAATATACACAACTTGGATAGAGTTGTTGGTTTCATTTATTTCTTAATGTTCCATGTATACGAGTACCTCCATCTCTAAGTGACACAAAAAGGAAACAATATGGTCTCTATCCTAAGAGGACATGAGAACCTGTCTCTCCAACTATTTTAATGCTAATATACAATTTGGTTCTTTGATATTTTGATGGAAAGTACAAAATTAAAGTGTATTACTTAATCTATACTATGTGAAGTAACTTAAACACCTACCCACCCCCCACAGCATGCTGCACCATGCCCGTGCTTTATAAAAAAAAAAGAGAGAGAGAGAGAACCTCAAGATGCTCACATTGTTTGAATGATTAAACTTGTACATTGTAGAGTTAACCACTCAAAGAAACTGGAATCTGAATAGGATGTACAGAGTGAGTAGAACAAACAACATTGAAATGTTTCAATAAATAGTTCAAACAAGATGCAGGAGACACATTCACAATCTTAGTTTCATGTTACACAATCCTAGTTTCACATTACACAATCTTAGTTTCATATTATACAATCTTGGTTTCATGTTACACAATCTTAGTTTCAAGTTACACAATCTTAGTTTTCTTTTACACACAGATTTGAACAAACAGCACATTTGATCTCTAGCATCACCATACAACAAAACAAAGAAGTCATTGAGTGAGATATATGAAGAAAGAATGATTTGTGTGTGTGTATACAGTTTGGAAAGGAATGAGTTCATTGTAATTTCCTTCATGTCACAAGCTAAATCCCAACTCATCCATCTTTATAAAACTCAATACAAAAAACAGAAACATTCTCTCCCAAAGTTCTGAATGGCATTAAAAAGCATGACTTCCAAGAATGTTATTTCAAACACAAATGTCTGACTTTATAAAACAATGACATCAATGTCTGATGCAACTATCACACAACCAGGAAATCACTTGTTCATAAAAGCATTTAAACACCGTGAAAAAAAAAAAAATTTCAGGCCCCTGTTGGGGGGGGGGGGGGGGGGGGGGGGGGGGGTGTCTCACCAACTAAATATTCATTCATTCATAGCAGTTGTCAATAAATTCAAAACAACAAAAAGTGTCCCACTCCATCTTTAATAACCACCAACACTAGCACACAGATGAGGCTTACAGTTCTTTATCTCACACACACAAGACTGGCCCATTCATTGAATGGATTGATAAATAGCTTCAATTTGGCAGACAATTAAATGATCCTTAACTAATAAAACAACAAAAAGAAATAAGTAAGTCTCATTCACAATCTAATGAACAAAAAGTGTGGGGGGGGGTGTATTTGCTTACAATAAAAAATTAGCTCACAATTTACAATACTAACCAATCACACAAAATTTTCAGCTTAAAATATACAAATTTAAAGGTAACCCAGTAATAGAAAAATTCTTTTACAATGAGAAATGGTACATGTCTTGGTGATCCTTCAACTAAGAATGGTTGGGGTGATTATACAGCACAGTTTGCAGCTCAACATTCCAAATTTCTATTCACTGCGCAAGTATGAAAGCTGTTTGAACTATATTCACTTTTGAACTCATTTTGTTGTCATTACAATATTCACTGTGCCTTTAGCACATACATTTGAATTGAAGGAGACTCTAGTTTAGTTGACAGAAACTTTCGCACTTTTCTAGAATAAAGTATATAAAAAAAAAATCTAAAAATAAAAGAACATTATACAAGCATTCAGCAAACAACTATCACCATCTCTTACTGGATATAATAAACACATGCACCTTCACTGATTGGATATAAAACACTGGCACCCTGTCAGAAATTCATCTACTGTGCTTTCCTAGGCTTGGTCTTTCGTTTAACCGGAGATGACTCTGAGCCCATAAACTCTGGCGGGATGGAGGAATCCCCAGCCGCTGATGCAGATCCTGAGGATGATGAGGTGGATGACGATGATACTGAGCTGCTGGACACTGGAACCTTCATGGCAGCACTGTGAAGCTGCAGGTATATATTTAGAGCATACGGAAGTACCTAATATTTCAGAGACAAAAACAAACAAAAAATAGAATTAGATCAACAACAGAAAACTACTTAGAAAAAATATATATATAAATTAACAAAATCTTATATTATTATACTTACAGTCTTGTGATGGTAGGCCAATACGGCAATAAGACCAATGATAGGAAGAATCAGAAAAGAGCCTTGGTTAAGATCTTGATCAATAGTTCGAGGCTAGCAAGAAATACACAAGTTTGTTAAGATCACTTGTTATATTTTAAAACAATAACTCAGCCCTAATTCTAAGAGCTTATAATTAATGGCACTTCAAAACCACTTATGTAGCTAAACTATTGAAACAGAAGACAAAATTAATTAAGAGAAAGTTGTGCATAACTTTACCCTTACTTTTGGTGCAAAGTCAAATGTAAAGTGCATATGTGACTTATTGGCTACAAACTCCAGTGAAGGTAACTTGTAGTCATACTCTGATCTAGACAAAGTGCTGGCCAAGGACAAGAGGTAGGTCTGCAGAAAGGCAAACACAAAAAACAAAATTGTAATGACGCATGTATACAAAAAATAATTTATAAAAGGTACATCAAACATATGTAACTGTATATGGACAATATTTCATCCCCTGTTGTTTATTTTTCTAACCTTTTACTTAATCTAAGTGGAAGTGTTTGTATTGTACATTACTAGCCCCAATCAAATTTCATTTAAAACAATATACTTGACACCATGACCAGAAAGTTGAGTACAACACCCATTACCAGATTGGTTTGTAAGCTTCAATATCTGTAGGTTGCAGTTAATGAGGATTGGGCTTTCATTCTGTTCTTAAGTTTTAAACTGAGTGTTAAATGAAGTTTGGTGTTTATAATAATGTTTTTATGTACTTAGCGGCATCATAATCATCACAAGGTGGTTGAAAGGTGCTTTAAGAATGTGACATAAAGTATTTAAACTAATCTATAAAAGAAGTTTTGAACAGGTAGGTCTTAGTGTGAGACAGTCAGAGCTCAATGGGGGATTCAAAATCCAAACCTTTGTTCCATGTACCGAAGAGGCCCTATAAAAGTTTTGAAGATTTTCATTCAGATGGAAGGTTTGTATCGCAGCAAGATACTAAAGAATTTTTAATTTTATTTTAGTCATGATTTGCCAAACTTGTTCAGGCAAAACTGGTTTATTACAACAAACCCTTCCATTCTATGTAGTCATTTCCAGCCATTTCAGAGAAATCTGGTTGATAGGCTAGCTCTCTATGTCTGTATACTGAAAGCTCTAGGAGTAGAACCTCTAACTAGTTACCTTGTTGTCCATTTGCAGCGTTGGTAAGAAGAAGAAAGTTGACTTGCTCAAGGAAACTGCATGAATGGGGGTGTCAGGTTGGGCTTCACTCACAAGGCGAATCTAAGAGATATACAAAATTAAGCTAAACTTTTTTTTGTTAACTAATAAGACTGGTGTTTTAAGGTGATAGTCCATTTCATTGTATTCCCCTTTCCAGCATTAGTAAAATAAAACAGCAATAATCCTGAAGATTCAGCAGCTCATACACAGGCATTCAATCAACAAAACTACATGCATATTTGAAAGGACACAATGATTGAACTCATTGAGCATGCCTTTAAGATGAGAGCCACAATGATATTTTGGTCCTCCCATGTCAACTTTAATTTACAAAATAAAACAATTCAAGTTTTAAAGTTGACACATTACAAGTATTTATTTTCTTACCTTCAGGAACGGTAAAAATTTCAAGTTTGTCTTCACATTGCCACTAATATCCATTTGATTCATGCGACGGAAAGCAATGATATTTACGTCATGGAGATCTGACGATTCAACCTAAAATGGACATTAAAAAAAGTTATTCATCATGTACGAAGATTTGAAAAAAAAATTTAAACATGAAATGTTTTCAAACAAAAATCTTTTTTGCTAATCAAATCAGTTTGGTAATCAGATTTATCAAATTTCCAGTAAACATGAAAAACATCAGTAGTTATTTAAATCCATTTCTTTTTAAATGTCACAAAATAAAGTTATTCTTAATGCAGCTCACCTTGACTTGTCTTGCTTCTGGTGCTGTATGTTCTATATGTATGTTGACATCCCCATACTTGAGGCCAACTTTATACAAACATTCAGGCTGGAAGTGACAAAAATGTAAAGAAAAACGCTTTTAAATTATCACTGATGTATTTCTAGGGGTTATACAAATATATGTTCCAGTCAGGTGAAACACACATTAAATATATAATGTCCAGGAGCACATTAGGAAATAGCTGAGGAGCACCATACCTGACACTGACACAAGGGTTCCACTTTTCAAAATTCTATGAAATAATTTAAATATGGGGGAAAAAAATTCACTTTAAAAGCCAAGGAAAACAGTTACCATTTAATAGCACTCAAATCTAGAATAAGTAAAGCCAATAGAGGGAACCTTGAAATAAACTACTTCCCAATCTAAAAAAAATCTTTCATTACAACAAAGTATACATTATAACTATAGAATTAGAGCTCACTTGAAGTCCACGTATTCTGTATGAGCCATCCATTTCTGTTTTACTTTCTTCTTGGTAAGTCTGACAGTTGCCTTGACCCTGGGCTTCTATGATAATGCCAGGTTCAGGTTCTCCATTCAATGAGGTCACTTTGCCATAACAGCTAAACATTCACAAAAAAAGTACATATTAATTAAAGCGTATCCAGATATCCATTACAAAATATGCATTTATGACAAATAACAGTTCATAGATACTCAAAATGGATCATTATGTAATACTGTTGATTTTCCCAAAAGAACAATACTTTATACTTTTTTTTAAATTTGAAATTTACTGAAACACTTGATTTTCTTTAAGAGTATCACAAAAAACTAAGAAGATGTAGCATAATCACACAAATAACTAATAGTAATATTCTATATAGTTAGTTATACACGTAAATATATTGATCTAGAATTAGATCTAGTCTAGGTCCATATTTTGAATTTAATAAACCATTTGATTTGATTTAATTGTCATTGTAAATTAGCTTTCACTTTAGACTTAGACTTAACTTAGGCATTGTAAACTTTCAACTAGATTTAGACTAGACCTTTAAAAACTAAAATCAATAACAGTCATCATGAAATTGCTCTGGCTATTTATCCTAATAATTACTAAATACACACTAGCTGAACATAGAACTAGATCTACCTTAGTCAACACTAAACTTAAAAAGGAAACAACAGTCATAATCAATCATCACACTCTAGATCAATGCAACTTCAAAAATAACCTAACATACACATCCATAACATTAAAGAAGATCACCCATCACAAATGGAAGTTCTCAATCAGACACAGCAGAAATAAATACCTATCACTGTTAATATTAATAGTAGGAGATGTAGAGTCAAATCCAGGGCCTAGATCTAAAGATAGATGCAACATCTGCAAAAAAGTATGCACCATGAAACAGAAAGCCATTCAATGTGAAACCTGCGATGAATGGTACCATGCATCATGTCTCCATATGAATACACCTGTGTATTATGCCTTAGGCAACAAAGATGCATCATGGCACTGTGTACCATGTGGGTTACCTCAGTTTACATCAGGACTGTTTGATTCCTTTGATGCAGACACTTCTAACCCATACAATATCCTAAACACCATCCTAAACCAAACTCACCAACCACTAGACAGATCCACTCCTGTTAAACCTAAATCTACTAAAATTAATACAACAGCCTCACTAAACAAACCTACTAAAGAAGTAATACCAAAATACCTTAAAACCTTAGTAATAAATTTTCAAAGCATTAGGAACAAAACAGCAGACTTAGAAATTTTATTAGATTGTGAGAAACCAGACATAATTGCAGAAACAGAAACTTGGCTACATCCTGAAATTTATAATGCAGAAATTTTCAATAGTAATTATGAAATTTTTAGAAAAGATAGGGCTGATAATCATGGAGGAGTTCTTCTAGCAATAAAAAAACACTCTTATAGCTAAAGAAATTACCTTACCTAACTCAAAAAATATAGAATCAACATTTTGTAAAATTAATACAACCTTAACATCCCTAATAATAGGCAGCATTTACAGACCACCAAATTCTAGTTTAGAATACATGCAGGAACTATGTAATCAGATTACTACACTTAAAGAGACAAATAAAAATGCAGTTTTTTGGATTATGGGTGATTTAAACCTACCTGATATAAATTGGAAAACACTAACCATAGATAAACAACAAAACCTTAAGGACATAAATGAGCTTTTCATAGAACCTTTACACAACCTAAGTTTAGATCAAATCATTAAAAAGCCAACTAGATTAAACAACACATTAGATCTCTTCTAACCAACAGACCTGGATTAGTAGTTGATTATGATATTATCCCTGGTCTATCAGACCATGAGATCATAAAAATACACAGTCAGATAAAAGCAGTAGCCAATTCAAAACCCAAAAGAAAAATCTTACTCTGGAATAAATGTAACCTAACACAACTACACCAAGCTGCATTAAACTTTCAACAAACATTCTTATTAGAAAAAGACATTAACCAACCTTCGATGACATCCGGAAGTTCATTAAAAACCATCTTAAAAGCATTATAGAAAATCATATACCAACTAAATACACATCAAACAAAATAAATAAATGCTGGTTTAATAATAGACTAAAGAAGCTTTGTAAACAGAAGGAAAACCTATACAGAAAATTTAAAGAAACTAAGGCAGAAAGAGTTTACAAAAAGTATATAAGAATTAAACACTTAACCCAAAAAGTAAGCAGACAGCTGCAGAGTGAATACATAAACAATGTAATATCTAAAGATAACAACAAAAACCTATGGTCATACATTAAGTCTAAGAAAATGGAAACAACAGGCATAGCGCCATTAAAAGATGAACATAACATAATACATAATACATAATGATAATGAAACTAAAGCAAACATCCTAAACAAATACTTTGCATCAGCATTCTCAGCCCCAGGAGACAAAGACATATTACTGAATTTGAACCAAGTAGACAACATAGAAGATATAGTAGTACAAGAAAATGGAATTCAAAAACTATTAGCCAACACCAAACCAAATAAAGCGTCTGGACCTGATGGTATTCCAGCTAGATTACTCAAAGAACTAAGCAATGAGCTAGCCCCAGTGTTCAAAATACTCTTTCAGGCTTCACTTAACCAGGGCAGAGTACCAAAGGACTGGAAAGAAGCTAATGTCACCCCCCTATTTAAAAAAGGAGAAAAATCTGACCCAGGAAACTACAGACCAGTATCACTTACCAGCATCACATGTAAAATCCTAGAACACATAATATGTAGCAACATCATAAACCACTTAGACAAACAAAATGTCCTCACACCATACCAACATGGCTTTAGGAAATATAGATCATGTGAAACACAACTAATAGGACTAATTGATGATTTTTCTAAGGGTTTAGATAATAGTGAACAAATAGATGCTATCTTACTAGATTTTTCTAAGGCTTTTGACAAAGTTCACCACCATAGTTTGCTTAAAAAATTAAAATATTTTGGCATTAATGGTCCACTGCATCAGTGAATTAAAGATTTTCTGATAGGGAGAGAACAAACTGTAATAATAAATGGCTCTAAATCAACACAGATAACAGTAAACTCAGGTGTACCTCAAGGAACAGTCTTGGGTCCACTACTATTTTTAATTTACATAAATGATTTACCAAATTGCATTAGTTCAGGAACAAAAGTCAGATTATTTGCAGACGATTGCATAATATATAGAACAATAAAAACAACACAAGACACAGATATTTTACAAAGAGAATTAGATGAATTACAGAAATGGGAATCAAATTGGAGCATGTCTTTCCACCCAGAAAAATGTCAGTTGTTAAGAGTGACAAAAAAACTAAAACAAATTAATTCCAATTATCTTATTCATGGCAAACCAGTAACACAGACTAAAAACGCAAAATACCTAGGTGTTATAATAAATGAAAAACTGTCATGGAATCCACATATTGATGAAACTATAAAAAAATCAAACAAAGCATTAGGATTTATTAAAAGAAATTTCTATAAAACAAATAAGAACATAAAACTAAAATGTTATTTAACCTTGGTTAGGCCAATAATAGAATATGCATCCTCCATTTGGGACCCCTCACCATTAAGAAAGTGGAACAGACACAAAATAGAGCAGTGAGATTCATAACAAATGAATATTCACATTTGACTAGAGTAACACCTTTAGTAAAATCACAAAATTTAGAAAGACTTCAGGACAGAAGACTCAAAAGTAAAGTAGCAATTATACATAAAACACTGAACCATAATCTTCAAATACAAAATTTAATAAAATACTCTGAAAGACACAAAGATAAAGGCACATTCCTCATCCCATATGCTAGGACAAATTTGTACAAATACTCCTTCTTCCCTAGTGCTATTAGAGCATGGAATGGGTTGCCTGAGCTAGCCAGGAAAACCAGTGACTTGGCAGAATTTAAGTCATTGGTTAATATGCATGACTAAATGCATGACGCGTAGGACGTAATCATCTTCTTTTGAAGTATCGTCTGTATTATATAAGATAAGATAAGATAAAGCAATTTAATTTAAATCATTTTTTTAGCTGCCAACTGTCTAATATGCCTAAAAACAATGAAAAGACTAGATTTATCAAATTTTGAGTATTCAAGGAGAGAGCAAAACATTCTTATGTCAATACATGTCATTTCTATAACATTTATTAGAATATTTAGGAATGTCACTTATTTCAAGTCATTTCTGATTCAGAAACCCAGAAACTAAAATATCTAAACCTAGCAGGCCAACAGCTTTTTTAATAAAACTAAGATTTGCGCTGAACCAAAGAGAAAAAAAAAATAAAAAAGTACTTTTAAATTTAGTTTAGTAGAACTGAAATGATTGGCCTCATTTCAGATAGAACTGAAATTTCTGTACCTAAAAGCCACCCTGGCTCCCTTGATGCTAATTTTCTCTGTGGTTCCTTCTTGAACATTGATGATTTGTGAGGCTGGCTCAAACTTGTATTCTTTCATCATTGGACGAAGAAAATATTGACCTGGGCTCTAATAAAAGAACAAAGGTTTAGATCAAGTTTTTTGTTTTAAAACATCGACTAACTGATTCATTAAATAAATGTACTGAATCCAAAATAAGCACAAAGTCCTTTCCATACCAAAGAAAGCAAGTTGTTTTAAAGCTAATTTCAGTTATGTTTATAAACAACATGTTCACCCCTTGCCAAATTTCCTGAAACAAAATGCCAACTGTCTTCCTGTGACCATATGAACTATCATATAACAATGTACAACTATCATTTAAGATTCAATAATATCATTATCTTCTGTTTCAGTAAATGTGCGACAGAATTCTTTTAATCTATTTACAATTAACTGCCCAAGTTTATAACATAATCTTTTATTGTAAAAAATAATAATCTTACAATAACCTGTAAAGTAAAAAAAAGTAATAAAACAAAAGAAAAAGTTCACAACTCACTAGTCCAGTGAAAATCATATGACCATCAACTCCAGTGACATTGTTTGACCTGTACTGATGGTCACCACTGAGAGAAAGTAGTACGCTGGACAGTGGTTGACCAACTTCATTCAGCATCTGTTGAGCATTGAGATAGTTGTCGATTAACTCAAATTATACTAGGAAATTCATATTTAAAAAATGCATTGGAAACAGAGTAGTAAAGATTAATTTCAAACATCTGGGTTTAAGTTTTAAGAGGTTTTAACAACATAATAAGATAGTTCAACTCAACGTTAAAATGGTTCAACTCAATGTACTTGTCATACCATTGGTACCATTATATGAATTAAAAATTTTAATTAGACAGGTTACCTGAACAGCTATTTCTCCCAACTTGGAGGCTCTAAAAGACATGGAGTCATTGCTCTCTCTAGACAACACAAAGCCTTCCTTCTCAGCCATCACTGTGTACTTCTGTTCAGCATGCAGTGGGCCCACTCTGATAATTATATGCTCATTAATATTTCTCATTATTCAGTTAAGTAACATAGTCCATTTATTGTTCACACAATTGTGTTTTTTTTATTATAAATTACAATTGATACAGATACATAATAAAAAGAACATATTATATGTTTAAAATAACATACAGTTACTTAAATGTTTCCTGGGTAAATGCTATTAATTTTGTTTCAGACATCTATAATACCTCAAAGTGCCAAGAATATAACTAATAAAATGACTGAACTTACTTGTATTTTCCAGTGGCATCAGTAGTGATTACGATTGGTGCCATTGAGCCCTCCTCATCTGACACAGTCACTATTACTCCGGACAGAGGTGGCTTAATGCTGCCATAGATAAACACGCCTTTGCGACCAATAAAATCAGCTATTACACCAGGACATGCCTCTGTAAGCAAAAAAATATTATTATTTAAGCTAATTAAAAAATAAATAAAGAAAACAAAATCATTTGGCCTACCTATTAATTAATTCTATGAAATGAATCCATTCTCTTTCTTTCGTGAAAATTATAACTTCAATGTATAATCTGTTTTCTAACCCAGTAGGAATTACAAGTCAAATGGATGTTACAACAGGGTGAATAGTATTTTTTTTTTACCTAGATCTCTACAGAATGAACCTGTGTGTTGAATATGAAATAAATTGTTGTCGCACTAGACAAGGAATACAGTCATGCAATAAATTATCTGTTAGAAATATGTACTAGAGATGCCCATACCTCTGATTCACTAACATGCCACTAAGAATGGGATATAAACTGCTACTAAAAAGTAATTATTTAAAATAGAGTAATCCAAAAGTAAGTCAAATGTATATGTATTAAAAACAGATGCTTGTTTTGTTCTTTCTATCTCATGGGTCAACTAGCACTTTAAATTTAATGAGTAATTTCAAAACAATAATATTTTTAAAATCTTTTTTTTTAGCTTCTAACAGTAAAAATACTGTATCGCTTGCATGTATCTATATAGCCATATATTATAGATTTAAATAGTTACATTTAGTACAAAAACTTCATCTTTAATTGTGACACTACACAGATTGAGCCAAAACACAACAAAGTTATTTTTGGCTTTACATTTTTTCAAACACATTTCATAATTTGTTTCTGACTAGACCAGGGGTGGGCAACATTTTGTATCAAGGGCCGCATTAAAAAAAGTTTGGTAATGCCGGGCAGCATATATATATATATCTTAGAAAGATAAGCTTGCTGTGTTGAATTTCTTTTAATTCATTTAAACACTGTATTACGATATTTTATAAATTGCTGTTGTCTTTTTATATCCCAATATCCCCACAAATATACAGTTGTACTTAATGTGCACAATTTTACTTCTTACACTCGTGCATAATGCTCCGGAACTGTGAAACTATCTTACTAGTTGTTACCCCTGTGTGTGACTGCTGTCAAATTACAGTCAGTCAACATTGACCAGTGATTATACTTGTTTAGTTTCCACAAAAAATGCTTGCTGACTGAATAAGACAATTTATGTTCCGGAAGTTAAATGTCGGGACGAGCGAAGCCTTCCCTTGTGGAGCATCACCAGAGAATGCTGACCATGTCCTTCAATGGTGCATACTAAATCAAGGGACCCGAAAAAGACGCTCCAAAGACTATGCGGAGAACTGCCTGATCTGGAAACCACTACGTGGTTCATCTCAGATATAGGATTACTGATCTGAACCTTCCAACATGTCAAATGAGAACGAAGAAGAGGAACTGATGTATTTGTACCCAAATAGTGTGAACAGCAGCAAAGGTTTTTTAAGTGTGGAAATACAGCTTCTGGCACCCATAAAACTCCCGTGGTAGTGATGACTGGAACTTCTCTTTGCTTTGAGTTATATCCCCTGGAGCTGAATCGGCTTCTCTTAATAAGTGTTGTACTTTTAATCATTTCACTTAAGATAGTTTCACCTTTCAGCAAAGGAAAATGACAAAAAACTTTTTTTTTGATTGCCTGTAGAAATGTGGAGGTTTCGTTTGAAAAGATTTAACATGCATTTGCATTTCACATGTAAACAATCAATTGCGATAGCAGTTATAAAAAACATGAAATTTTGTCTTCCACTCTTATTAGAAATATTGGTATCAAAGTCACAGTCAATGTCCTTCAAGTAAGATAACAATTTCATCCTTGAGATATTATATTCTTCTCCTTTGCCTTGTCCATGCTAAGCAAGAGGATACATTGCATTATTTATTCATAAATCAGAACTAACCGTGGTTAACTCCCCTAGCTCTAGTATGTTTAGTTGCTATTTATGTTGAAACAATTTAATGCTTAAATTATATGCAGCTTTGTGCAAACTTTCCTGTTTCAAGTTTATGATTCTCAGTCAAAGATCGAGCTCCATCAGTTGTTACACTTGCCATCGTGTTCCAAGCCTACCCAACACTCAGACATTGTGTCTTGAATTGAGTGTATTGATGTATAGCCAACAAGCATAATCTTCGTTTTCTTGAAACTTTTTATAATGAGACAGTTTCAATAATTTATATAGATATTTTTTTTAATATTTGCATTTTTATATCTATATACTGTGGGCACATCTGATTTCTGTAGGTGTCGGCAGGCCGCATAAAACAGCTTGGCGGGCCCCATGTGGCCCGCGTCGTATCTTGCCCACCCCTGGACTAGACCCTTAAAAAAGTCCCATGAACAAAAGTTCTTTTTATTGCTTAGGCAACAGAGCTTCTCCTCAATTGAAGTCATATTGGGATCTGGCCTAGTTATAACTATTAAGCAGCTTAATGTCCTGTCTTTACTGTATCTTTATTAATAATAATAATAATGGGAAATAAGTTTCACAATAATACATTATTCATTATAAAACATGGAACAACAATGCAAGTGAAATGTACATTCATATATGTACATTATAATTTATTAGCAGATTCCCTGACCAAAATGATTTTAATTTTAAACTAGAAATGTCATGTAATAAAAAGTGCTTTGTCAAACTTTGAATGTTTGAGAACTAAAACATTTTACCTCCACTAATGTAAGCCTCCACAGTACTTGGATAAAACAAAACACTTGCAGACTTGGCTGACAATGTCAGAGTTTCACCAGATCTGAAAGGTGACAAATTAGCATTCACAACAAGAGACAAATTGAACATGCTATAGCTTAATGTTACAACTACTTATTGTTATAGGTGGATACATTTTAGTTAAACATAGCCATCAGAGTAGCCCATAACTGAAGAGCATTTCACAGCTACTGTATATGATAAAGAGACCAAGCACTGGGATTAAATTCAAATGTGACATTCACCTTGACCAATGAGAAAATGTGTAGACTGTTGGTGACATCACTGGCTTTTTAGTGCTGTCTTTGTCAGAGGCAGCAGCAGTGGCTCTTGCTTCATTGGTAGCAGTAACATTGGGCTTTAGGGGACCTACCACAACAGGTGTATCATCAACCGATGATCTGAAAGTTGAAGGATAACCTTTTGATTTAGCTAACATACACATAACATTATTATACACATGACAAGGTCTATGTTTAAAATTTATAAAACTAACTCTAGATAAAGAATTGTGTCATGAACGATGGCAATAAGGATACTAAAAAAAATTTTTTAAATATGTAGGTAAGGGTTAGGGTTAGGGTAAGGGTTACTTTCTTTTTAACATTTATTATATAAAGAATGTTGAATTGACTTTCTAAGCCAAATCAACAAAGTCAATATGATCTTTATATTCATATTGATAACATTTAGTCTTTATAGGTTAAACAGAAAAAAAAGCAGGACATAAAAACTGCGCAACCAAAACAAGCAATGTAAAAAAAAACTGCAAAGAAAAAAGTGTGTAATATTATCTAAAGAGAAGAACTCCATATTTACAACTATATGTCAGCATTATATCTCAATAATGTAGAACTTATTTCTCTTTTTCAATATCAAACAAACTATTTAATTATCAATAATTAATTGAAAATTTGGTTAATATTTTAACTGATTCATTTTTTGTTAGGTACAGTAAATAATTGTTTAAAGTTTCAACTTGATCTGAGAATGTGTGTGGTAGAAATAACGTGTACAATTATCTAAGGGGACAAAAAAAACAAAATATTTAGCCATATTTCTGAATACCATTGTCGGTATCAAACAAAATAATTAATTACCAATAATTGATTGTCTTATTGGTTAATATTTATTATTGATTCATGTATTATCGACCAATGAATAATTGTGCAAAGTTTCAGTTTGATCTGAGATTGGGTGTGGGAGAAATAGGGTGTTCAATCATTTTACCAGACAGACAGAGTGAGATGATATAAGCTTTGTAAAAAAAAATTTAATCTGAAACTTGATTTGTTCTGACGAAAAAAAAGCTCCACTCCATCTATATTGACTAATTAACACATTTTTATGTTTTACTTAGCAAATAAAAGTAAAAATAATACATGAATTTCGCAAAATTTTATTACCATATATTAGTTCAATATGCCTTAATTTTGTACACCTTTGATTAGGTTCTTCTATGCTCTGAAGATAAATGTAGCCAACATGATTTATGAAGCACAAGTTTTAGATGGGGCTTTCAAAGAGATTGATTGTATTTGATGTCTAGATGTGATTGGTGGAGTATAAAATGTGGATATTATTGAAGAGCCCGGGTGGAGTATAAAATGTGGATATTATTGAAGAGCCTTTATGGATGTAACTGGCAGGGTATGGGAGATAGATGGTCAAAGAAAGAATGAAAAGGAGGAAAAAATGGGAGCTTGAAGTAGACTAACCCCTAAGAGGACAAACAATTAAATTAAACAGGCCTTGAAACAGAGATTTACAAGGTTACCCTGAAAAAGTGTCACCCCTGCTCTTATGAGAACATGAATACAAGACCCGAATTCATAAATATGTCTATTATCTTTTAAAAAGCTGAAGTCTTTATTTGCTTGACTTACTTGATAGTGACCTGAATGTCCTCCACTGTTATATCTGTTGTAATGACTCCTAAAGCCAAATGCTGGATGGCATTTAATGTCAGTGTCAAGGGATTGGAACTGAACAACAAATGTGAACAATGTAGCATTCAGTATGTGACAAACATATTCTAGTTTGGTAAACTTTTACAAGTAGCTCTAAAATTCTATGGTCACTTGTGTACTTTTCTTGTACTTTTCAAGCTGCATTTTTATTATTCAAAAACATTTCTGTGTGAGTTCAAGAACCAAGGAAACATAAATTGACAACTTTTTCCCCTAGTGAATGGCCCATCCCCACCTCACACTTTTAGCATTACCAACAGAAAGTCTCGTGTTTTAATGTTTCCCCACACATACTCTTGGTCTGTAACTTTTAGTATCTTTTGTGTTGAATTGGAATGGGTCCCACTTTATAGTGCTGAAGGATTGAGAACCCCCTTCTCTAATGCCAACCACTTGAACATAAGCCAATTTTAGTCAAATAAGATAATTAGTTTAGAAAACTTAAAAAGAAAAAAACATTCACTATCAAAAGGTTACATTGGTGATGTCTCATGAAGTAAGCAAAATGTAACATGTTAAAACAAGAAAAAAATGTAAGAAATCCACTAACGTGTCATAGCTGTAGGTTTCTTGGTCAAATCTGTGACATGAATCTGGTGCCAACTGGTAAACACCAGGGTGAGCCAAACAAAACCGGTTCAAGCCTTTATCCAATAGGAATGAGCCAACACTCTTTTCTTTTTTATTGTGGGCAAAATTCTAGGATGAAAAAACCCCAAAGTAATTTGAATTGAGCAGATAAAAAGAAGTATTACAATAAGTTAAATCTTAAAGAAAAACAGCACAAGTGTTGTTCATGTAAATATGTGATGCTGGCAATATCTCAACAACTTACAATAGTGATTGGATGGGACACACTACACTTGAGGATGTAACCAGTGTGGACAAACTCCAAACCAGTCAGGTCATTGTCAGCTACATCCAGCTCTATGGACTTCTCTTTCCAGCACCAGTTGTCCAGCACAATGGAGGCTGTAGAGAACATGAGTGCAACAGCAACTGTGTTAAAAGAACCCAAAACCTTCCAAAGGAGAAGAGGCTAAGAGGCATATTGGATGACTGGAATATTTATGAATATTCATCATAGCAAAGTCATCGAGGCCACTTTGTTTATGAGTACTTTTATTACAAATATTCTAGACTAGATTACTTTTAAGTAGTTTTTTTTTTTTTTAAAGTTCTTACATTATAGACATGATTTAGTAAAATTCACCAAGTTTATTCATGATTATGGATATAAATGTGATATAAATGACTTTGCTACTTAAAACCTGATGTGGACTAGAAATTTTTAATTTCAAATTTTAGTTATGTTTGCAGAGCTCCTTATTTAAGCACCAAAAAAACTTCTCCCAGATATGCTAACATGTCCATAAAAGAAATTTTTACCAAAGTACTGAACCTGGATGCATTACACTAAAATAATAATAATTATGAAGCCTATTAATACAATGAACTCTGAAAGTATACTTTACTTAAATTAAGACCTGTACTTAAATATGAATTAAACACAAATTTATAAATGCTGCCAAAAGTCTAAAACATACATGAAACTGAAGAAAACAAAAAAATAAAGTACCTTTGTACTTTCCAGGCATGACATTGTCCAATAAAAATGTGGCCTCATTGCCAGACAGTTTGACCCCAGTTCTAATCTGACTATCTGTACGACCTACGGCATCAAGTGTCACCTCCATGTTCAGACATTTTTCTGGAATACAATGAAATTAATCACATTCTTCTGATTGGAAAAGCATATATGTATTGAGTGAAGTATTGAGAGACATTTTTTAACCTAAAAAAGATAGATCCTTTATACAATTTTTAAGATGCCTGTTAGCTATTTGCTTTTCGTCAATTTGTCAAATATCTAAATTTAAACATGGAATCTTCAGATTACCTCTCTACTGCTGAAGCAATTCATCTTTAACATAATCTAAAGGCTAGCATGAGGTACATACCCATACACTTGACACTGCCAGATATTTTAGCTCTAAACTGTGAGAAGCTGACATCCAATACTGGCTTACTGGACACTGTGACTGTTCGTTCAACTGGAGTCAAGGTTAGGCCTGCTTTGATTTCTGCTTCACTCACATATACCTAACCAAAGAAAGAAATTACATTTATGAATGTTTAATTTCAGCAAAATTTCTAACCACTGCCATGTTGGCTAGTTTTAAACTGTCAGATTCTTACCAGTGCCATCTAAAACTAAGGTCTACAAATCATTACTATTACTATTTAGAAAACACATTTTTGAAATATTAGATATTTGAAGTTATAATGCTATTGAATTGCCAACTGGTGAAATACACACACAAACACACAATTAAGTTTTCACACAGAACCTTAAGAGGAAGTGATAAACTCATACTAATGTTTATAGCACTTGTAAAAAGAAAGTATCAGCAGCAATGTCCTATAGCATTTTACTTTAAAATTGCATTATGTTTGTTTATATTTAAGTAACCTTGGTTAGACTTAGAAAATATGGGGAGTTGAAGAAAAAATGAAGGAAAGGAAAACCCTCAAAAACAGGATTTCCAGAGCGTTCTGGAAATGTGGCATTCCTGATTCCCTATCACTCCACAATATAACTATTGAGTAGAAAAACTAGCAATGCTAGAAGATAATAAATGTAACCATGACAACCAAACAGTAAACATTAAACATCTGTGTATTACCTTGACTACATATTTTCCAGACTTGACCATTTCACAAAACACTCCATTGGAATCAGACAACACAGATTTGGCATCCGAACCTTTACCCTCTGGGTAGTAAATGATCCTTCTCTGGCTGCTAAGCTTACCCAAGCTTTCAGGCACCCTCTCTATAGTGACCTTGCCACACATGTTGAACCTGCAAGAAAAATGGTTATTCAACTACGAAGCATTATTTTTATTACTTTTGCAATGTTGAAAAAAGAAAGTTCTACACAGTATTTCATTACTGATAAATGTAAGGTAAGGACCCTTTTCAGATCTTGTGATCTGTGGATACAGTTGATTTATAGCTTATCAGTTTCTTTGGCAGTTGGTTAATAAGGGTGTCATGTGGCCAACACAACAACCAACTGCCATTGCTTCCTCAACATGTCAGGTACCCATTCAAGTTAAGTAGACTCAGACTAAGCAATGTCCTAATATCCTGATTTTTAAAATCCCCACCTTTGAACCCTTCAGTTCAGAATATTAGCTGGATAAGCTTCTAAAATTTACCTTTGAATAGTGCTTTATGCTTCTACACAAAACTGCTGAGCATACAACCACAAAGTATTTTTCAATATTCAAGGATAGATGATAATTATAATATTTCTTGTGTTCCATTGCTTTCCTTTTTAATAATTATAGGATTTCACTGACAAGTTATTAGGTGTGTGCGCAATGCTTCTTTTACTAGACTAAATTACTGTTAGGTAGATTACACTAAACCACTACTCATCCAGAAGCTTTGAGGTTAGGTAGATTACACTAAACCACTACTCACCCAGAAGCTTTGAGGTTAGGTAGATTACACTAAACCACTACTCACCCAGAAGCTTTTAGGTTAGGTAGATTACACTAAACCACTACTCACCCAGAAGCTTTGAGGTTAGGTAGATTACACTGAATTACTACTCAGCCAGAAGCTATGAGATTAGGTAGATTACACTAAATTACTACTCACCCAGAAGCTATGAGGTTAGGTAATTCTGGAGTCTTGGGGTTAATTTCCACTGACATTTCCTCAAACCATATGTTGTCAACTCGAGCATTCAAGCTGTAGGTTCCAGTTTTCATGTTTTCTAGATTAAAGGAACCATCTGCAGCACTCACTGTTTGCTCTTTGCCATTGATTATTATTGTAGCCTTAGGAATGCCAACTCCCTGAAAAGCAGCCGTATACATATTTACAAAAAGGACACAGCTAACAATCTAGTTCAAAGAAATTAAGTCTCTTATTATATTTTTTATTCACTAGTCCTCTTAATACAGGCTTTTAGTTTTGAAAATATAAATTTAAACTTTTTATTAAGGACAAGAAAAAAACGTGTCAGGTAGATTTAGATAAAAACTCACATTTTCTTTGTCCAAAACTTTCCCACTGACAGAAAATCCAGCAACTTCAAATTTCTCCTAAAAATAAAATATATGCATATTTTAGTAAATAATTATGAAACTTTGGAAGATGACTTGACCACTAGTTTCAACTACTAAAACAACTATTGCATATGTAAAACTAAACATTCTAAAATCTCCAAATTAATGAAAGAACATTCCATTTGAAATTTGAAATATTTAATGTGTAAGTATAAATACCTTAAGTAAAACTGATCCATGACGCACTTCAAATGGGAGTTTATCTGGTTCTACATCGAATGTAATGTGGTCACCTTTGTAGAATGGAACCTAAAAAAACAAAAAAAGTATTCAAACACTGTAATTGACCATGTGGACAATCAAAAGTCTGTCACAGGTATAAAAAGCTATAAAAAAAAACTTTAATATTTAGAAATTCATTATGCATATAATTGTCTAATTATCTGAGAAGAACAAACAAAATATCTAAAATATGTCACCAAAAAGTAGGATCCACTTGGAACCACTGGAAAAACAAAAGTCCCATCATCTTTAGATGTCACATAACAAATGGGAGATAGCTTGGTCTCCTTAGAGTTAAAGCCTTTAGGGACTCCCTTTTCACACTGCGACACAGTCTGTAAACATTCATTATAAAAAATGTTCACATTGTGATAGGTTACATATGGTAACTAGAAAAATAAGTTTGAAACCTCAAGAGCTTTTGATTATTTATTGGCTAAGTAAGTGGTATTACTAAGTGTTGCCTTACACCATGAATAGTAAGGACAACCTATTGACCATGTGCTTAATATAAATTATAAAGAGAGGTGAATAATTTCTGAAGCCAATGGCCTAGAATAGTGTAAAATAGTCAATGATCTGCTGCATACAAATTTTGATGAGTTTTCATTTTTTACATCATCACAGATTCTGCCAATATTTATCCACACGGAAACACTCTAAAGCAGGCATGTCAAACTCGGCGTTCGGGGGGCGCATGCGGCCCGCGACCACTTGCGTGCGGCCCGCTTAGCCACCTAAAAATTATCAATATTGTTATAAACCTGGTGGTGGCACAGATGGGGGTAGTGGTGTGAGTGTAGTCAGCCGACGCAAATCACCCCAGGCCAGCGCTAGACGAGCGGTCAACCGTGACGAGTTACGATGGTCAGCTGAGTCGAGTGTCAACAGGACGGTTCGGGAAGGATCGCAGTCGTGAACAGAGCTCAGGAGCGTCATGAGAATTGTAGTCATCTGACCACCTAGAAACGTCAAGCGGCGTTCTGTCCGGTTCGAGAAGGCCAGTAGGGACCCTATATAAGAGCGGAGGTGACGCAGTCAAGACGGTTCAGAGCCCGGTTCACTACAGTCCGGTCGACTACAGCACAGTTCAGCGGTGTGGTTCTGTACGGAGCATTATGACGGTTCAGTGCGGAGTACTGTCAAGTACAGTTGAGACGACTGCCGTCTTGATCTTTCTCTGCGATCGAGTCCGACACAATGAGCCTAGTGTGTGAAGTCAGTCCTGAACTGTTGAACCCAGTGCAAGCCCGGAACGAGACGGAGAGGCCAGTGCAAGAGTTGATACGGCGGAACTGTATTATCTGAGAGATATTTGTACAGTGTACGTGTTGCCAATTGTACAGTATCGGCTGTTATTTATTCAACTATTAAAGTGTTAGGTTACTTTGGAGCCCTGAGTTGTCAAGTTCTTTAAGTTATTGGTGTATGGTGCAGTTTGCAGAGAGCCTGGATAGTGAGATTCGTAACAATATGTTAAACTCTTACGCTAGAAAATAAGAGATGACAAGCTACTTGAATCCAAAAATAGTATTTGTTAAACTGAACAAACGGGAGTGTGTCTGCAGTGAAAGCAATTTAAGCTACATTTTGTCAAATTTAATTGCAAGCCATAGTAAATCATTTTGTGAATGTGATTTTATGTGTCGTTAAAGCCGAAGTAATTTGCCTAGAAAAGGTGAAAGCATTCACAGAAATAGCATTAACTCGGAACACTGTGGCAGATAGTATAAATGACATGTCAGTCAGATTGCGTGAACAATTAAAGATTTTGAATTATTTTCATTGGCTCTCCATGAGTCAACTGTTGTAACGGGTGTAGCATAAGGGCCTGTGATAGGAATTTTGAGATACATGAGGAGCTATTTGAGCTCTGTTCTATGCATAATACCACAACAAGCGAGGATGTTTTGAGAAATAACAAGGGTTGATATGGCAGTAAAATTTTACTTTTGGTAAAGCTAGCTAGTCTAACAATGGATGGCGCACCAACCATGAAATGAAATGGTTTTGATGCAAAGTTACTTGCAAAAAATAAGAGAAACTGATGCTAGGTTTAAATTTTCTCATTTTCAGTGCATCATTCACCAAAAAACATTCTGCACACAGCAATTACAGTTCCAACATGTCATAATACCGGTTTCAGTCACTATCAATTTGATTAGTACCTGTGGCTTCAATCCTCGCTAATTTTCACTGTTTCTGGACGACATTGGACACGAATTTGATTGTGTCCCCTACTACACAGAAGTCAGCTGGCTCTCATGTCATAAAGTATTGAAGAGATTTTTTGCACCTCGTGAGAAAATTGTATTGTTTCTGAACATGAAAGGTGAACCTGTTGAACATTTCCAAACTGACGAATGGATTCAGGATTTGGCATTAGCAGTTGATCTCACCTGCTAGACTTGAATTTGAAACATCAAAGTAAAGACAAAATTGTCACAACTGCAGGTAATCATGTGAAGTGCTTACAAGCAAAATTACGACTCTGGATAAGCCAAATATGAAGAGGAAATCTTGTTCACTTCTCAACGTGTTAGGAACTAAAAAGATTAAATACGGCTACAGCATTTGATCAATATGTCTTACACCTGGAATCGTAAGTAGGTGCTTTCAATGACAGTTTTCGTGACTTCGTTCCATACGAGCAGGAATTTTTGTTGTTTGTATCTCCATTCTCATTTGATTCTAAAATTGCTGCTGGTAATGTGCAACTAGAGCTGATAGAATAGCAGATTCTTTGTTGAAATCGAAGTATATAGAATTGGCTGTGCCAAAATGAAAAAGTTCTTTTCCATAATGAAAAGCACATCACCGTTCGAGATTATCTCATCAATATTTGTCATCAGTGATGAAAGTGTCAGTGGAAAACAAACTTCAACATGACATTAATAAGCTTGTATCCTATAAAAGATGTCAAGCATCAGAACAAAGAAAATAATGCGTAATCATATTAATTTTTAATTATGAAAATAGTACTACACATTTAGCTAACTAAGGGACAGGAATGCCATTAATTATTGTATTCTATTGCTTTGTTTCTAATTTACATAAAACTAGTAGGCTGTTTTGCAACTGATATTTGGATGTGGCCCCTCAGGTCATAGTAAGTTTGTATGCGGCCCATACACCTTAATGAGTTTGACATGCCTGCTTTAAAGTAAACTTTTTAGATGGTTGGAATACTGCTGTTTAAAACGTATCCTTGTTAAGCCCTCTACAAACAACTCCTTCCACCAGTAATAAGAATGAGGATGGTGGATAGACTAGATATACTCTCAACTTCATAGACTGTAATAAGGGTAAATACAAAATATAGTGTCAATGAATTTCTTATTATCAAATTAATATTTCCTTGAACTGATTGTTTAGGAACCATCCCATTAAACAAAAAAAACAACAACAAAAAGAAAAACAATTTTAATGAACAAGAACAATTTTAAAACTCCTAAACTTACAGGCAAAGGCTGCGTCTCCGAGTACAGAATAAAATTCACAGATTTCATGGGTTGACCATCACCAGTTACTTCCCCCTAAATGAACAGCACAAAATAATCATTCTTAGCTTTGTAATTAAGTTGATTCTGTTTTGTTTTCATTTGAGACAATTCTGAGTATGTTCATTACGCAGAAAATGAACTTTTCATGGCTGTATACCAGATGCTTTAGTTTTAATTCATTAAAAATAATTTTTTTCTTTAGCTTTAAAACATGATTGTACAAGTTAAATAAGTAACAGTAAACCTGCCCATAGATAAATGTTAAGTCACATGACATGACAGTATTTCGAAAGTCATAATGACCAACTACATTCTCATTTCCCTACTAAATTCAAGATACATTCTACAGTATGGTGTGCTCAGAAATAGTATTTTAAAATTTAGAGTCTCTCTCCGGGACTTGACACCCAAGTTAAGAAGTACCCAGTCATACAATATCTGGGTTTAAGTATATGTGTATCAAGGATTGGCCTCTTTGATCACAAGAAAAGTTGCAATGGGGAAAAGATCATCGCTCGGACGTAAAATCCCAAAAAAGGTTTACAAAAAGAAATTTTAAAATCTGTGTGAACTTCTGTGTCAAAAAAACTCACCCTGACATCATATCCACCAATAATTATACCTGCTCCAATGTTGACTTTGTCATTCTTCACTTGCACAGTTACTTCATCCTGAAGTCACAAAGAGTTGAGTTATAGTCTTGGCATTGATAAATTAAAACAGATTAAGCTTAAATTAAATAGACCCATCAGTCAGTTCTGACATTTTACAGGGTATGAGTTTATCTGAGTCTTTAAGAATAAAAGCATGTTTAAGGAAAGTAACAATTATTAACCAACTAAGATTTTTTGACAAAACACACAAAATACACAAGACAGGGTTAGTAGCACTTTTCCATGACAAAATTTTAGAAGATTTAGATTTTTTGAGGATGAAACATATGATATATATATGTATGTATGTATGTATATATATATATATATATATATATATATATATATATATATATATATATATATATATATATATATATATATATATATATATATATATATATATATATATATATATATATAAAATAATATATATATATGTATGTATGTGTGTATGTGTGTGCGTGTGTCTCACCCATTTGTGTGATACATTGTAAAACATACAAAAACCTATGCATTTATCAAATCGATTATTGTTACTTGATTTTGGAAATAATAAATATCTTGTCAACATCCCACCCAGAACAGAAAAAAACAATGTCATCAGCTGGTATGTCCACAGAAAATGCATTGAAAGTTATCTTTTAATCAAGTAACAACTTGACTGTCATCCCAAATACTTAAACAACCTTTTTTTGTTTCAAACATTTATTACAGAACATTACAAATGGTTGATATTCCTTTTTTTTTAAAAATAAGAAACATTCTTAAAGATGCCTTTATAATGTGTACTCTCTGTGATGGAAATGTACATTTTTAGTTTCTATGTGTATCTTGTAGATACTAGAGTCATGGTGTGGATTTGAGTTAATGTTTTATTCTTTTATTAACTGTGCTTAAATCCACCTCATAAAAAGAGCATGTAATATGCAGGCCTATTTGTATGTTTATTTGACATTTGTTTACTAAATAATGGCTTTTGATTTGGGGGGTGGGGGGATTAGACCTATTGGCGTTTTTTTTTTCACAATTTCTTTTTCAACTTTGTAGTTTCCCTGGCTTTTACAACCAAATTAAATTTTACAGACTTTTCACGGCTGTGTGCGGAAAAATTTTGTTAAATCTACAGTAGATCTAGACTCTAGATCTTAGTTACTAAAATTGCTGACTTTTCGCGGCTGTGTGCAAATTATTTTTAATGCATCTACCGTAAATCTACACTCTAGATCTAAGTCATTAAAATTCGCTGCCTTTTCACGGCTCTGTGCAAATTATCTTCACTGAATCTACTGTAAATCTACACTCTAGATCTAAGTCACTAAGTTTGCGGGCCGCCTGACTTTTCACTGCTGTGTGCAAATTATCTTCACTGAATCTACCATAGATCTAGACTCTATAGATTCTAATTCTAAGTCACTAAATTTCATGGAATTTTTACGGCTGTGTGCGAATTATCTTCACTAGATTCTAGTGATTTAGCGTAAATCTAGAATCTAGCGTATTTCTAGAGTAATCTAGACATCATTAAATTGACTAAAATTTACAGAGTTTCCAGGTTAGGTGCGAATTATCATCACTAGATCTAACTTAGATCTAAATCTAGATACTATTTCTAGCTAGATGATTTACGGACTTTCCACGCGAAGTCACTCTTACTGTTAACAACAAGAAGATTTTAGGTGAGGGAGGGCCCAGAGGTGTGTTGCCTACACATTAGATTAGAGAGCGTCTTCAGTCAAAAGAATAAAAGGAAACAACCATTACTACGCTGCCTGCAGGTGAAATGCTTGTATCTTCAATCACGAGTTCGCGCTTCACAAGTGGGTGAAAGGCGGTGTAGATGGGTAACTGGTCAGCTCAATAACACAGCCAGCCAGTAACGTCATGCGACCGAAATGCCTAGTTATGCTGTTGTTTTTTCCCCCATATTTTTAGCAAGAAATAAGCACAATTATATTTAAAAGAAATATTGGGTAAAAAGTTTAGGAGAGTGGACAAAATTTTAGAATTCTGGCATTTTATGATTTTAGGAGAGTTTTCATTTTTTAGGAGATTTTAGGAGCGCTACGAACTCTGACAAGATCATGTATACAGATTGTTATAAGTATAATTTAATTGACAATTTATTTGAACTCAGTAGAAAATACAGGTTGTGAAAGTGGCACAGCTACATTCTGAAAACAACTAAGTCAAGCAAAATCACAGTCATATTTGTATGTTTAGAAAAAACAACTTTTGGTCTTAGAGCAAAACACTTAACAATAAAAAAAAATTTTTTTTTGGGTATATATGCCACTTAAAACCATAGGCAATATTTAGTCTTAAGGAACAAATAACTATAACTATAGTAGGCTTAGTAGCCTACACTCATTCAAATAACAGAAACCATTCTTGTGCACACCTATTCTAAAAGCGGTACATTGATAATGACCTATTCCTAAGCAAAAAAGTAATGTTAAATGTTGATTTCAAAGTTTTTAACTAAGTACCTTTTGAAACTGCCATACAGGGTGTGATGCTTTAATTGTATAATCTCCAGGCATGACATTTGAGAAAGAAAAGCTGGAAAAGAATAGCATAGCAAATGCTAAATACAGTCAATGCTCCCTGCAAAATGTGACACAAATATTTGAAGTATACAATACTCTTCAGTAAATTGTAACTTTTTCAATGCAAATTCAAAGTATTACAACAAGCCTATGAAATAAATTACAAAACTGTTTTATGAATAGCATCCATCATATACAAAATATGCAAACAAAACAAATCACTTTGGAATTAAATAAAACAATTTCTGAAAAAAATATATACTCACACTCCTTGCTCTGAGGTAAAAACTTTTTGATGAAAATCTGGTTTAGACAGTGATAGCAGCTCAAGTTGAACACCTGATGGTCCAACAGTTTGGCCAAAACTTGCAACCTTAAACATAAAAAAAAAAATGAAGGTTCTGGTAATCAGTAAGTCAATTAAGTCAATATAGAAGCACAAGTGGATGGTGTCACTAATGATAATGAAAGAAGGTATGTTTATGTTAAACTCACCAAGCCACTAATAGAGAAACCAGTGAACTTAAAGTTGATGTCTTCTCCCTTGCTACAAGGGTCATTCTCTCCGTCAACTTTCAGCTCCACGCTAACTGGTTCTGTACAAGTAGAGCAATGAATGATAGACAATCTTAACACATTGTTACTTTTTCTATCACAGATAAAACAGATTTCCTTTTTATCAAGACAAATTACTTTAAGTTTATATTTAAAATGTTTTTTAAAAGTTATTGACATTAAAAGAAACATATTTATCTGCACTAAATGCAGAAACTTGACTAAAAGATAGAACCCTACCAAGGAAGAAAATTTTAAAATTAAAAAATGCTTTCAATAATGTTTCATTTTCTTAAAGGTTTTTTTGTGACCATGCAATTCGGTCCCAAAAGATAACTGATTAGGGCAAACTTACCAAATCCCCATCCCTGTGGAGGCTCAGCCTTTAAAATGTAATCCCCTTTATCGTAGAGTGGTATAAGATAGTATCCAGTGTTGGGAGCACAGTCAGTTTGATACTTGATGCTCCCATGTGGAGTGTAAAGTTTGACCTGCAACAAAAAGTTTATCAAAGATAAAACATCAGTGTATACATTTGAATGAATCGAATGTTACTAGAACTATTAAATTGTATTAATCTACTGTAATATTATATTATATTTCTTTTGTGCAAGATCCATTTTCATGGGTTGTTCCATAATGAAAATATTACTGTCACCATCCCAAAGTTGGTGCCATTGAGTAGAACACCCTATTTCGATATGTTTGAGTTTAATTCAAAACACTCATGTTTATAAGAGTGAATACTTTTATTTTTACTTAACTTTGGGCTATCCAGATCCTTCATAGCAGTTAGTAAAGGGCAGTCATTGTAAGCAGTCACTAGAGAAAGTTAGTAGAGAACAAGATTTGATAGCAGTCACTATAGAGAGTTATTATAAAATCATAAGTTATTTCCTCATTTATGAGAGGACATAATTATCTTCTTTTTTGAAGTAACGTCTATAATTGATAAGATAAAAAGAGGTGTTTAAATGTTTACATTACAAATCTTTATCCTAATAATGCCTACATTATAACACTGTAATATGAACCCAATGTCACCCATGACCATCCAAAATAATGCAGTGACAATTACTTTTAATAACATGGGCTATATGAAGCATTAAATTATTATATATGATTAAATGATGACTATTCACTACATCACCATAGAAATAATATAGATTTGATTCAGCAAATGCGTAATGCTGCAGAAAAAGAATCCATATTTTCAATGGTCTTTTAGGTGAACACTGGCAAATCGTGATTCGACCCTCAAAGGGGTCGTGACGTAATAGTAAGTACTAGAATCCAGATTCACCAAGATGCTAACCTTCATGAGTACCTAGATATTATAATATAAATATAAGATTTAAGATATCCACTCTCACTCTACTAACTCTAACCTAGATTTTAATTATAGAATAATCAGATTAATCTAGATCTTATCTTAAATAAAATACACTTACTTTGTTTACATTAAAACTTTTGTAGCTATTACTTCCAAAAAACAAATTTTGATTGCTAAAGATCGGGCCTAATCTGAGTTTCTTTGTTAATTTTTTTTATTTGTTAATTCTTTGTTAATGAGGACAGTATGTGATAAAAATTATACTTTAAAAAATGTGATCTTACTGTTACAACAAGGTAGCTGAAAAATTTAAAGGGCCCTCATTTACTATAGGCAACATTTTTACTTTCATCACGTAGGCCTTCTTTTACACTCATGTCCATCATGTAGTCTTGCTTGCTTATCTTTTTAATAACGGTCCAGATGTTTAATTGACATACCTATTGAACAGGCCATTATGGTCAACGCTCTTTAGGGCCTTCCTCTACCTGTACCTTACCCCCTTTTTTATCTACCCATTCAGCTGGATACTCTAGTTATCACCTAGTTAAAGTGCTAGACAGAATGGCAGCTCTAGAAGTAATAAAACTGTATCAGACAGAGAACCATTACTTATAAAAGGAGAAATTGTTCATTGACAAGTCATTGTTTTTTCTACGCCTTTACGTATAATGTAAACAAATTAAACATGCGATGAGAATATATAATTAAATATATAATATTAACAATATATTACTATCCAGTGAACGATTTGTCTGTGAACAATTTGTCTGTGAATGAATTGTCAGTGAACGATTTGTCGTGAACCAACTGTCTGTGAACAAGTAGTCGGGTGAACGAAAATCGTGAACGAAATATCAGTGAACGAATTGTCGTGGAACCATCATGATCATCCCATAAACTAAATCTAATCAAGAATAGATCTGAATTATGAATTTTAATAGTCTAGACTAGACTGGTGACTAGTCTCCGGAGGATTTCAGCTACCCGTCGCCTCAGCATGGCGCCTCCAGTGGAAACGTCTAGTAGTGGAACTAGATAGGCTAAGTACAAGTAGCAAATCAGTCCCCTTGCCAGACCCCCTGGGTGAGCTTTTGTTTTTTTTATCTCACTCGGGGTAGGGATGGAACAAGTAACCTGCACACCAGTCCAAAAAGTCTGTTACGCCGTTCTACAAAGGGGGCCGTCATCAGAACAGTGACGGTTACATTATAGGAATATAATATGAGACAAACTCCTAGCAGTCAGCGCTGTTCTCTGCCACTTGTAGCGAGTGGGGTCCAGGAACGAGGACAGTGCGCTGTATATGCGGTACAGCACGGTTTTAGCCCATTCAACCAATACGGCTGTCTACTGCCGGGAGTCCTCAAACAGGACTCGGGATGGAGAATCCCTTGTCCAGGCCTGGTTGTTGGATAAAAGCCTTTCTAACGACCAGCAGGATAATGGTGCCCACGTAGGTGCCAATTCCCTACTGAACTTCACTGAAGGTGACTAGTCTAGTCTAAACTTAAAACTAGATCTATCATCTAGTGATCATCTAGTAGTTAGTAGACAGTAAGACACTAGACTTGACTAGACAGTGACTAATCTAAATCTTAGATTATAATTATAATATATTATAATATTATTCTAACTAGACTAAGACTAATACTAATAAGACTAAGACTTAGAGTAGAGAGTAGTCTCAGTAGTTACTCAGTACAGTAGTAGTACTACTAGTAGTAGCTTAGCCTGGCTTAGGCCTTAGTTAACTTAGTACTCAATTAGTCAATTACATTACTCAATTAGTAGTAGTATTGTAAGTGTAAGTCACTATTCACTTAACTGTGACTATTGACTAACTGGTGTAACTCACTGTAACTGTTACTCATGACTATGATACTCAGATACTGTAACTGTAAGTACTAGTACTAACTACTAGTAGTGTAAGTTAAGTAAGTACTAAGTGAAAGTGTGTGCTGTAACTGTAAGTGTGTAACTGTAACTGTAACAGTGTAACTCCCTAGTCGGCCTAGTGTAAGTGTAAGTAAGAGTCTAGAGTCTAGAACTAGAATAGTCTAAAATCTAGAGACGAAGAGTCTTAGAGTCTAGAATACTAGATCAGTATATGATAGTTTGATACTATCTGAAGGCTGATACTAATGAATAAATGATAGATCTATCATGATAATCATGATGATGATCTACTAGTACTACTCAGGCATATATAATCATTATAATGATAATCATATACTCATATACTGATATAGTCACTGATAGATCTACCATCTAGATCTCACCTCAACTAATGAATAATTTATATCCACATCAGATTTTACAAAACCTCCACAGCCAAACACTCCATCTGCCCCAGAACAGGCAAATGTAGACACGAAAAATAAAATATAAGCTAATAAAATGGACTTCATGTTTAAGTTTTTAGATCTAGAGAGGCATCGAGAATATTTTCTATTCTAAAATAATGACCGGATATCAAAGGTGGAAATCGTAACGGAAGTTTGTATTTTTACTTATCCTTGCTTTTAGCAGTATTGAACAAGCTGGGTGTTTTAAATAGATCTTGATATTTTGTCGTCTGTCCAAAATGACCAGTGGCGTAGTCATAGCGGTCTTAAGTGGGTGGCAAGTGGGGCAACAGCCCCAGGCCCGCGCCTGAAGGAGCCCAGCGCCTAAGGGGATTCCAGCGATAGGAGATTCCCATGTCGAAAACCAGACCAGTTCTCATTAACTACAATTGTAATATTTTGGAAGCCTTTCCATAATAACAATAACAAATCAATAACAATAACATGGCCGTGAGAAAACCCGTGTTTCAGTTGAAAAAAAAAGTGGAGATATTTTTTTCATTAGAAAGTCTGATTTGCGAAATAGACCACTGTGGCTCCTATTGTACACTTTGTTCTTATACCAAAGACTAAAGACAGTATTTTCTTTTCCTAGGAAGTTGTTTGGAACGATAGCTACAGGAGTCCAATTAGCAAATAAAAGCTGCTGGGACTGGAACCATCTTATTGGGAATAAAATTCAGCAGGTTTCTGTAAATCAAGTTAAAATCTTTGTAAAATTTTTAAATGTTTCGGATGTTCCTTCAGAGTTGAAGAAAATCTACTTCCTAGTCCAAACTTCCCACATGACGAAGGGGGATGGCAGCTGGCTGAATATGAACCCTGGACCATTGAGACGACCGAACAACAGACCAGAGCGCATACCGCACGGCCAGGCAGCCATCCATACTTATAAGTATGTGTCAGCGTGGTTGGATTAAGCTCTGAGAATTTCTAATGGTAGCACAATGAATAACTTGATGCTAGAACAAATTAGACAAGAAAATTGCAATGGCGCACATTCTTAGCAGAATTCTAGCTATAGTTTAGTACCTTGCCAAAAAAAAATAACAGCGCATTTCATTGGGGAACAGAGAAACTTAATGCACTTAACAACGGTCAGTTTTTAGGCTTGGTTGAGATGCATGACAAATTCGACCCAACCATATAATAATATCTTCAACGAATTAAGAACGCCGAGATTCACTATAATAGAACCTCGAATATAGGATTCAAAACAAACTTATAGACCTGATGGCATATTTTAATGTCATCATTGACTGTACGCTTGATGTTAGCTACAAAGAGCGGATGTAAAAACATAGCGTTTTGTGGACGTATCGGATCCAGAAGTACAGAACACTTATAGAGTATATTTAAAAGGCCAGTAGTACATTACTTACGTAAGGTAGTATGTTTTGTAACAAAAATAAGGCGGAAGATCCCGTTAGCGTGACGTGTTACGATATATACCTATAGTCTGCCCTTACTGTTCAGGACCCCGAATATGACTTTTGCCCAGGGCCCCGCGCACTGCTAAGGCCGCCCCTGGGCGTAGTAATCATGGCGCCAAGGGGTTCAATGAACCCAGGAACAAGACAAGGTCAATAGGGGCCCACAAAGGCAAAAAAATTAAAACAAAAGGTATTGATTTCTGGACCGAAGAACGCAGGAGGACCTAAGTCTAAGTAAGCAAGAAGTGAAATCGAATGTAATGACACCATTACTTCTAGATGGTACTACCGACAAAAGAATGCCTTTTTAAAATGTACTGATGCATATTGCTGACCAGGGCACTGTGACACTGGTCACAGGTCACTGGTCTTATGACCTATCCTAATTTTAGGTCACATGTGGGCTCGTGAACAGTGTGAAATTGTTTGTTTTTGTAAAGACCAGTGTGTCTTCCCTAGAACCCTACTGAGATATAAAAAGGACAGTAAACATAATTGTTTTATTGGAGTAATTTTTTTTTGATTGTATACTGTCAAATTATGTGATTTTATTCTTTTTTTTTTGTAGTTTTTACATTTGTTTTTCTTCTGTACCAGTATTATTTTAATTCTTCAGGTTTCTAAATCCTTAAAATGTCTGTAAAACAAAGTGATCTTCTGGACTTGTACGAGACAGGAAAGAAATTAGGTTACCAGAAGGAAGAACTTGAAGAATGAGTTGCCAGAGCTATCCGGCAAAACTAAGAAAGAGATGCAAGAGCAGAGGAGTGAAGAGAAAAGTTCTGAATGCAGGAAGAAGAAACACAGTTTAAAAGAAAAATGGAGGAACTGCAGGTGACAGCAAAAATCAAGATGGAGGAACACGAATCTAAAGCACGAATTGCAAAGCAGTCCAAAACAGCTGAAGCCAACAACGAAACCAACATCAGAAATACAAGGCGCACAAAAATGCAGAAGTTTGTTGAAAGGACAGACAGAATGGATTCATTCATCCATAGGTTTGAAATCCTGATGATGCTGGAAGGCGAATCCCAGAAAGAATGGGCCAGAGAACTCCTCAGCCTAGTCGGTGGAAGAGCACTGGATGCGCTGCAGGTGCTCAATGACAAGGACGTGGGAGATTACACCTTGCTGAAAAAGACTCTACTAGAGTTTCACCAATGCAGTGAAGACGACTATAGAAATAAATTCCACGATCTGAAACCCCCGACCGACGGCAACATGAAACAATTTGTCGGCGAGGTGAAAACGACTTTCGAGAAATGGTTTCAGTCCTCAGGCATTGAGGAATCTTTTGAGAACTTGAAACAGTTCATCATAATAGACAAAGTAATTTCATCGGCTGGGAAAAATCTCTTTGCATTCCTTCAAGAAAAAAAGCCCAGACATGTGGACGAAGTCTTGTACCTATGCCAAAGATACGTGGCTGCTCATCCTGGCGAAAGTTTGCAAAAAGCTCCTGAGGATCAAGCAAGTGCATTTTTTGCCACAACGGAATCCAAATTTACTGAATCTACTACAACAGATTCAAGACAGAGTATAAGATGCTATACATGTGGTAGATTTGGACACGTGGCGAAACAATGTAGAGACACAGGCAGAAGAATTTATAAGAAAAAGGAAGTATTAGCTTATGTAGGCGGGCTAGATAACAACCTGTCACCATATGTCAGCCCTGCAATCGTGAACGGCCATTACATCCAGGCAGCCCTAAGAGATACAGGGGCCACAAAATGTGTGGTGTTGGCAAAGTTGGTGAATCCTAATCAATATTGTCGGAAACGTTGCAGAGTTCAAGGTTTTGGTGGCCACATTAAGGAGTATCCGACGGCCAAAGTACATATCAACTCCCCATACTTCAACGAAATGGTGGAAGTAATAGTGGTGGATGAAGGACCATTTGAACTGCTGATAGGAAATGTTCCTAACATTGGTTTTCCAACAGAGTCTCAAATTACCAAATGGAAAGAAACTTATAGCTGGTGGCCGAGACAAGTAGAAGTAGAGGATATGGAACAACTAAACCGATGTCATGAAAATACAAATGTAGTACAAGAAACGATACAACAAGTAGAAACCAGGCAACAAAAACTAATCCGAGAACGAAGAAAGGATAAAAAAGATACTGACCAGATAGATGAAAAACCCAAACTTTCAGTTGACTTTTTTATAATCCATTTCAAAACGGCATACCATCAATAGCTGACCTTCGTGATAGCCAGATGAATGACATGGAAATCGCCAACATCATCCACAAGCTACAAGGTGGCGATACAAAAATAGGTCAACAATATGCCATGCATAATGACATTCTTGTCAGAAAGAGGACAGAAAAAGCATCACTTAATGGAAGCACTGACGAACAGACCCTTAAAATTGTCATACCTAAAGTGTTCGGTCTGAAATATTAAGGCTTGGTCATGACATCCCTATGTCCGGACACTTAGGGATTGACAAAACACGGCGACACATATACAAACATTTCTACTGGCCAGGCATTAACAGAGAAATAGCTGAGTACTGCAGATCATGTCATGCCTGCCAAATCACAGGAAAGCCTAATCAATCGCCTCCAAAAGCGCCTCTTCAAGAAAATATAACACCAAAAGAACCATTTTCACACATCCTTATGGACTGTGTTGGTCCATTGCCAAGGTCAAAACGAGGGAACCAGTACCTTCTTACCATAATGTGCAAGACTACGCGCTATCCAGAGGCAGTACCATTGAGAAACATCAAGGCAACAACCATTGTGACAGCATTGTCAAAATTTATCACAACGTTCGGGTTGCCAAAGGTCATACAGACCGATCAAGGCACCAATTTTATGTCAGACATCTTCCAACAGGCACTTCGCCAGATGGGAATTGAACACTCGGTTTCAACGGCATATCATCCTGAAAGCCAGGGTGCCATCGAACGCTTTCACCAAACACTTAAAAACATGGTGAGAACGTACGCTGATACCGAGACGAACACTTGGGATGAAAACATTAACTTCTTACTGTTCGCTCTACGCGATGCCCAGCAAGAATCAACAGGGTTCAGTCCATTTGAACTTGTGTTTGGGCACACAGTACAAAGTCCATTGAATATAATCAAAGAAAACTGGATACCAACTCAGGAGGAAACGAAAGACTTGAGGATATATGTTAGAAATCTAAGGGACAAACTCTTTAGAATTAATGACTTGGCTTATAGCAATCTTAGAGAAAGCCAAAATAAATCCAAATCTATCTATGACAAGAAGGCCAAACAAAGACAGTTTAAAATAGGTGAGAAAGTATTAGTGGAAACGGCAACGGAAGGTGATGCCCTTCAGAAAATGTATGATGGGCCGTACGAGGTAGTGGGCAAGGAAAGTGATGTCAACTACACCGTACATGTCCCTGGTAAGAGAAAAGGAAAAATTCGTTGTCACATAAACAGGTTAAAGAAATTTCACGAAAGATCCTCAGATCAGGCAACTGTACTAGCTATTGTAAAGAGTTCAGTCCCCATGGGAAAAGAGAACCAGGTATATGTGGATACCGTTCTCGACAAAGAAATCCCTACAGTTAAGATAAAAAATTCTGAAGCCCTGTGTAAGTTGTCAGAAAAATTAGAACATCTTAGTCAACGAGAAAGGGAAGCAATCAGTGATTTAATCCAAGCGTACCCACAGTTGTTGTCTGATGTGCCTAAGCAGACAAACTTAGTGGTACATGAAGTTAACGTAGGGGACGCAACTCCTGTGAAGCAACACCCTTACAGACTACCTCTCGCCCAATCTCAATTCTTAACTTCTGAGATAAACTATATGCTGGAAAATAACACTATAGAAAGAAGTGAAAGCCCATTGAGCTCACCATGCGTGTTGGTACCTAAACCTGATGGTACATATAGATTCTGTATTGCCGACATTCCAAACTGTTCGGCCTATCTTGATGATTTAGTCCTATACCATGATGACATTGATGCTCATCTGGCTTGTCTAAGTACACCATTGCAAAAGCTAAAGAACTCTAATCTTACTATTAATCTTAACAAATGCGATTTCTGTAGAGCAGAAATACAATATTTAGGCTACATTGTGGGTAACGGAAAAGTTAAACCTATTCAGGCTAAAGTGGAAGCCATTCAGGAGTACCCTGTACCTAAATCTTTAAAGAAGGTCAGAAGGTTTTTAGGTATGACAGGATACTATCGTAAGCTTTGTTATAATTATTCAGTTATAGCTGTCCCATTAACTGACCTCCTAAAAGGGAAAAGGAAATTTTAGTGGAACACTTCTGCTCAAAGAGCTTTTGAAGAACTGAAATGTGTTCTTAGTACAGCCCCAGTTTTAAAAGCAATTGACCATTCTAAACCTCTCATTTTGCATGTTGATGCATGTGACTCTGGGGTGGGTGCAGTCTTGACCCAAACCGATGAAACTGGCAATGAACACCCAATATCATTCTTTTCCCAAAAATTTAAGTCGCATCAACACTGGGTCTTGTTTTGACAGTTCTTCATTTTAGCTACTATATAAATAGTAATTTGTATCCTGTAACAGTATACACAGATCATAACCCCCTAACTTTCATTAACCAAATGAGGGGGAAGAATCAAAGGATCCTGAGATGGAGTTTGACTCTCCAACCTTTTGATCTAAATATTGTACATATAAAAAAGAAAGATAATGTAGTTGCTGACGCTCTGTCAAGAGTGTAGATAACATAATACAGTAGAAGACAATCAGTTTACTGATACTTTTGTATTGTAAATAATGTTACTCAGACTTTTTCCTCTCCTTTGGATTAGAAGTGTTGTATAGACAAAGGATGATAATATTAGGCTGATGTAATTTTTGTTTTTGAAAAACTGTATTCTTTGTAAACAAGTTGAATGCCTTGTGCATCATATAACATCCCCACAAGAGCATTTTTAAGGGGGGAGGTGTGACAAGAGGGACAATAAGGGTGGCTACCTTATTTTTTTATTAGACTTAGTCCCCTTTATTACTTGATTCAAGTCCCTGTTAACTGTGTACAATTGCCACTTCCTCTTCAGCTGACCACTGTACATTATTGTGAACTAAATTTCTTATCTTCTTATCTTGTACAATACAGACGTTACTTCAAAAAAGAAGATGATTACGTCCTACGCGTCATGCATTTAGTCATGCATATTAACCAATGACTTTAATTCTGCCAAGTCACTGGTTTTTCTGGCTAGCTCAGGCAACTCATTCCATGCTCTAATAGCACTAGGGAAGAAGGAGTATTTGTACAAATTTGTCCTAGCATATGGGACGAGGAATGTGCCTTTATTTTTGTGTCTTTCAGAGTATTTTATTAAATTTTGTTTTTGTATTTGAAGATTATGGTTCAGTGTTTTATGTATAATTGCTACTTTACTTTTGAGTCTTCTGTCTTGAAGGCTTTCTAAATTTAGTGATTTTACTAATGGTGTTACCCTAGTCAAATGTGAATATTCGTTTGTTATGAATCTCACTGCTCTATTTTGTGTTTGTTCCAGTTTCTTAATGTTTTCTTGAGTTGAGGGGTCCCACACGGTGGATGCATATTCTATTATTGGCCTAACCAAGGTTAAATAACATTTTAGTTTTATGTTCTTATTTGATTTATAGAAATTTCTTTTAATAAACCCTAATGCTTTGTTGGATTTTTTTATAGTTTCATCAGTATGTGGATTCCATGACAGTTTTTCATTTATTATAACACCTAGGTATTTTGCGTTTTTAGTCTGTGTTACTGGTTTGTCATGAATAAGATAAGTGGAATTAATTTGTTTTAGTTTTTTTGTTACTCTTAACAACTGACATTTTTCTGGGTGGAAAGACATGCTCCAATTTGATTCCCATTTCTGTAATTCATCTAATTCTCTTTGTAAAATATCTGTGTCTTGTGTTGTTTTTATTGTTCTATATATTATGCAATCGTCTGCAAGTAATCTGACTTTTGTTCCTGAACTAATGCAATTTGGTAAATCATTTATGTAAATTAAAAATAGTAGTGGACCCAAGACTGTTCCTTGAGGTACACCTGAGTTTACTGTTATTGGTGTTGATTTAGAGCCATTTATTATTACAGTTTGTTCTCTCCCTATCAGAAAATCTTTAATCCACTGATGCAGTGGATCATTAATGCCGAAATATTTTAATTTTTTAAGCAAACTATGGTGGTGAACTTTGTCAAAAGCCTTGGAAAAATCTAGTAAGATAGCATCTATTTGTTCACTATTATCTAAACCTTTTGAAAAATCATCAATAAGTCCTATTAGTTGTGTTTCACATGATCTATATTTCCTAAAGCCATGTTGGTATGGGGTGAGGACATTATGTTTGTTTAAGTGGTTTATGATGTTGCTACATATTATGTGTTCTAGTATTTTACATGTGATGCTGGTAAGTGATACTGGTCTGTAGTTTCCTGGATCAGATTTTTCTCCTTTTTTAAATAGGGGGGTGACATTAGCTTCTTTCCAGTCCTTTGGTACTCTGCCCTGGTTAAGCGATGCCTGAAAGAGTATTTTGAACACTGGGGCTAGCTCATTGCTTAGTTCTTTGAGTAATCTAGCTGGAATACCATCAGGTCCAGACGCTTTATTTGGTTTGGTGTTGTCTAATAGTTTTTTAATTCCATTTTCTTGTACTACTAAATCTTCTATGTTGTCTACTTGGTTCAAATTAAGAAATATGTCTTTGTCTCCTGGGGCTGAGAATGCTGATGCAAAGTATTTGTTTAGGATGTTTGCTTTAGTTTCATTATCATTATGTATTATGTTATGTTCATCTTTTAATGGCGCTATGCCTGTTGTTTCCATTTTCTTAGACTTAATGTATGACCATAGGTTTTTGTTGTTATCTTTAGATATTACACTGTTTATGTATTCACTCTGCAGCTGTCTGCTTACTTTTTGGGTTAGGTGTTTAATTTTTATATACTTTTTGTAAACTCTTTCTGCCTTGGTTTCTTTAAATTTTCTATATAGGTTTTCCTTCTGTTTACAAAGCTTCTTTAGTCTATTATTAAACAAGCATTTATTTATTTTGTTTGATGTGTATTTAGTTGGTATATGATTTTCTATAATGCTTTTAAGATGGTTTTTAATGAAATTCCAGAGGTCATCGACTGGTTGGTTAATGTCTTTTTCTAATAAGAATGTTTGTTGAAAGTTTAATGCAGCTTGGTGTAGTTGTGTTAGGTTACATTTATTCCAGAGTAAGATTTTTCTTTTGGGTTTTGTATTGGCTACTGCTTTTTTCTGACTGTGTATTTTTATGATCTCATGGTCTGATAGACCAGGGATAATATCATAATCAACTACTAATCCAGGTCTGTTGGTTATGAAGAGATCTAATGTGTTGTTTAATCTAGTTGGCTTTTTAATGATTTCCATAATGTTTATATGATAGTTTTGATGTTCTGCTCTGACTGTGTTAATCAAGAGGAGTGTGCCACTTTATAGGAATGTATCTTTCACTAACGAGCTAAGTAGACTTTATTTATTTGTTGTTAATAAGTTGGTTGATGTGAATATTATGTATACTTAGTCTCTTATCCTTTCCTGTACATGTTTTTTTTTAAAGACCAGATTTGGGTCGTAAAGTATGTAAAAGACAAACTTTTGTCTTAAGAAGAGACAGTTGTGTGTCTCATGGACTATTTTGATTCCTGTATTATATTATTGTAATTCATTGTTTGTCTTGAGAAGAGACAGTTGTGTGTCTCATGGACTATTTTGATTCCTGTATTATATTATTGTAATTCATTGTTTGTTTTGAGCTGAGACACTATTGTGCCTCTGTGAAGGCAGTTCTATGATCGTGTTGAACTGAACCGGCCCTACTAGTTTGATTTTTTCTTCATTATTTGACTTGCCTTTGTTGGCCCTTATGCCCTTTTTCTTTTAATGATCTTTTTCTTTTGTTCCTTAATAAACTCTCTCTTGTAATGAAATCTCAAAGTTATTACTTGTATGTCTTAATAAGTTATATATGATATCTAGAGGTTATAATTAATAGCCTAGATAATATAATTTGGGACCACAGAGTACCACTGGATTAACTTGCCAGTACAGCAGAGGTCACTGGTCTTATGACCTATCCTAATTTTAGGTCACAGGCACCAACTATGGATCCTTCAACAATCCACCTATCAGTAAAACAGAATCAAGCGAACGAACCATTCAACAAAAGGCGGCCTTAACAGTAGGCCTACTCCCTTACCAGCTAGGGAGGGGGCGCTTCAGTTCATCCAGCAGGATACTGGCGCTAAGCATTATTTCGTTAATTTGAAAGTTTAGAAAATTCAGATTCTGGGGTGTCTACAGTGTAATATTATCAACCATTAAATCTGCTATTCACTGCACTATATTAATGGAGCCCACATAATGGTAGAAAAAGAAATCAATGTGTGAAATTTTTATTTGGGGTAGGGACGAGCCTCAAATGAGTGTAACTTTAAAGTAAAGTATATAAAAAAAAAAAACAAGGTTACTAAGACAGTGTGTGTGGAAATACAAACTCAAAATTGGCCCCCGAAAAGGTATAGGAATGGAATATTATGGTTGCAGCTTTCGTTTTATTGGGAGTTTAAACCTTAGAACCTTCTGGGATACGCGCATGTCAACAAATTCCATGCGCGTCCGCCTAGGAAGTAGCAGTATCAAACAAACCATTTTAAGCTGCAAAATATGATATAGGATTCAGTATTTTGAGACAACTAGAGAGAGCTAATAACAGATTACCTCGTTCAGCAGTGAAAATGTGTTTTAAATATGTTAGTGACTAAGCTTTTCCCCTTATTTTAGGGACTAATCTCAATGAATATAAATACAAATTGCAAACTGTATAAACAATCAACAAAAAAGAATATATTGAATTTTTTTTAATTTTTATTTGAGTTTGACAAAAAAAACAAAAAACAAAAAGACAAGATACCATCAATGTTTTTTAAAACAAGGAAAAGTTATCCAAGTTTTATTTTGTTCTCTAGTTTCTTTCTTTAATATCAATGAAAGTATTACACTTAGAAAAAGTTACTGCATAGAAAAAGTAATAGATGTGGACTACTTGAAGCTTTTAAATATGGAAACGTATCAGATTTCTAAGTTATTAATCAAAATATTATTTCAACTGTTTTTTTTCCTGAATGTCTAAAAGCAAAAGTCAATAGTAGCAAGCATTAGAAAAACTTTACAGTTTATATTATCTGATTTAAAAACATTTATGACCCAAATTACTGCCATTCTTCATATTCAACATTTGAATTTGTCACTAATAAAGGTACATTGACAAATGTTATTTTGTAAGAGATGAGACATAAACAAATAAAGAATAGTATCATGATAATACATTCATTGCAGTAGACTTCAAACAAAATTTTTAAAAATTACAAATTTGAAAGGCTCATATAATTGTACTGCTAGTTTATCAATATCAGTACATGAGTTTTATTAGACAGAGAATTTAAAACTGCCATTTTTTTTTTTAGGTTTATCCAAGTAAGTTTATTTCAAGAGTAATCATATCAGATTACTTCAATAGTTCTGAAGTTTGGAATAAACCAGAACACTATAAATAGGAGCATATTGGTATGGAAAAAATAAAATAATCAGCTAATTTTTTGCAGCATTCCGGTCATAACAATTTTAATCAACTGATTCCAAACAAAATTTAACATTCTGGGAAAAAAAGCTCAATATCTTCCATGACGATCCCGTGATCTTGATCTTCTGCGATCTCGCCTGTCTCCTCCCCTGTCTCTGCGGTCGTTACCTCCTCCCCCTTGTCTATTACCCCTGTCTCTGTCTGGTCTGCCATTCTCACGAGAGCTGTGTCGATCATCCCTGTCTCTGGTCTTTGCATCTTTGTGACCATTACCACTTGTTGGAGGCGACCGAGATCTTGACCTAATCAAACAAAATAATTTCGACATCTTTTTAAAAAGCAAACCAATGAGAGTCAAACTTACATTATTATTTAAAATAGCACATGTCATGCTTTTTGTCAATTATTTAATAGGGTATTTAGCAAATAAAAAACTATGTGCTTCTGAACTGAAAGTATTCACTCAGAATATATCTTAATTTAAATTATTTACCTGCGGGTCTAAGTTTGTGTTTTTAAGCTAGTGGATTGGATTGGATGTATGTTAAACTTAGCTAATGATCCTTTCAAGTTTCTTCTCGAAAATAAAATTAGGTTTGCGAAAATGGGTTTACCCGAAGCCGATACATTCATATCTATTAAAAACGAAAAGAACGATAGCTTTGTTAAATGAATGGGATTATAAAGTGAACAATTAAACGAAATAATTTTTAGTACGCGACTCATGAATGAATATAGATCTAGGCCTATCTCAACTCGGCTTCGCAGCTTTCGTAAACGAATGTAGTCTCTTAAAAATGCTTTAGAAAACCAAATTTGAATGTTTATTTGATCAAAATATGAAATGAATGGACTATAATTAGTATGTTCATGTGTTAAAGTATAAAACTATCTGTGCGAAGAGAAGTTTTATCATCTTAGAGTTGAATTAGAGTTTTAGATCTAGGGATGGGATTATAAAGTAAACAATTAAACAAATTCATTTTTAGTATGCAATTCATTATGGTATTGTCTAATGAAAGAATGTTCGCCAGGAAATCTGTAATCACAAATATCAGGAATTAATTTATGTAAAAAATGCTTTTGAAACACAAAATTGAAGGTTAATTTTATTATATAATGAAATCAATGGATCTTCTTTTGTATTTTCATGTGTCAAAGTAAAAAACTATCTGCGCAAAGTGTATTTCTTAAAATTAGATCTAGGTCTAAATACTTTCTATCTTTTCTCATATCACTATTGTTAACCATGGCCTAGATCCATAAATACTATAGCTTTAATTAGGGAGCCGAAAATACGCGGAAGTGAAAAAGGAAAAAATGACCGATAAATTTGTGATTGCGTTTTTGACTTTTTTTTCACATAAGCCACACTTGCAAATTTATTACACTTTTGAATGAAATGTGAAAAGTTTTAAACTTGTGTTATCGATTACTTAAGACAATGGCCTACATAAAGCTTAATTAAGTTTTTTTTTTAAAGTTATTTGTCATTTTTATATTTATTATAAAAAATACTCATTTTTTGTTTTTAGCAATACAGGGTCCAGGAAAGTCATCAAACATTAATTTTTTTTTTCACGTTAGATATCGTGCCTGGCTTTAATTCTACCAAGTTTTATCGCGATTTATCCGTCGCATCGCCCAAAAACTTGAAAATACGGTTATCATTGTGTGCTATGGGATTTTTACAGTTTTTGTGAATTTTGATAAGGAAATTTCGTCATCAATTTATAACCACTTGATGTCATGTAAAGCCTAATATTCTGGATATATTCAAATAGTTTTTGTGAATTAATCGTCGTCGCATTAATTTGAAAAATAATTGTTTCAGACGATTTTGATCCCACTTTTTAAATATTTTGTTATTTTCTGCAATCACAACGCCGCCATTTTGTCCCCGCCTCTCTGACATTTCTTGTAGATCTAGACCCGATAATTTGTTTATTTCATCAATATTTACATTTTAAACAAGTAAAGTTCATAAATACAAATGAAATCAGATATGTGAGCTAGAAATTCACTATGAATACTAAATCTACTATTAAATTTCTTATTTAATAAGTAGATTTATCCCCTACGAAACTCAATTCCAAATTTTAACTTTTTGAGCGGGGGGGGGGGGGGGGGGGGGCTAAGCGACCGAGACGCTCTCATCACACTTTTTCCATGTCAACCTATGTTAAGCCAAAACGACACAAAAAAAATCATAACTTTCTAACTATTAAACATACAGTCATAATTTTTACATCGATGGACAGTTCTAATAAAGTACTTTAATGATTTACTAAGCAAATTTTTTTTTTCAAAAAAAAATTTTTTTGTTCCCCTCCCTACTTTAATAGAGGGTCTTAAGTTTGTTTTAGGGCTACAATACATACACTACGGTCTATGTTAGTACCCAAGGACTAGTTTTATCAAGATTGGTCAAGCGGTTTTGATGTCTATAAGTCACATTCATACATACACCTTACTTTCTACTTTATAGTATAGATTTTTTTTTTACTAAATACAGAAAATATACTCTCAAATTTTAAGACATACCTTCTTCCTTTTTTACGTCCATTACGACCATAAAGTTCCCTTCTGAGTTCACGTGAGATTGGCTTTAAGTGCATAAAATTACAGAAACCTCCTCGTGTACACTCACTGAAAAAATAATGAAATGTCACTCATGCTAGAAATTAATCTTATAACTTTTAGTTTTAATGTTGTCAGACATGCCTACACCTAGACCCAGAATGTGGAAACATTAACATGTAAATGATATACTAGATCTAGAATAGATTTAGATTGTAGATTGAATAGATCTCTATCTAGAGAGTTGAGTCCAAATCTATCTAGAATCTAGAAGTAAAAGATTGTAATAAATTTAGTTTTCAATAAGTCTGTAGATCTCTTGGACTTGATTTAGATATCTTACTTTCTAGACTAGATCTAGAATTAGATCTAATATGTCACACTCACAATCTGTGTCCTTAAAACCTAAAATAAAACTTAGCCTATATAATAGCTTATGGATCTAAATTCTCTAAATCTAATTATTATAACAACATTTTTTATCCTTTTCTTAGAAACCGGTTAGAAAAATAGATCTATATACTATATAGATTGAATCTAGATCTAGATAGATCTACATTGTCGCAAAAAGAAATTATTTGAATGCAGCATTAGGCTCATTGGCGCTTACTAGATTTAAAAACTAATCTAGATCTAGCTAAACCATCTTCTTCGTAAATTTAGTACACACTGAGTCTGGGAGGAGACAAAATGTAAACAACAAACATTTTATTTTGCATTCAGTATTTTCAGTATCCACATTATTAATAAGTAATGAAAATAACAGATTTTTTTGGTGGAATTTAGACTTGACGGAACAAACAAATCGCAAATGCAGAACATGTGAGCTTTTTGGATGGTTTTGTGGGACAGTTCTGCATAATGCTGGACAGTAGGCATGTCTGTGTAGTACATGCACCAGCCCATAGATATTTTACTTCATAGCATTGTGAAGAACAAAATAGTTAAGTAAAATGGCAAGTTTAAACAGTCTTGCATGAACAATTATACATGTACTAAGGAAAACATTACCCCATTTCATACTGCCTGCAGCAAGCCTCTCTGAAGTCTGTGACTGGTGAGAGCTCACAGTGGATTGGCCTTTGATTGAACCAACGGTTGTTCAACTCCCCAACAGCTCGCTCTGCATCTTCCTCTTTGTGGAACTTGAGAAACAAAAGTATGAGATTGAAGTTGGCATAGCCCTACAAATAAGTAGGCTAGAAAAAAAAGTAAAGAGTGTTTTACTATTAAGCTAAATAAAATATTAAAAAAAACAAAAATTTATTAGTGCAAGCATATTTTTTCACTCAGCCTTTAATTTTTTTTTCTTTCATTCATTTAAAATGAAGCTTCACACTATTCATATCTAATTTAAAAATCTAAAAGTTAAGATCTTGAATTATTTTTGAGTTAAGGCCTTGAAATAGCTAGTAAGAACTAATATATAACCTTTGAATTGTTATCTACCGATTGTTTTCTTTTGTAACATCCTATCTGATAAAATCATAAAACTTTTAAATCCTTGTTTTAAACTGCCATAAGTCTATTAGACATTCTATTAAATGATTTCACAGTGTGGAGAATTTTGGAATGACTCAAATAACATTCATTTATTTTAAGTTAATTAACTCTTTCTCTCTGTAATTATTTTCCATGATCCAACAGAATTATTCATTTTTCTCATTTGTAGTTCACTTCACTGTTATGATTAAACTTCAATAACTTTGAAAAAATATGTGTTTTTGGTATAGAATGAAACACGCTTTCTATATAACACATATTAATGTTTATAAAACCAATTTATAATTTAATGTGGTCAAATCAACGATGGTATCGTCATTTAGGAGAGAAAGAATTAATAATAATTCTTAACAATAAATTATTAACAAAATCTACAAATGTTATTTTAAAAGCGTTACAACTATTTAATTAATAGCATAATATATTTCTTTCAATTCTATATTTAGAACAGATAACAGGCTATCTGAACGTAGGTCAACTCAATATACAAAAAGACTCTAAATTACGACCAAAATGTTAAAAACTCTGTAGATTAGATCTAGTCAAGTCATACATAAATAAAAGTAAATTCACAAATATATCATATTGTTACATACCTAGACTACAGATCTAGCTTGTTACTAAAACAGACATGCCTACCCCCAAGACCCAGAATGTGGAACACTCAGGTTGAAAATGTGGAATTTTGGGCCCCAATGTGGAACATAAACGCGTTTACATTTGTTAGCCATACTGTACGCAATAAATATTAAATAAAACTTCAATTATATTACTTTAATAACAATACTAGTTTGCTTCATATAAATTAGATTTAAATAGTATAATTAAAAGTAAGATAACCTTTAATTCATAATTATGTTTTTTGTTTGAAATCAATAATTCTAACTCCTATATGATGAATTCTAACCAAAATGTATTCTAATAACCGAGACTCAAATGTTACGATCTATTTTTATTTGTTGCTACTAGATTGACTAGATCTAAATCTTATATAATACAGACGTTACTTCAAAAAAGATCTAGATTATTGATTATCTATCCTTTCTCTAGATGTTGTCTCTAGTTCTAGATCTAAAATAATTTAAGAGTCTACTAGATCTAGAAATCTAGTACTAGTCTAGATCTACATCTAATAAGTACTCTAAGTCTAAGAACACAGATTATAATAATTATATAATTATTATAATAGATCTAAATTTAAATATTTATGTATAGATCTATAGACTTATTGAGAACTAAATTTATTACATAATGATACATAGAAATCTAGAGTTTTAGTATCATCTAGATATAATTCTAATTCTAGTTATCTAGTGCTAGTCCTACTTCTAAATCTAGATACTAATTTAGACTATATCTATGTTTTAAATAGATCTAGATCTATAGTTATAGCCTTATTTAGGCCTTAGCCTTACTGTGTCTAAGTTAATTAATTACATTTAGGTCTAGATCTAGAAATTTAATAACGTATAAAAAAAAAAAAATTAAATCCTTTTCTTAGATTACTTAGAAACCAGTTGAGTTAGTGATAGTGTTAGAAGAGATCTACTATCTAGTCAAGAGCCATTGTCTGGAATAGAAAGGGTTTTGTATGGAACATTTGGCTTATTAGCACATACTAGATTCAAAGAATAGATCTAGTACCTAGACCTAGACTACTAGATCAGTAGATCTATCTCTAGATCTATCTCTAGCTAAAAACCATATCTTCGTAAATTTAGGACACACCGGGTCCGGGAGGAGATGAAATGTAAACAATAAACACAGACCTATATATATTTTATTTCGCATTCAGTATTTTCATTTCGCACTATTAATAAATAATGAAAAAATTGCAATTTTATTTTTGTGTCGGAATCCAGACTTGGCGGAACAAAAAATTGTGAATGCGGAACGGCGGAACATGTGAGCTTAATGCGGGACTATAGGCATGTCTGCTAATAAAAACTTAAAAACCATTTACCATAAGACTTAACACTCTAAGTATTTAGATAGCATTCAAAGGAAAAAGTAGTTGTCCAGTGCATGCAATAGATTTCTCCAGCATAGTTAAAAATAATGCAAGGGAAGAGTTGGACATTCCATCAAATTCGGTTCCTCTTGGTCTTAACTTAGATCAGTACACTTAAGGGGGAGACAAGATGATTTGGGAGTCAGTTGTTGATTCATATTTAACTTAAATTAAAAAGTCTCAAGACAAAATGAATTATCACCTACCCTGACATATACATTTCCAACTAAATGATCTCCAAGGTTATCACAGACATTCATTTCTTCTATCTCTCCATACTGAAAAAAAGAAAGTTTATACTGTACGTCTTTATTATTTGGCTACTCAAATCTAAACATATTAAATGACTTAAGAGAAGTAGGGTTAACAGTATAAGAAAAAAATATTGTAAAATTATGAGTATCTATATGCAACCCCGCTTTCAGAATAACAAAAATCTGCACCACCCCCAACTATTTTTAGCACTAAATTCACTAACAAGTAAAAGCTGTTGAAATGAAATAATCTACACCATTGTTGATTGTAGCAAAGTGACGATTGATAATTTGTCATCTAGTCTCGCTTTTAAGTATGGGTAGTAGTGATGCTCAACCAACAATAAAATTTGTAGCTATGACATTTTTAAACTCGAAATGGCTGCTTATTTATGCTAACATACTTTTTAAATAGTAATGAATAATTAGTTCATTAAATTTTGATATTTCATAAATTATCTAATATATTTCATTATTTGGTAGAGAGAAAGAATCGGGAAACATGTTGAAACTAAATCAACAACATTTAATGTTTTGTTTTTTTTTAAGATAATTTTTTTAAACGTGTAAAAAGTGATCAAATAAAGCTACTGCACCTTGTCTTCAAGTTCGACAAAAATTTCTTCAAAGAACTCATCATACTCTTGTTGGGCTTGGACATCATCCAACATTACTAAGAACAGAAATATTTGTAAGAGTCAACAGTAACATAAATTAACTTGTCAACCTAAACATATGGTCTAATTAAGTAATTATAATTTAATTAATATTTATGAGACATACTACTAATTAGAGAACAATAAGTCAAGAATATCTTGCTCACAGATAAACTTACTGTGAGAACCGTCTGCAGTCAGCGCAGCATTTTGAGGATTTAAGTAAAGATTTTGTAGAAGTATGGTCTGAAATAAAAGGTATACAAAATAAAAGAACAAAACAAATTCTATAATATTAACTTTGAACGGAAGTCAAGGGAAGCTATTCTAGAACTAATTAAATAGAGGCTATAAACAAATGAGTCCACTTTAAGAATGAGTCATTTGCACAAAATACACTTTTGCAATAAAAAATATCCCCCAAATTCTTATTCCTTTGCAACTGTTTATTCAGAGAGATATACATCAGTTTCAACTTAACTAGAATATATATAAGAAGAGATGAGTCTTGTATGTTTATAACAACATAAATAAGTATCATGACCTGTATTACATATACTCAGTCATTTTCTGAACCTCAATGAGCAAAAAAATTTTTTTTTTTTCTATATCTCTATGAGTAAAATTCAAAGAGTCCAAACAAAAACTGATCATTAGCTAATTAGAACCTTTGGTGATCACATGACATATACAGGTATGTCAGAAACTGTTATAAAAATTTAAAGATAAAATGTTAATAATAATAATATATACAGATACATTATTTGTTTAGTATTTTGAAATTAGCTTACCTGACTAAAAGTTGGTCTGTTGTGAAGGCGTGAGCAACGATCACCATGTCGGCATGCTCCAATTTTGAAATAGAATGAGCAATTGACTCTGAAAATAAGGTTAAATAATGGTCAAGAATCATATTTTCAAATATTAGAATTATCTTTTTTTTTTAAATCTAGAAACAAAATTTTATTTGCATTTGTTGAAGGTAAAAAAAAAACAACTAAAAGCAATTTCCTCTTCTTTATTTTATTTTATGTTTAAAAAAACAACACATATGGGCTTTAAGCTGTTTGTGGATAATAGTTCTGGGTCGGAAATACCATGGACACCATGGTAGAAGTATGTGGTTGAGGTGTTGACAGGAATGAAGAGGATGCTTCAGGGAGGGTGGCGGTATCTAATGGAATGACACACAAATCATAAGGAGATTCAGACATGACAATTGCAGCTCAATTGCTTCTGGAAAGGTAAGAATATGTGTGACATTTTCTAAAGATGTTTCTGTTGGGGGGGGGGGGGGGGGGGGGGGAAGACAACTCTAGTGGGGTCATAGTAGATGATGATGCCTAGAGTGTACGGGACCATTGATGAAGATGCCTAGGGGCCGGGGGGAACAGGTCTCGTATGCTAATGATGTGTCTTGGATGGTATGATCAAGGACGGACTAGATCAGTGTTCATATAAACCTAGCTGGAGTATTAGTAAAGAGATCTAGAATATTCTAGATCTAGAAATTTAAAGAAAAAAAAAGATCTAAAATCTAATCTAGATCTATAGTAGTTTATGCTATTCGGACACCTATAGGCCCAAATTTGAAAGTTTGACTTTAACAGCGCATTATTTGACAATGGTTCAACATAGAAAAGAAAATGAAGTATCAAAATCTTCTTTAGTTTAAGGAGAAAAAGGATGATTACTTATATTTGTACCCCTAACCTATATTTGTTATTATATTTAAGGTCAAAGAGGACGTGTGTTTTCATTTAATTCGTACAAATTTGACCCACATTATTTGATTCCGGACACCATAATTTATTTCGGACAGTCTCTATATTTAGGCATCAATAAACTCAGATATTAATTCTATATTAACATTAACTAGATTTTAAGATCCCCAGGCATAGCCCCTCACATTAAATCATTAAGATGTTTTGAAATTATGCATAAATACGAACACAAAAAATAAAAATATGAACACACTTATTCTACCTAAATTAGGTCACTGGGATACTGACATCTATACCCACTTTTAGACTTATTTGATGTTTGCATGATTAGATGTGTGTTGAATGTTTGTGTTTTTTTGTTTATTAATTTAATAAATTTCTAATACAGATGATCTTTTGTAGTATAGTACAGGTTAGGATAGCCATTCTTGCCTAACTGAATCCTCTATATTCTCTCTCTATAAATCTAGATTTATCTAGTAGGTGTAGATCTAAGCATTTAACTTCATTCAATGTACCAAGCTCACTCCAAACATTTGCCCATTTATTCTCTATTAAAAAAAACAAAAACAAATGAATAAATATAATATAAGATCATTTTTATTGATGTCCAAAACTGGCTGTCCGAAATAAATTTTGGTAAGAAAATCGTAATTTAATTCGAGCACCCTATTAATTTTTTTTTAATGGAATCAAACAACTTGGCTTATGAATCAAATAAATCAGCTTCAAAAACAAATGAAAGGAAATTGGGTCAGAATCATTGGAAAATGGACAAGCACATTATACAGCGTGCTAGTTTTATAATAAATATTAAAATAATATTATTTAATGACCACAAAAACAGCGAATGTCCGAATTCATGTAATGTCCAAATTAAATAAACTACTATAGATCTAGTATCTACTCAGGCTACTGTCTTCTCGTCTCTTGAGTGAATTGAGTCTAGACCTACGACCTATGTACCAGATGACTAACTAGATTTAACTAGAATTACTAGATCTATTGATCATCTATCATCTAGATCTACTACTAGCTACAGACTATGACTATTGAAGACGTGTAGTACTGAGTAGTAGTACTGTAGAGTGTAGTGTAGTAGTACTGTAGTGTAGTCTCAGTCTGTACTAGATTCTAGTACCCTTGATTATTGATTATCAATTTCATATTTATTTTTAATATTTATATTATTATTAATATTTATATCATAATTATTAATATTTATATCATAATTATTAATATATATTATAATTATTAATATTATAATAATATAATTATTAATATTATCTAAAAATAAAATCTAATCTTTAACTTTAGAGGTTCAGGTTAGATCTAGATCACTTATAATCATAAAATGTTAAAGTTACTTAAATTGAAAAAGTTAATCATAATCAGAAGAGAAATGTCAAAGGCCCAAAATTTTTAAATTTTGAAAAATCATAAATGCAGAGAAAATAAATAAGAATTTAAGTTAAAGAAATTATCAGAAATCTTCTCTCTAAAACTAAGTCTAAGAGTCTCTATCAACTCTATGACAAGGCTCCAGAAAAAATAACCGTCAATAAGATCTAGATCTAAACTAGTAAAAATCATGTTCTGTGTTAATTTAATTTATATTGTAAATTTAACTTTAATTAAGCTCTAACTTGTCTTTTTCAGTTCCAAAGATTGATGCCAAGTATTCGGCCATGTTTGTTAATCAGTAGATTGTGGTTCCGATTTAAGCAAAAATGGTTTCTGGGAATGTGATCAGAATCAAAATAAAACGCTAATATGTTTAAGGGTCAGTGACATTGAGAAGCGTCCATGGTTTCAATTTGACTAGAATTTACATCTGAAGTCAGTGAAGAGCTTCGAGAAGTGATAAAATAAATTTAGACTTAAGATCAACGCTTGACTAACATAGATCTAATAATACAATTATTGTTTGTGTGCTTGGGTTCGTTAGCTTAATTCAAGCATCAACACAAAGACTTTGAATTATATGATAGATTTTCATAGAATAGATCTATCACTATGACTATGATCTGATTCTGATATTAATTAGGCCTATTAATAAAAATTATATATTAATTATCTTATCTTATATAATACACTTTATACAGACGTTACTTCAAAAAAGAAGATGATTACGTCCTACGCGTCATGCATTTAGTCATGCATAACTTAAATTCTGCCAAGTCACTGGTTTTCCTGGCTAGCTCAGGCAACCCATTCCATGCTCTAATACTATAATAGCACTAGGGAAGAAGGAGTATTTGTACAAATTTGTCCTAGCAAATGGGATGAAGAATGTGCCTTTATCTTTGTGTCTTTCAGAGTATTTTATTAAATTTTGTTTTTGTATTTGAAGATTATGGTTCAGTGTTTTAGGTATAATTGCTACTTTACTTTTAAGTCTTCTATCCGGAAGACTTTCTACATTTAGTGATTTTACTAAAGGTGTTACTCTAGTCAAATGTGAATTTTAATTTGTTATGAATCTCACTGCTCTATTTTGTGTCTGTTCCAGTTTCTTAATGTTTTCTTGAGTTGAGGGGTCCCAAACGGAGGATGCATATTCTATTATTGGCCTAACCAAGGTTAAATAACATTTTAGTTTTATGTTCTTATTTGATTTATAGAAATTTCTTTTAATAAACCCTAATGCTTTGTTGGATTTTTTTATAGTTTCATCAATATGTGGATTCCATGACAGTTTTTCATTTATAATAACACCTAGGTATTTTGCGTTTTTAGTCTGTGTTACTGGTTTGCCATGAATAAGATAATTGGAATTAATTTGTTTTAGTTTTTTTGTTACTCTTAACAACTGACATTTTTCTGGGTGGAAAGACATGCTCCAATTTGATTCCCATTTCTGTAATTCATCTAATTCTCTTTGTAAAATATCTGTGTCTTGTGTTGTTTTTATTGTTCTATATATTATACAATCGTCTGCGAATAATCTGACTTTTGTTCCTGAACTAATGCAATTTGGTAAATCATTTATGTAAATTAAAAATAGTAGTGGACCCAAGACTGTTCCTTGAGGTACACCTGAGTTTACTGTTATCGGTGTTGATTTAGAGCCATTTATTATTACAGTTTGTTCTCTCCCTATCAGAAAATCTCTAATCCACTGATGCAATGGACCACTAATGCCGAAATATTTTAATTTTTTAAGCAAGCTATGGTGGTGAACTTTGTCAAAAGCCTTGGAAAAATCTAGTAAGATAGCATCTATTTGTTCACTATTATCTAAACCTTTTGAAAAATTATCAATTAGTCCTATTAGTTGTGTATCACATGATCTATATTTCCCAAAGCCATGTTGGTATGGGGTAAGGACATTATGTTTGTCTAAGTGGTTTATGATGTTGCTACATATTATGTGTTCTAGGATTTTACATGTGATGCTGGTATTAATTATTATGGTATTAGATCTATAGATTGTAAGATTTATTATAAATTAATTAAAATTAGCATACCATTTTATAGATCATTACAGACTTGTCATTAGTGACATTAGTAATGGAAATTAGATGCAGTCAATTTACTTCAAAAGTCAAAAGAGAAGAAAATTACAAATCAGATATTTATATAGAATATTTAAATCTACGACTTCAGCGGACATGTGTCAATCTAGCCATGCATCTTAATCAGTGACCTAAACTCAGCTAAGTCGTTGTTTTTCCTGGTTGGGTAAGAAGGAGCACTTGTTCCCTTTGTCATAGCATATGGAATAAGAAACGTGGCATGTGCTTTTATGTTTGTATCTTTCTGAGTATTTTCTAATGGAGCGTTACTCAAATCAAATGTGAATATTCCTTTGTTAAGGATCTCACTGAGAGTCACTGCTCTATTTTGCTTTTGTTCTAGTTTCTTTATGTTTTCTTGGTTGAGGGGTCCCTAACAGAGGAAGCATATTCTAATATTGGCCTAACTAAGGTTAATTACCATTTTAGTTGTATGTTAACCTGTTTGATTTTTAAACAGTCATAGCATACCTGGCATAATAATTCATATTTAATTAGTTACAAATAGATCTGCACAATCTACAGCCTAGTGACTTTTTATGTTAACTTAAAATTCTTGACCTGTATGGTGACATTTATGCACTACGCAAGACAGGAGGGTTTCTGTCCAGGGCTTTTGCAAGAGAGGATTTGAGCCTCTCAAGCCCTCACTCAAATGGAGTGATGATGATGATGATGTTAACTTATGGATATTCAAACCAGAAGACTATATAATTATAAATTCAATGTAAAGATTTTACCTTAAATTATAATATACATGTATCGATATCTATATATACCCTTTAGGATTTAGGATATATTATAGAATATATCATCATATGGTTATATCCTCTGAGTATGATTTAATAGACAGGATCATGGTGACAGTTAAAGTGGATATGATGACAGATATCTATCCATATTTTAAATATATATATCATCATGATGCAAATTTGGATTTACCTCTAAAAAATGAAATACAATAATAATGACAAATAATGGATTTTAGTAAAGATATTTTTTCCATATCAATGTAATGAAAGCAAGTTATATGAAACAATCTCAATCTCACTGATAGGTAATAAATTGTTATATTTTAAAATCTACTTTAAAGACATTATTCCATCCAATACATGCTCTTATGATTTAACAAATTTTGAAATAGTTTTTTTTTTACCTAGATAGCATAATATAATAAGTGGATAAAGATCTTGAAAAAAAACCTTAAATGGCAAGTAAAGTAAAGAGTGCTGACAAAAATGTGGACATAAAAAGTAATGAAGCCATATTAAAGCAACGAGTTAAAGAGGTAACAGAAGTTTGAATTTTTAAACATTTTTTCTTTAGTTCATACATATATATTAGTGTATAAATCAATGTTTTTGAGCTAAATATTTTTCTAGTTGGACGAAGAGGTATCCTCTCTGAAGCGCAGACTTGATGAGTTGCGAAAAGCTAAAAATACAACAGTTGTTAAACGAGAGAGAGAGATATTGGAAGTGGGTAATCCTCTAGCAAGAAGGTAATACTAAGTTTAATAATTTAACCCTATGAGAAAAATATATTTATTTTTTTTACAATGTTTAAATTTTAAAAATTAAATTAGTATTAGTGACAGTATGTTTTAGACTCCCTATAAATGTTTACTAACTCAAATTATTATTTTTTTAATAGGCTAAGTTAATTTGTGTGGCAAATATATTATTTTGCTGTTATTTAGGCCTAATGATTATGACTCAGATTAACCATTATGACTCATTATGCCTTCAAAGATTGAGATACGAGAAATTGAAATAGTTTGTTAAAAATAGTGAATATATAGTGAACATTTTTTGGGTCTTATTCTTTTGGTTAGGAGGCACAGTGGTAAAGTGCTTGGCTTCCCCACTTAGGGGTCCTGGGTTTTCATCATGAAGACTGGGATTTTTAATTTCAGGATTACCTCTGAGTCCACCAAGCTCTAATGGGTAACTGACATAATAATAGATGGGCCACAGAGTCAGATGACCATTACTTCATGTGCCCCATAGATCGCAATGTCTGAAATGGGTACTTTACTTCTACATTTTTTCTTTTGTTTGGAGAAACTATAATAATTTGGGAATGAAAATTTAAATTCACCTATCCCTTGATCTGTTGGGGCACATGCATGATTTGTCAACTGTCTTTTTGTCATTCCTCTGTCTTTTCCCTAGGATACAATCTCTTTCAATGACAGGCCTTGCCTTTCTTTTATGTTGTCTTCCCATCTTTCTCCTTTGCAAGCCTTGAGGACTTTGTGATGTGGCCATAAAGTTTCAGTTTTTGTTTTTTTAATGGTGGTTAGCAGGCCATTATGGGGTTTTTGTGATACCATTTCTAATCTCCTTATTTGTGATGGGGTCTTTCTAGGTGATACCTAGGATCCTTCTATAGCATCTCAATTCTATTGTTATGATCCTCCTCTTTAGTTCTGCAATTAGCTTCCAAGATTTGCAAGCATACAAGAATGTGACCATGAGCAAGGAGTGCATCAGTCTAATTTTAGTGTTGAGGGTTATGCCTTTTGCAAATGCTGCAGTGGACTGTGCAATTCTGGTCAGTGGTTTAGGTTTGGTTCCATCATCTGAAATGATATCTTCTATGTATTTAAAACACTTGCCAGTTCTTCACCTCCAATATGGATGCCCTTCTTGAAGCCCTCTTGACTATTGCTCATAATTTGTGTTTTTTGGGCCTTGAATTGCTTACCATATGCTGCAGAAGTCTTGTCTTTGCGCATCACCAAGTCAGCTAACTCTTCTGCTGTCCCTGCCAGACCATCTATGTTGTCCGCAAAGCAATTCTTTCTCCAATGCTTACAGTACCTTCCAAATTCAATAGCATCTTCCATTATCCTTTCAAGGAAGATATTGTAAAGAGTTGGTGAAAGGCAGCATTGTCTCACTCCAATTGTGGTTTTAAACCAGTCCCCAATATTATTTTGAAGTACACACCACTAGTGGCCTCTTGCACTTTTCCATTGTGCCCAGAGTCAAAAGCTTTCTTGAAATCAATAAAGACATGAAAGAGATACAGATGATGAGTTATTTCAAATGAGAAAATTTAAACCATTAAAAAAAATAAAGAAATAAAGTGTTAGTTACAAAAACTTATGATAAGTTATAATGAACTTGTTCTAGTTTTGGTAAACTAAATAGTGGGTTATTTTTAATAGCTTTTTTTTTTTATTTTGTAATAAAATTACAATTAAAAACGTGTATGTTTCATTTCCCAGATATTCAAAAACTATAGATGAAAAAGAATTGGATAGGCTGCTGTCTGAAAAGGATAAAGATTGGCAGAAAGAAGTGAATGAAATGAAAAACAAATTTGCAGCAGAACTGGAAATATTGAAAAAGAAAACCACAAAGGTCTATTTGTTTTTTTATAATTACTTTTTTCATCTAGTCAAGAAACAAAAGGGTGGAACCTGGGTGGATGCGGTTTTCAAACATGGCTCTTTTTTCTTAGAAATTTGACAGTTGTTTTATATCTTTAGGAAAAGAATTACTAGTTAATTGGTCACATTGGGAAAACTCTAGTTTGTTGGTTATCATTTTTCAAAGTATATATAAAAAAATGTATTTAAATTTTGCTAGAGGTCTAGACAATCTTGAACAGACATACATCAGGGGGTTTTCCTGCTTGTAGGCCTTATTCATTAAATAGTTTAATAAATAAATAGACATTCAGGAACACCATCTTCTAAGTCTGGCTCTATAGGCCTATCATAAGAATTTTATGCACTCTTAAATTTATACATTCGTTTAAACTTGATTTTTTTCGTGCGTAGGGGAATAGGGGTGGGGTAAAATATGTTTCATTTTTGTTTAAACTTATCATTCATTAGTTATTAAGAGTAAATAATTGTTCTTACAAAACACTCATCAGCAGGAACTGTCTTTTTTCAATTCATCTATTCAGCTTGTGCATTCATCGGAAACAAATGTAACTTGAAAAAGGATCTCGAAAAAGATTTTCCTAGAAATTTGACAGTTGATGTATATTATTGGGAAAAAAATAAGTAGCTATTTGGCCACACTTGGAAAACTCTAGTTTAACTATTATAATTTTTATAATTTTTCAAAGTATACAAAATTAATATAAATTTGGCTTTAGAACTAGAAAATATTTATCTTTAGCATACTATGTCTTCAGGTATTTCCGCATGTTGCCATATTCATTACAGAATTTAATAAATTTTCCTTTTTTTAATAAACAGTTATTAAGAGCAAAATAATCCCTCTGTAAGTTGCATAGAGGAGGAATTGTCTGTTTTTTTTAAAATGTTTTTTTTAGATTTTTGTTAAAAAAGTATTTTTATGTTTAACTTGTTTTATTTGTTGTAATGTTGAATCAGAAAATAAAATCAAGTTGTAAAAAATAAAATAATATAATTATATATTTTTATTGTATTCTTAATGTTAATTAAAATTTGGTTACTTATTAGACTGGTAGGGTATTCAATCTAATTAAATCTTTTGGACAACAAGACCATAATCATTTGTTCATCTTTCTCAATTTTACGTATAATTACTGGCAATTAAGTGTTGCAGATGCTCTTAGTCCTATTTAGTCTTCATTTAGTCCTTTTAATTTTTTTGTAATCTTTAATTTTCTGAGGATTTTATTTAAAGACCTCCAACAAGTTACAAGCATCATTCATTCTGAATTTCTTTCCCATAGATTTTTGCAAACATTTTGAAAGTGAAATGGTTGTTTAATTTATGAAATGTAGATTCCTGATAAAAACTCGACCTGCAATCATGAAACAGAGTTAGAATTTCTGCAACAGAGAAATGAGGTCTTAGAAAATGAAAATGTTGCTATCATGACTCAAAATAGAGAGTTGAGAGATCGAGTTTTTGTGCTTATGTCTGATTTGAACGTGAAAGAAGCAAAGTGGTGCGAGATGGAAGAAAAATTTAAGTCAGAGGTAATAGTTGTTTTTTTTAATACACAAGTTAAAATTAACATGTGCACATTCTTAGAGTCCAGCAAGTGCAGTAGAAGGAGGGGGGAAATAGTTTGTCAATAATGAAAATTTGCTGTTTTACTCAGGAAACAAATTGCACTTTATCAAATAAAAAATTTTATTATTTCATTTTGTACTATAACCAGATCTATATAGTGACATCTATGCAGTGAATATTTATGGTGTTGTGTTAATTCTTTTAAATATGTTTGAATGCAACTTTATAAAATAACCTTTAACTTTTTTACCTTTACCTATCCTTTAGTCTGTTGGACGGTTGGGGCACCAGGCAAGACTTGTCGACCGTCTTTCTCCATTCCTCCCTTTTTCTTTGCCTTGTTTAGAACCTCTCTCAATGGCAGGCCCGTCCATTCTTTAATGTTGTCCTCCCATCGCTTTTTCTGTCTGCCTCTTCTTCTTTTTTCCTGGCACTATTCCATTGTAGATCTTGTAATGTGGCCATAGGTTTTAAGCTTTCGTCTTTTTACAGTTAGCAGGTCGTCATGGGCTCCGATCGCTGCAGTAACCATCTCTGATTTCTTTTTTAAATAAATTCTGTAAATGGATTTTATTAATTGTGCATCACCTGCAAGCTGGACTACAATTTTAAGTCATCTATCTAAGTAAGATGGGAATTTTTTGGATTGCCTGACTGTAAATTTCATATTGTCTTTAACTCAGTTGCTATAAAAGCAAGTCCTAACATCCAGATGTCTCGTCATTTGACCAATAAAACATGAAGTACACTTGCTTACAATTCAGATTAGCAAGAATGTTTTGTTGAATATTTGACATCATCTAATCTAACCAAGTGTGATAATCTTGAGTTGTTTTTCTCTAGTAGTCACAAGTGTCAACAGCAATGATAATTGTTTAGCCCTAAATATATGTGACTGTTGTATGTTTTTCAAGATCAATGTTTAAATATATTTCAAAATTTTTTTTTTAATTTTGTTTGGTCCTTATTATTAGTTATTTATATCAGAAATGTTTTAAGTTTACTTTTCACACTAGTATATACCCATTTTATTGCAAATAATTATTATTAAAATGTCTGTTTTGAACTTAATCCCCTAACCAAATGTCTCATAGGCGTGCCACACTTTTACCATTGTCACTTTTCTGTTGCTACATTTTAACTGTATGAAATGTAAATAATGATTTCAGGTCACCTTGAATTATACCAACCCAAAGCATTATTAAAGCACCTCAGCAGTACTTAGGCCCTAAGACAATGTATCAAAAGAATTTTTCAAAATAGGACTTAGAAACCTTATGTATAAGAACTATTGATTTAAGGAAAACAAATTGACTTTTATATTAGCTTTTTTTTCAGCTACAACGTTCCTGGGGAGAAAAGTATAAACAGTGGATGGATAGTACTGAAGCAAAAATAAGTGACCTACAAAGGACCAATGCCTTGTTGTAAGTAAAATTAATTACTTAGTTTTTTCCAGTTATTTACTTGTGTTTAATTTAAATATAATATCAATAATTTCACATTTAATCATACATAATTTTCTTCTCTTCTGAAAGAATGTCTGTAGTTTAAAAGATAAAATTTCAATTAGTTCTTAATTTTAAATTCAATTATTTTTTTTATCTAACACAGACGAAGTTATCTTAAAGACCATAAACCAACTGGACAGGATCCCAGCGGCCAAGAGCCAGACTTTGATCATTTGTAGCTGCACTGATCTGTCTATTTATTCTATCATATTTTGAAAGCATTTGAAAATATTACTACATGGCAATGTTCACACTATTCAAATAAGACCCAAAAAAAACAACAACAAAAACATCTTAAACATTTACCGAAATTCTTTGACAAGCATCATGTTAGTTACTGTTATGTGCTTATGCATTGTGGTTGTTTTATGTATCAAGGATACCAGGGTGATGTAGTGCATGATGCAAGCGCTGTTGAGTATATAATAACAAAAATGTCTGTGACCAATTATTTTTTTAAATTACTAGATCTATAGCACAGCTTTACCTGTACTTAGCTGAATATGCCAGAGTTATACTTGTTTACTATTTCCATATTCTTAAGATTTACTATCGGGTTTTTTGTTCTTGAAACATTATTTTTTGTTAAAAGTGCCTTAAACAAACAATTTTTAAAAGTCAATTATAATTGTTTCACTATTTTTATATATTTTATAATATAATATAAAAATGTTTATCAATGAAATTATATAGCTATAAATCAGCATTTTATATATGTATAATAAATTTATGTAAATTTATTATGTTCGTAAGTAATATATTTCTTTGTTGTCTATATATCTAGTTTTCACATTTTAGTTTCATTTAGCCCGACACATATTGAATAATATAACTATCATAAATCATTAGAATAATACAATAAATTCACTGACAAAAAGTAGAACCTACGATTTTTTATTCAAGTCCAACAATGCTTTGAATTTGACTAGAGTTATTGTTTTCCATCTATTTGTATGGTTACATAAAATGACAAAGCACTATAAATATTTATTGACTTTGTTCTGTGCCACATTAGATGCACCATATGTAACAAACAAGACCATTAAAATAGCTTATATAAAACATAAGCTGAACTGAATTACAACACAATTTTAATGTACAAAATGTTTATGTACATATCGCTTATTAAATTTACAAAGAATAATCCAAAATTGAAACATCAAAATTTATACATAGGACTGATTTGGTTATTTAGAGAAAGTAACAAATTTTGAATGATCATGTCTTCAATGAGGTAAAGGTCTAACATAGACATAAGAATGCACTTTCCCTACTTTTTAAAAGTTTAAAATAAGGGTTAGATAAATTTATTTTTAAGAGTACAACTTGGAGAACAAGTAACAAGCCAAAATCTTCTTGATCTTTACTCGCAACACACAATATGTCCTGAGCTTGGTGGATCTTATTAGGATTAGCTGTAGAACTTAGCAAGTTAATTCAAATGCAAAACCATCCAAATATCAATAATTCAATAGTAACCCGAAAAATGAGACATCAGCCATAACCACTAGACTTGCATGACAAAATCATAATACAAAAAAAAAGTCTTAACATAACTCTGATTCAATAATATCATTGATTTTATGTATTCTCTTCAAACCTGCTGCATTGTCTGAGGTGGGAAGCATACATCAAACAGAGCAACTGGTGATCATAATGAAATACAAGTTAAATAAAATAAAAGTATATTGCACAATCTTGTGGATTTAATGTTTATAACACTTCAATACATTAGTAAAGAACAAGCAAACAAAAAAAAACATGACAATAAAACAAAGCTACTCTAATACAAATATATATATTATATACAAAATGGCAGTGTTTTGATTTCATACAAAAGGCACTTAAAGAGAAATTTCATTAGTTCACAATCACAGGGGATGTAACTGAAACAATAGTAGGTAACTGCATGTCATTTCCACTAAAAGTATATTATGAAAAAAAAAGTAGTTTTTGTGACTAGCTGAAATGTATATTCATAAAAATATCCCTATCACAATATTAATGAGTATCGCATTGAAGCCTTGCCTTGAAGCTGCAGGGCACATGCAAGATATGTTTAAAGCTTTTTTTGCTCTTTTATTCATATGGAAGCTATAGGTGAACAAACAATGCATATCACAGCACAAGTGGATAAAAACTAGTCTACAACAATTTGTTCAGGAAACTTTGATTAGAAAGAGTTCACTCATTCAGTTCTTTAGTACATTATAAATGGTATGTAAACATAAAGCCTGATTGTGTAGTGGAAATGCTGAGTGCATCTTTGAAACTTCATCAAATTAGGAAATGTTCATCCTAGAAGCATCACTAAAACTCATCAAGACTAATGTAAACCAGACATGAGTTCTGTTCAGTAGATCTTGACTTTTGAGTTTCTTTTCCTCCACTAGTTTACCCTGAAGTCTTAAACAGTTTTTAGTTCATGACCATTTGGTTGCATAGTACAATTATTTATGCAAGACTTGTAATCCTATGAGTAGGCTGGTAAGGCTAGTGATAATAGCTAGACAATCTCATGACATCTCATATTTACATCTTTGTGAAGGTCATATGAAATACTTAAAATGTGCCGCATTTGTTGAGAGTATCTTAGCAACTCAGAGGCTAGCATCATTTAAGTTAATACTGTTGTGTTTTTTTTCATGTCCTATTAGTTATTCCTTCATCTTGAAACTCAAAGTATACTATAAATTATAGCAAAAGTTTGAAACACTGAAGTTCAATATCAGACTAGATAGACAAGAGATCAACGAAAAGTGGACGGAAACCCACTAGTCCAAGCTTTTGTTATAAACTGGGCATTGCTCAAGTTCAATGTCTGCGAGCCATTGGGTGCCACCACTGTCACCAGCTGTGTGGGGCTGGTTGGTTGAGTGGGTTGTGTCAGAACAGTAGCCACACCTCCATTCTGTGAGGTGAGGGAGTGCAGTTGTAGGTTAAGTTGGTTGATATCAATAGTGGTTGGCTGTAGCTGTCCATTGGACTGTATGTGAACCTAAAATATACAATGTCTACAGTTGAAAAAAGAATGAACACAAAAATAATGAAGCAGATAAAAGAAAAACTAAATGAAGAGAAAAAAGGTTTAATAATGATGACATGGTTTTATTGAAAATTCATTAAGATCATTAAATCCTAAGTCTAAGCCAACAGACAATCTTTAGGACTAAAGAATTGTCTGTGGCTGAAAAGTTTAATTTTCACTTGAAATATTAACAAAATTTTTTTTTTCATTACACTAACCCCATTTTTAAAACCAATTACTATCAATAAAGATTGTTAGCCAACAGGTTAAGCCACTAGTTTACAAGTGAGAATTTATTTGTTTCTTGAATCCTAGGAGACTTATTTATTTATTCCTTTTAAGCTAAAATTTGATTTGAACAATAACTTCATACAAAAAGTTCAAAACTTTCATATCTTAGTTTAAAAAGAAATTCTGGTTGAAAAGAAATAATGTAATAAAGCTATATTGTTGGATGAATAATGTTCCATATTGTTTAAAAGCAGCGCACTAGGACTGACCATTGTTGGTGTGCAGCCTGTTGTTAGTCTTGAACTATTGATAAAGTCTGTAGTGTAGCTCTGTAGTTCACTCATGGCTTGGGTCAGGAGGTCAGCTCCATTCACAGAGTCTCCCTGGGAGACTACTGTAATAGGAACACCTTCATATCTCTCCATGCCTTGATTAGGATCTGTTCATTGTAAAGACATTAGTAACATCAGTCATTAATCTTTTTTTTTTTTAATAGAATGTTGGGAAAAAAAGTAACTATATTGTAGAATAGTGCTGTGAGAAAACTTAATCCCAGATGAAATAAAACAAATGTTTGTTTGATGAGCTCAGTACCCATCAAAAGTTCCCAAGTATCTTTCCATTTAGTTCAAATTGAACTCTTGAAAATATTTTTTTTTTCCATTCTGTCAAAATTTTTGAGTTTTCACACAATTGTTATTAGATATGCCTATTTATAAATGTCATACTGTTTTTTTCTGTTTGTTAAAACATAGACTTGTTATATAAAATTTTGTTGGAAAGATAATTTAAACTTCAGTGTTATGAATAGTCACTGGAAAAAAAGTTAGGTAATATCAGAGATGAAAACAAAAATATTTTTGATTTCTTTTAAAACTTGACTTACCCAAAAAGAATATCCCAAAAGACCTTATTCATTATTATTGTAAAAAAAAATTAGCCTGTATCCTAGTATCTACAGAAAAACATATCACTGTCAAAGCTTGATCAATATTTAGACTTGTAGTGATTCTTTCAGGCTTTTTACTAGGGTCTTGCAGGAGTGATGCTCTCTTTTGTTAATTGCCCCCATTTTGTTTACTAGATCTAGAGGTGTCAAAAAGTAGATCTATTTCATTATCAGACTTGCATAAATCTGAAGGCTGAAAATCGCTTTCAAAGCTTCCAGGACAACTTTCTAAGTCACTCATGTCACTATTATTCATATCTAAAAAGATATTTAGAGCCTGATCAGCAGTAAAACGGCAAGGAAGCCTAGAGCCACATAAAGAACTAGAAGTATTGTTAGCCATGATGCAAACTTGTGCTAAAAATTATTTAGAATAATAAAAGCAGCTTAGAGCCACAATGTTTCAGAAGAAAAAAACTTTAAAATGGACGTTCTCGTGTTCCCATAAACCATTTAAGTGATTAAAAACGTGGATTAGAAAAGAAAAAGGAGTAAACAGGAAAGTTTACACTGCTAGCATCATTTAGGCATTGCTGCTCAGGGACTGGATGCTGATAGTGTCATTGTGATCTTCTATCATTTTGACATTTATTACCAAGTGACTGCTTTGTCAGGCATTATTAAGAAACCAAATAAATATACCTGCAACTGTGATCAGAAAATCAGGATGAGATTTTTTTATTTTCTTTCTTTCATGCACAGGTTCAACAAAATCTGGATGTAATTTACGTTGGTGCTGTAATAAAACTAAATATGTTATAGGAGTAATGCCATTAGTGAAATCACTGAATATAGTAACAAGACAAATAATTTTCCAGCACTTTAATTGGTTACAATGCATCAAACATGCCCAAAGTAAAGTTCCCCCTTTCAGATCTATAGGGCAGATGATGTTAAGGTCATCTGTTTCTTGGGCCAACAAGCAGGGTGTCATGTGGCCAGCACAATGACTAACTACCTTTACTTTCCCCAACTAAAATCAGATACCCATTAGACACCTAAAAATCCTGAAATTCAAAATCCCTGTCTTCACTGAGATTGGAACCTAGGAAAACATACCCATCAATATGGCACAAAAAGTTCAATAAAGCAGAAACATATATTTTTTGTTATTCACTTTGCACTATACATTCAAAGAACCAACTTGTTCTAAAAGCAAGGAATTACCTTAACTAACTAAACAAAATGCTGTAAGAACTTTTAAATATGTGAATGTACCATCAATAGTGATCAAATTGTAACTGACAAAATCATCAACTGTCACCCAAATGAGAGATGGATTCACAATTTCAGCATGCTATTCCTAGCCCTACTAACTCATTCTGTCCCAATTAACCTTAATTTACAAATGTGACATCCATCTTTTTAAAACTCCTTGCAAAAAAGTTGTTTGGATAGAACTGAAGTCACATTTTTCTTTGCTCTGTTGTAATTGAATCATTCCATTATAGCTGACTCTACCAAACTTAATGCACTTAATGCTGGGCCGAACTTAAATAAATATATTTCAAATAAAAAAATATTCTGTTAATTAAAAGCTCCCATGTTTGGTGATCTCTGGTCCAATCTCATTTCTGGATAGCTTTGGGGGAGGGGGCAAGAAGGGTACCTGGGAGAAAATTTTCTGTGCTACCTTTAGACTTTCAGCAAAAAACAGGGTCAAAAAGTCAATTCTAAAAAAAATCCTTTTCTATATTGGGATTCAAACTTAAGCCCCTTCACTTAGGTAGATATGCCACTCAGCCACAAGTTAATGAATGATTTTTTTTTTGTTGAAAGAAGTCATTAGGACTGTATAAAAACCAGTCTCAACTTTATTCAGTGGGTATACGAAAATCTAATCTCTTTGTATTGTGCTGTATAAATGGTAGGCCAGCATGGGGAATGCCTTAATACATTTCAAAACTCCTCTAATGTCTATAACAAATATCTATCAATGTCTTACCTGCAAAAGTTTAGCCTTGCTGGCATATTGTTTATGACAGAACTTACAACCATGGGGCATTGTGGTTACACTGCTCACAGTGTGGGAGAAGGTGGGGGTGGCTGTCTCCAGCTTTTTCCTGGCTGATGGGGGTATTGGTAACCCTGGGTGATTCTTTTGGATGTGTGTTTTACGTTTGGAGGATGACTTGTAAATCTAAGAAAAAGCCAAGTGATGTTTATTCAAATAAAATTTGTGAGAAAAAATGTAAATGAGTATCATTTTTTGTCTGAAACACATTTAATACGGTACAGTACAAGTAAAACAAATGTGTGAACAGGACAATGGTAATTTGAACAAGGTTGGGCTTATTAACAATAATTATACAAGTGACCCTCAGAACTAATTTATTAATAAGATACAAGCTATCTTAAAGATATAAGCTATCATATTCAAACTTGAATTTAAAGATGCTCTAAAATGTCACATTTGATATAAAGGATGCTCAATTATTTCAGATGGTCTCACTTACCTTATCACAATACTGACAATAAAAATCTTTCTGGGTTTTAAGGATGGGCAGGTTCAACTCTGGAACATTTTCTGGCTTAATTTCTGGGTGCCTCTTGGCTAAGTGGTTAACCAGCATGCCTCTTCGTTTGAAGCCCAACAGGCAGCTGTGACACTTATAAATGAAGCGGTGCCATTCTGAAGGAAGCACCTACAAAGTAATTTTAACAAAGACTAATTAAAGTAATTGACTAATAAATAAACTAAAAAGTCTAATTAAAATCAATTAATTCAATAAGAGTTCACTAAATAATGATTGATGGGGCAGGGGTAGAAAAAAAAGATTAACTTTATTCTACTAGTAAAAGACTCCATTTCTTTAACTTTATTCTACTAGTAAAAGACTCCATTTCTTTTGTATCGAAAAACAATGGATATGCCCAAAGGAATCACTGGTTTTGGTTTCTTTTCCTATAATCAGGGCAGAATCTGCTGTGACTAAACAAGTGATCCTGCAGCGTCAAATACTGTGACCGTTTCCACAATCCTAATAAAGTCTAGAATTTCAAGTATACAAACTTTTTTTTTTTTTTTTCATTAGCAGTTTAAAAAAATCAAACTTAGAAGACTTAATAACCAAAAGTTGCAGAATCAGAACAGAAGTCTGTACCATTTTTTTTTTCTAATAGAACAGAAACCTTAATTCTTGTATCATAATGTATAGTCATAGTACAATTTTCTAATGATGAAAATTCAGTATCAATTTGTTAAAGCGAAAACATTGTAGCAGTAATGCGCAAAACATTTTTTTTTTACTCCATTAATTCATGGGTTAACTGTCTATAATAGCTTCTGAGTTCTAAAGTTTCATACCTTAGGTGTAAACTTGGTACTGTGTTTCATGTTGTGTTGCCTGGCAAACAGCTGCTGTTCCACCCTTTCCTTTGAATGCATCCTCCTGGTGTGTTCCTTCAGCTTGTCTTTACGCTTAAATTGACGTCCACATGTTTCACACATGAACTCTCTGTGGCTTGTGTGCCTGAGCATGTGGAGCCGAAGTTTGTCTAGTCTAGGAAATGGCTGAAATACCAAATAATGTATTAAGCTAGGTGGACTTGTTTGTTTTTTTGTCTCCATGAGCAAAATAAAAATTTTACATCTTGACCACATCTAAAAAAAAAAAAATATGCTAGAATTGCAATAAAATCGCTATTACTTTGGAAAATCAGTTCCAAATTAGCGCTTGGAAATGAATGATCAACAACCATCTATTGTTCAGTGGGAGCCATATCTTGTTGTACTCTAGTCCATGAAACTACCAGTGTATTATATCTTAATTTGATATAAACTGAATATACCATAAGCCGTGTGAATTCAAAGTCACCAGGTCCTATGGTCAATAGATTGTGAGCACATCACAACATCCAGTGGTCAGTAGTTTGTCAGTAGTTTGTGAACACTTTTTTTTCTATCATGCTGCCCATATTTGCTTCTAATGCATTTAAAAAAAAAAAACAGCTAAAATTTTCATCTTACCAATCATTTCTTACAAAGCAATTATTTTGCTCAAACCCACCTTAGAGCATTCTGGACATTCTAGCATTTTGTCAGAGTGAAATCCCTTGGTATGCTTCTTCAGGACAGTGAAATCATCAAAGACTTTTGGACAAGACTTGCAAGGATAGTGCCCCTGCTCATCCATGTGTTTCAGAGCATGGTCCCTTAGGCTGGACACCATATCAAAGTCCTCATTACACAAGGGGCAATCATAATACTTTTTCTCACTGTGGATCTTCATGTGGCAGGCCATAGCAGAGTTGTTCATCACACGTTTTAAACAGACAGTACACTGACAAATGGGAAAAATAAATATATAGCATTTAATGTATATTTTTACAAGCAATATGTTGTAAATATGGGCATTCATTAGAAGACTAAGAACATAATAATATTGAATTCTGAAAAAAAAAACTAAAACAATGTAAAACAATAGACATTTCAATTTAAAAAAACATCTGAAAAATGTAAGACAATACAAACATTTCAATTAAGACCTTAAAACCATACTAAAGAAAACAATGTTCTAAGAAGGATTTTCACAGATTTGTTTTGATTATAAAAACTTAAAAGGAGAAAAACAGAAACAGAAAGTTTCACTGAGAACACGTATGTAACCAAGTGATAAAAAAAAAATTATATTATGATTAAATGTTTAACAACAAAAAATACACAAAATATTTCCACATGGGAAATTATTTTTCCATTGCCGAGTGTAACAGAGATAAGAAATGATTTACCTGCAAGGGTTTTTCTGACTCATCTCCATGAACCATCTGGTGTTTGATGAGTTTCTCTTGAGTTGAAAAACGTTTGGAACATTTGGTGCAGTTAAAAGGCCTGCTGTTTTTTGTAGGCTAGTGAACAAAATAATAAAAAGCAGCTCTAAGGCTAGTGATGGACCTTATTTATTTTTATTTCTAATCACTAAAATATAAATCATGGTGGAAATGTCACAGATGATGTTTGAAAATTAAAGAACTAACAAATATAATAGTTTAATGTGTATGTAAGCGGTGGACACAAATTAATTTGATCTAACAAAACATAGTAAGAATAAATTGTTTATCATTTAAACATTTGCATTTACAAATGTTATAGAAGCAAGAATTCACTGTTAAGCTTATGAAAGAAAAAAAAAGAAAAAGTTGTGGTCAAGTCTTTCTGTTTAATGGAACTCATCTTAAGAATGACTTTATTTTTTCACTTCATAAATAAAATGTATCTACTTAGCATAATTTTGTAGTCATTAAACACCAAGCATTTCTCTAATGGAATAATTTCAATATCATGCCACTGTACAATGCACCACTACCATTAATCTTTTAATCTGAAAATGTAATGTGTAACTTTTATGTAAAACTCTTATCTAAAGGTCACTTCTACCTGAGCATGCATAGCTACATGGTTCATCAGACTTTTATGGTCATCAAACACTTTATTGCACTCTGGACATGCCAGCAAAATCCCATTTAATGCCATGATATTGGCCAGCCCTGAAGCATTATCCTGATCACCAGTTCCATCAGATACAGTGACACCAGTCTGTACACAAATGTATAAATATTACAATGAATGGCCAAAATGTCACCTTAGCAAAAAGCATGCTATTTTTTCTTAAAATTAAGACAATGTCATATATTTGTGTTCTTAAAATTTTTTGTATTGAAATCCTATTCTTTTCATTCCTACCCGTTCATAGACTATTTTAAAAAACCCATTTGATTCTAATTTGATACAATATTTTATATAGAGGACCCATTTATACATTTTTATACCGCTTATAATAGGATAAAGTATGTATTGCTCTATTAAAGAGGTAAGGTAATAACTTATAAATTTTAATACTAAATAAAAAAAAAAAAGCATGCTCATTAAATTAGAAGTCAGGAATAAAATACAGAAACAAACAAAACAATTACTATTTAGCCAGATGAATATTGTTGTTTTGCCAGATCAAAATGGCTGTAAGTGGTGATATGTTTGTCTGAAACTCATTTATGACCCTATTTTTACCCTGATAAATATTATACAGTGCTTTTGAATGTTTTCCTTTACCAAAGGAGAAATTAGATTATTATTATTATTATTCATGTTTTTTTTCTTCTATATAACTTGAATGGCTTGTGAGCATACATACATTGGTTTATGTATTTACTAGTATTACACATATGTATGCCCAGTGATTTTTCCCAGGCTTTGTATTAGAACACCCCCTCTTTTTGATATATTTTAAAAAAAGGGGACACATTTTAACGATCAACCTACCATACTTGTTTAGCCCATGAATTAGTGTATTTGTTACAATGACATTTAATGCCCACTCTCTCTTTCCTTCTCACTCTCTAGAACCCCCATTCCTTTTATGTTTTTTTTTACCTGCGCATCATAATTTTTCTGACATAGACTTTTGACTTCATTTGAAAAGCCCCGCTTCATAATGCACCCCTAACAAATACACATGCTCATACTTATCATTAATTCTAGTATCTATATTATGTTTTGACCATTACCCCCCCTCCCCAATCCCCAATGGTTACATGGTTGCTTAACCTTTTTTTTTTCAATCTTTTATCTTAAAGCAGCAGGTGTATAGCATTAGACACCGCATACATTTAAATATTTCTTCATACCATCAGTTTCAAGGCTTGAGGAAAAAAAATGCATTTTTTCGAAGCCCCCAATGGAATGCCACATTCCCATTCCCCTTTCTACATTTATCTTGGTGTTTTGTTCTCTAAATAAAAAGAAATATTGATTTGGTTTTATTAATTGTAAATGTTTATTTGACCCCTCTATCTTTCTTTAAAAAAAATGCTAAATGCTAAAATGCTATTAGGATTGTTTTTTTATTTATTTCGATCACATCTAAAAGGAAGAGGAAATGACGTATGGTATATTAAAAATAGTAGACTTAGCAGAAAAGAAAAAATTGCTTTAAAAATACGGAATTTGTGTGATAATTGTTTTATGATTTATATGTATACTGTGGCCTTTTGGGGAAATAGGGAAAATAAAATACTAAGTTTAAATAGAAATCTTGTAGTTTTTCACGAAGAGCGGCCATCAGGTTGCAAATATGTCAAGTACAGTTTGTAGTAAGCGCTTGGGAGGTAGAAGGAACCTGTGTATGAAATTTTATGTGATTCTGATTCCGAACAACAGTTTAATGATTTCTTAATGTATCAGTGGTAATGTAGAAATATATAGTAGATATATTTTATTTTTTACTGTAAATTAAGTTATTTGTATTTGTGTTTACCTTATACTTGGTTAAATCTGTTACTAGCATGTATTAGTACAATTATACACCTAGAGCCTATAATCAGTAGTAGAGACCAGCATACCACTAGACCAGGGGTTCTCAACCTGTGGGTCGCGACCCCCTTGGGGGTCAATTGACAATTTGCCAGGGGTCGCCAAAGATCATTGAAAAAAATGGATTGTTATTGTCAATTCTTCTATTGTTGTGTCTGTGTGCGGGGAGGGGGGGGTCGCGGCTAAGTGGGGGAATGTAAAAAGGGGTCGCCGAGTATAAAAGGTTGAGAACCGCTGTTCTAGACAAACTTGCCAGTAATCTTAAATCACTAATCTTAAAACCTACATCTAGTGAAAGGCTGTTTGGGAAATCCTCACTATCAATAAGTCAGACTCATTTAAACTATATTGACTAAGATGTTACATATGAGGGGGGTGGGGTGGGGAGAGGCTCTTTAGTAGCTATCCCATTATAGGTCATTTAAAATGAGTGTGAAAAAAAAAATGACAGAGGCAACTGTGATGATCTTAGTAGCTTTACTACATTATAACTAATGTCTTATCTCTCAGAGCCAAGACTTAAGTGTTGAAATTATGTCCTCCTACAAGTCTACTACCTCAGTTCCTTGTTCTGCTGCCAGTTTCTTAAACTCCTCCATCCCCAGGTCTTCTGCTGCATGCGTCAGAGTGTGCAAGTTGAGGAGAGAGGAGTTATCAAAGGTCAGGTCACAGTGAGTACACATCCACTCACTACCTCCAGACACTTTGCCTTGATGCTTGTACATGCCTTTCACAGTCAGAAGAGTTTTCTCAGAACATTGTCTTCTTTTGTATCGTTTCAAGGTCTTACTGCAAAAAGAATATACCATAAATGTTTTTAAATTCATTAAATGATTATTTTGTCGCACACTTGTGTATAGCGTGACGCAAACACAGCTGATCTGTGGCACTTATTAGGACACACTGAGTGCACAGGGAAAAATTATGCAGATTTTTCTAGATGACATTGATTGGCATAAACTAGATATAATGGCTCAGAAGGTCATCAGTGCAACACTTTTCAAACTATTTTTCATTTTATGATCAACAAGAGGTTACCTTACTAAGTCTAAATCTAAACTCACTCAAATCAATGTTATATATTATATTTTTTTAAAATGAAAATTACCTCAAATAAATTGTGGTTGATTTCTTTTTCTTCCACTGATAGCTGTCTCCCAACTAGAGGAAAATAGCAAATAAAGTTGTTGTTTTTTTAAATGTCTAGCCTTTATATTTTTAATACAAATTTTACAGTGATACATTCAATCTGTTAATGCACATTTCATTTTTTTTTAAATCTAATTTAATATCTTGCTGTTAACTACAAAATGTTTTTATACTTGGTATGCTCAGTGAAATCAACAAAGACTTTTGGACAAGACTTGCAAGGATAGTGCCCGTGGACACCATATCAAAGTTCTCATTACACAAAGGGCAGTCATAGTACAGAGTTATAGTCTTATAGAGCATTAAGTTTTGTAATAAGAGCATTGTTTCCTTCTTGCCTCTGGAATGATGCCATTAGAATCTACTTGCAAATAATAAACTTTGTGGTGATAAAAGTATGTTTTTTTGAATTTGTGAATTAAGTCTATTGTGATATGAGTTTGTCTACAAGAAATAATAAAATAAATATGGTTCAGTACATTTAAGAATTTAAGACAGTAGTCTTTCCATATTGCAGGTCAGTTACTTTGGTTGCTAGATTTGTGCATGGTATTGTTAACAACTCGACAGTTTGTTTCAAATTTGTATCTTAGAGCCAGTTTACAAAGAAAACAAAAAAAGTGAGATATATTGTATTAATAGTGCATAACTTCAAATTTAATATACAAAGAAAATAAAACTAAGGGAAATCATAAATAGAAATTAAATATATTTACACGCTTATTTCTGATGGCTCTGCGCCCTGCACGTTTTGTTTTCAACCTTCCTTTGACACCATCCTCAGATCCAGTCAAAAAATCCCCATCGTGATCACCATCTTCATCTAGATCCCTCATGTCTTCTGCATCATGAGTGCTGAGATGTTGCTGCAGGGCAGCAGAAGACATGAACTTGCGACTGCACTCAAAGCAGCCAAACTTGGCATCTGCTTCATCTAGAGCTTTAGTAAAACAGACGTTAGACAAATTTTGCTATCCATTTTAACTTTTTCAAACTTGCATAATTTGAGAAAGAGGCCAAACACTTATGTGCTCCACCAGCAAGGGTGTAAACACTACGACCAGCCAAATGATAAATATAGTTTGTTAAGACAGATTGCCTTTGCTTCCTTGTTGTCTTATTAAACTATTTAGTTTAAAAACAATAAATATTAAGCTAATTCTTGGCTGTTTGTTAAGTACCTCTCATATCCTCCTCAGTAAGTTCCAGAGTATTTACTCCCAAATGACCAGCATAATGGGCAGCATACCACACCTGCAATAAATAGTAGTTTTTGATTTAACTTACCCATGAAGAAAATTAATTACATTTTTGATAGTTTTTGTGTAAGTAATATGTTTTAAAATGTAATCATGAATTAGCATTCCTTTTAATATTTGTTTGTGAAAAGTTGTTTTTTTGCATCTTAAACCAGTGATAGAAACAAAAACTTTGCAAATGCTAATGGGCCACAGTGAAAACTCTAGTTTGACAGTTATAATTTTACAGAAATATTTAATGATCTTAAAATTAATTTTCTTTTTATCAATGAAAAGGTTTTTTTGACACATTACATCACACAGTTTCAGATGGAATTATTACACTCCACTCAAATGTTTCTTTGTATTCAATAAGGTATTGAATAAAATAAATAGATCTACATGAACACTTTGAGCACCATCTTATGTAAGTTAATCTTCAACTCAACAGATACATGTCACACAGTTTCCAGGACTCTTAACTGTGTTTTTAACCCCACCCCTACCCCTGTCATTTCTTCTACGAAAGAGTTCAGCAGTTCCCTACTAAACTGTTTTATTAACCACCCCACCCCTATTGCTCCTCACACGACAGAGGTCAGATGTCCCCATCAAAAACCTATAATTCGTGATATTACTCCTCCGGTGTCTTCAAAATGTGCTATGCCTCTGGTGACCACATCCTCCAGTCTGCTTAAAATAATGCACCTGAATGCCCGGTCATGCAGTAACAAAGCTCTTGAGCTTGCAGACACCATCACTGATGATAGCTATGACATCGTTTTCCTTAGTGAGACATGGTTTAAAGAAGTTGGTGATGAGCCAAGAACCACTGAGCTAACGCCACCAGGCTTTATTTTAAAGAGTCTCCCTCCTAAAACAGGCAGCAGAGGGGGTCTAGCAATACTGTACAGAGATAGTCTAGCCAAGTATGTAACAATAAGACCTGACAGCTCAACGTACACCACCTTTGAGATGTGCGAGTTTCGCCTTTCCCACTGTCGTGCGCGCTTGTAGTTTTCCTTTGCATTTATTATTGGTGTTTTAGGGTATAGGAAGTAGTTTCTTTTAAGTGCGTTTTGTTGTCTAGAATATTGTGTGTGTGTGTTTACGTCATCCTTAGTTTCCGCAAGAGAGAGAGAGTTGCTTTTGTGAGCTGGGTAGCTGGTTCTTTGGTTCCCCTTGTAAGGGTACGTAAGTACATAGTTTTATTAAGTAAGCTGATCTTTCGGTACGGGTGTCGCTATTGAAAAAGTTCTTTCTTGTAGCGGCAGCGCTAGATCTAGGTTCTCTTTTCGTTTCAGGGTGTTAGGTTTGGGCTATGGGAAAGTTGTCGTCTTTCTGCCCTTGGAGTTGTGTAGCAACTATCGGTGTTGGAGTGTAGGGAGTTTAGCTTCTGTTGGGCGCCGAGATGGAGTGCGAAGGTGTGTTACGGAAACCTGTTGGTGTGATATTAGACTAATTATTATCAAATGCTAGCTTCACGGATATCGATGTACATGCAAATATGTTTGAAAATTACAATTAAGTTTAATTAAATATTGTTCCTGTTGACAACTGTTGTTATTCACTAAATGTTCAGTTGAATAACTGTTATGTAATGTTTGTAGTTTACATGCTATTATCTTTAGGTTCTTGTGTTACTCTGTTCAGGCTGGGGATACGGGACCGTAATATCATATCATACCCTAGCTAATCTGAAATCCCACCCTGACAGAAATGGGGGCTCGTACAAACAATAAGTAATTGTCAACTTTGTGACCTCTGTGTCCTTGATTTGACCGTTAGAACCATCATAAGATATATAAATATGTAATGTTTATGTATTAAATAAAATTAAATACATTTAAGCCGTTTGAGCGATATGATGATTTATGTACAGCACACGATATATTCGTTGGGCATCCCTTGTATTGTGCCTAATGTGAGTAGTTCCCATTTGTTCGGTAAACTTAGAGTGTGTAATTACTCTTTGAAACTATTGTAACTTGTTTTTGTATTTATTGTCACCAACGCCTGAATCCTCTGACTCTGAGCGGCAACGTGTGAGTGGATCGAGTGTCTGTCGACGGGATCGACCTGAATCTGTGCGGTTTGTTGGCTGGTGTACCGGAACCGTCCTGAAGTTAGAACCGTTGGTCTGTTCCAGTGGCTGTGGTTGCCTGTGGCTTTTCTCTTCTGCGGAGCCTGGAGTGAGGCGATTCCTTCCGACGCGGGATACTGAGCAGATAAGTCCTTGGCCCTGTTTTTGTCGATGCGCCCGTGATTTCAGTTCGCCCGTTTTAATTAAGTAATGATATATATTCTGTTTCTCTCAATGATCTGACTTTGGGTTTTGTTAGTGATAGTTAGACTGTAATTATTAATTAAGGCTTAATAGTCTATGTAATGGAGACGAGGTTGACTCTAACCGCCCAGTTCATCAGTGACGGCCGTGCTCTCGGGTATGATGGTGAGAGGTTGGAGAGGTATGTGGCAGAGCAGAAGGTTGACTACGAGAGAGCCAAGAAGGAGGAGTTTGAACGAGAGACGGCTAGGCTTGAGCGAGAAGAGAGGTTGAGAAAAGAGGCGAATGCAGAGGAAGAGAGGTTGAGAAAAGAGGCGAAGGCTGAGGAGAAAGCCAGACTTGAGCGTGAAGAGAGGTTGAGAAAAGAGGCGAAGGCTGAGGAGGCCGCTAGACATGAAAGGGAGGAGAAGTCTAGGCGTGAGGAACACGAGAGGTGGAAGGAGAGAGAGGCTAGAGAGGAGCTCAAGAGAAAAGATGAACTGGAGTTGGCACGGCTTAAAGAGAAGTCGGCGCCAGAGGCAGGTGCAGTGGCAGGTCAGGCAGTTGAGGTGCGACAAAAGAGTGTCTTGGACAGGCTAGACAAGAATTTCCAAGGCATGAAGGAAGACGATGATCTTCTGGCGTACCTGACGCACTTTGAGGCCGTGGCAGCAAGGTGTAAGATTGAGAGTAAGGAGTGGTCCCTGCTATTGTCGTACAAGTTGACGACATCGCTCAAAAACTTTATGTTGAGGGACAGTCTGTTCCTTAGCGATAAGTATGAGGATGTCAAAACGGCACTTCTCCGCCACGCAGACATCAATGCGGAGACATGCCGCAAAAGGTTTCACCGGGTCAAACCACGGCAGAATGACTTCCGTGGGTATGTGACCGAATTGAGGACCGCACTTGACAACTGGTGCAAAATGACCGAGGTAGGAAAGACAGTAGATGAGATCAAAGATCTCTTCATTAAAGACGGGATACTTGAAAATGTTTCAGGGGAGGTCTATCGACAACTTGTTCTAAACAAGCAAAATACTGTGGAGAACATGCTGGAGGTAATCGAAGGCTTTAAGGTAGCTGATTCGAATGTATCAATTAGTAAAGAAGAAACTGTGTATGTGGCAGCAGCATGTGAGCCTGTGATTAAGCAGAGTCCAGTGGTTAAAAGAAAGGTAATTGTTTGTTTCAGTTGTGGGGAACAGGGTCATAAAGCAGCTGAGTGCTCTAATGAATTTGTTACCCAAAATAATGAGACTAATGTTGAGGATGTAAATCCCAATGATATTGGCAATGACCTAGACCAGCGATCTAGACATAGATGACTAGAGGGTCGTCGCGAGTCGGAAAGTCGCCGTAGGTATAAGTTAATGCCGGATCGCTATACAGTTACTATTAGGAATTTGCCATTCAATGTTAACTGGCAAAGGCTTAAGGATAGATTTAGGGAGTTTGGTTTATTTGGTTTTGCAGAGGTTTTAGAGGCAAATGGGAAGTCCATGGGTATTGGACATGTAAGGTTTAAGAACTTAGCAGACGTTGCTAAGGCGGTTAGATATTTGGACAGGTCGAAATTTGGTAGTAGAAGTATTGTGGTGGTCCCTCATCGTGTGAGCGCGAGAGGTTGACGTGATGATTAAGCTAGTAATCTGGTCGCATCGGTAAATTTTGCGGGAGTGGTTTGATAGGTTAGCACACACATGAAAGTATTGCGTTACTATTTGGTTGAGTAAGTGGTAGTAGAGTAAAATGTACATGATGAAGCTCATGTAATATAGCATATACCATCGTAATAGTACAATCTTATCCTGTTTGAATTTAGCAATTGGATCTGGGTTACGAATCTAGTTGCATTTTCTGTCGTATAGGATGAAGATACTAATGACATGCATAATTGTACCGCGGGTGGTATAATATCAGCATTATCTTGTTCAACTGTTTTTCTTTTAAAGATATCTAAGGTAAAGGAATGTTTAGGGCTTTAAGTGGTCTAGAGGGTTAAAAAAATTAATACCTGAAATCTTTAATCGCTTTGAAGGTTTTGTACAGTAGGTTCGCCAGGGTACGCGGAGTTGTTTCCTTTTACCGATCTATTTTGTCGGGGTCGGTCTGTTAAGGTGCACTGGAATCGTGAGTGCGCGGAGGCTTTAAGCAGGGTGCAGGCGTATCTGTGTAGGTACCCCATTCTTCGTTTGCCTGATCCTTCATTGCCATTTGTTCTTCAGACCGATGCTTCTGACAAAGGAATCTCCGGTATACTGAGTCAGTGCGTGAATGGTGTTTTGCATCCCGTCAAGTATGTGAGTCGCAAGTTATTGCCTCGGGAGCAGAGGTATTCCATAATCGAGAGAGAAGGTTTGGCTATCGTATTTGCCATTAGAAAACTGGACAGATACCTGCGTGGAAATACGTTTCACCTTCAGACGGACCACAAGGCCTTGGCTTACCTTCGGAGCACGAACTTTACGAACCACCGAGTTACGAGGTGGGCTCTGATGCTTCAGGACTACACCTTCGACGTGTGTCACATAAAAGGAGAGGACAATATACTTGCAGACTTGTGCTCAAGACTGGTGTGATTCGCACAAAAAGACTATTTTATTATAGCTATTGCTTGATTTGTATGTATATATCTATGTAATATGTACTGCTTGTTTTTAGTATGCATTGCAATGTTATAATAGTTGTATGATGAATGTTGTTCTTTGAGACATCATCTATTTGAATAATTATGTCAGTTTGACTTTATGAAGGTTGTATTCTTCGGTTTCAGTTTTGGGCCATGTTTCCTAATTCCTTTTGCTGTCTATATACTTCAGTTTTCAATTTCTTTTTTTTGAAGACTGGACTTGTTTTCGCAAGATCCAGTTAGGGGGAGAGGGGGGATGTCGTGCGCGCTTGTAGTTTTCCTTTGCATTTATTATTGGTGTTTTAGGGTATAGGAAGTAGTTTCTTTTAAGTGCGTTTTGTTGTCTAGAATATTGTGTGTGTGTGTTTACGTCATCCTTAGTTTCCGCAAGAGAGAGAGAGTTGCTTTTGTGAGCTGGGTAGCTGGTTCTTTGGTTCCCCTTGTAAGGGTACGTAAGTACATAGTTTTATTAAGTAAGCTGATCTTTCGGTACGGGTGTCGCTATTGAAAAAGTTCTTTCTTGTAGCGGCAGCGCTAGATCTAGGTTCTCTTTTCGTTTCAGGGTGTTAGGTTTGGGCTATGGGAAAGTTGTCGTCTTTCTGCCCTTGGAGTTGTGTAGCAACTATCGGTGTTGGAGTGTAGGGAGTTTAGCTTCTGTTGGGCGCCGAGATGGAGTGCGAAGGTGTGTTACGGAAACCTGTTGGTGTGATATTAGACTAATTATTATCAAATGCTAGCTTCACGGATATCGATGTACATGCAAATATGTTTGAAAATTACAATTAAGTTTAATTAAATATTGTTCCTGTTGACAACTGTTGTTATTCACTAAATGTTCAGTTGAATAACTGTTATGTAATGTTTGTAGTTTACATGCTATTATCTTTAGGTTCTTGTGTTACTCTGTTCAGGCTGGGGATACGGGACCGTAATATCATATCATACCCTAGCTAATCTGAAATCCCACCCTGACACCCACCACAGTAGAACACTGACTTTTATTTTCCTGTACCGCCCACCACCAAGCAAGAGAAATAAATTGACAACAAAAGTTTTCATCGAAGAATTTCAAGACCTCCTTGACAGTCACATATCAACAAAAGATCTATTTGTCATAGGCGATGTTAACTTGCATTTTGACAGTGAAAATGAGACATATGTGATGTCGCTGAAAAATGCGCTAAAGGATACAACTTAGACCAACTGATAAATGTTCAGACACACGTCAAAGGCCATACTGGATTGTTACAAATGCAAGTGAGCTTATAGCCAAACTCAATGTCTCAGACCGCGGCTTGTCAGATCATTTTCTTGTACACTTTGAAATGCGCCTATCAAAAGCAAAAAAGCCAAAGAAAAATGTGATTTCCCGTAAACTTAAAGCCATAGATATTGCCTCCTTCAAAATGGACGTGACCTCTTTGCTGTTGCAACAGAGCAACACAGACGTTCTCAGCAATTACAATTCTTGCTTGAAAAAGTTGCTGGACAGCCATGCACCTCTTGTCACTCGTACAGTCTCAGTTAGGCCATCTGCACCCTGGTTGACGGAAGGCATAAAGACTGCCAAACTTATTCGCCGACGTGCCGAACGTACATTTCAAAAGACAGGTCTGACGCTACATCGACAAATATACATACTAGAAAAAAACAAGGTTAACCGTATGATTAGAGACGCAAAAGCTAGTCATATTCGACAAAAAATTGAAACTTCTGATTCTTCAAAGGAGCTATTTAGGATCACCGCTGAAATGTTAGGGGGAGCAAATAACGAACGTTTGCGTCATCTATCCCAGTATCTGAACTTCCTGATTCCTTCAATAGATTCTTCATTGGGAAGATTAAGCAGATTAGAAATGACATGCCATCCCTCTCATCACAGCTTGACCACTCTCCAATTTTTCAAAATACTCCTTTTCACGAATTTCAGCGTGTATCTGAAGATATGTCAAAAGTACTATTCTAAAGATGCCAAATAAGTCATGTGATCTTGATCCCATTCCAACTTCCTTGCTCCTTGAATGTTTAGATCAGCTTGTACCTACAATTACTAACATCGTGAACTCTTCACTGACTTCAGGCATTGTACCAAAGCAATTTAAGCATGCACTTGTCAGGCCCTTATTAAAGAAATCCAGTCTTGACCCGGGGCGGAATGTAAAAAAAAATAATTCTATCGCCCGGTATCAAATCTTCCCTTCCTGTCAAAGCTTTCAATCTGCATATAGGAAGTGCCGTAGCACAGAGACAGCAGTGGTCAGGGTACTAAACGGCTTATTTCACAATTCTGACAAAGGCCACATATCAATTCTTTCCATGCTGGACTTGTCCGCAGCCTTTGATACGCTAGACCATGAAATTATGATGGCCAGATTATCTGCAACTTTTGATTTAGCAGGAGTCGTCCTAAAGTGGCTTGGATCCTACCTGACGGAACGCACCCAAAGTGTCGTTGTTAGCGGGACGGAATCAACAAGCTTACTTTTGAAGTACGGAGTACCCCAAGGATCAGTTCTAGGCCCAGTACTGTTCACTATGTACACATATCCACTCAGCTGTGTCATACGCCAACCGGTATCTTATACCATTTCTTTGCCGATGACTCACAGTTATACGATTCATCAGTACCCTCAGAGGTGTCGCATCTGGCAGAGAAAATCAGTAGTACCATTGCAAGGGTGAGCGATTGGATGGTTGAAAATAAACTCAAGATGAACGAAGACAAGACAGAAATAATTAAGATTGGCACTAGGAACAATGTCCAAAAGTTGAAAGCACAGATTCTCTCTTTATCACACATAAGTCAGCTCTGCAAAGGTCTTTATCTGCAGATGCGCAGATTAGGCCAGATCCGACCATATTTAACAACGGAGTCAACAAAAACACTAGCTGTGGCATTCATACTCTCCTGCCTTGACTACTGCAACGCCGTGCTAGCAGGTATACCTGATGACAAAATAGCCAAGCTGCAACGTATACAGAACAAGGCCGCTCGAATAGTCCTTAAAAAAAATAGACAAGATTCTGCTACTACGCTCTTGCGCACGCTCCATTGGCTTCCCGTGAAAGCGATAATCGATTACAAGGTCGCCACACTTTGTCATCAGTGTATATATAACAACGAGATGCCCTTGTACCTTAGAGAACTGATTACTCCATATGTCCCCCAGAGAGCCCTGCGCTCAATGGACGCAACGCTTTTAGTAGTGCCACGTTTCTCCCTCAAAAGCTACGGTCTGCAGGCTTTTTCAGTTCACGGACCAAAGGTTTGGAACTCACTCCCCATTGATCTCAGACAGACAACATGCTACACCACTTTTAAGAAGAACATTAAGACCTATCTGTTTAAAACTTTTTTAGATTAGTTTGTCATGTTAGCTCTTGTGTTTGTAATGTTGTTACAGCGCCTTGAGCCTACATTTTGTTTGTTAACAGCGCTTTATAAATAAAATTATTAATGTTTTGAAATATACAAATGTCAAATACTAGACTAGATTAATGATAATGCAAAGCTCAAAGGAAAGACTCCTAGCCATCATGATTCATGACAAGAAATGTATAGAATGAGAAATCATAGACCATCATCAGCTTCATAAAGTAGGACTTTATTTTTTTTAAACTTATCAAATGACTTGTTTAAATGTTGTCTCCTTACCTTCAGCTCTTGCTTGCTCTCAATTTGTTTTGTGACAGAGAAGTAGATACCATCTTTATACTGATAGGCCACCAAGTTTTGTTCAGCAAATGTCTTGGCTGGTCTTACAAACATCATCCAGTTGCACTTGTCTTCATCAACACAATCTAAATATTTGAAACTTCCATCAGGCAACTCTAGCTGGTTGATTAAAGAAAATTAGTTCCAGTTACAAAATAATCATACAAAGAAATCAAAGATTGTGGACCATTCTTGCTAGCCACTCCTAATTTTAGAAGTTCAAAATGTTGAGATTGCTTTAATAGACTTGAACAAAGAAATATTCAATGAGAGATTGTAATGGTCTCATTTATGAAGAATATCAAATGACAAATGGGTAATGTTAAGATATTCTACAACTTGGATCCAGGATTCTAAAATTGCGAACATTAGATTTAAAGGGGAAAAAAATCAATTTGTTTTTTGTTTATAAAATAACACATTAAATAAAAAACAACACCATATTTTGATAATTTTTCAGAACTGTTCAGAAATATTATATGTTATTTTTGTTTTATCCCTATTGAAGGCAGTGTTTGTGAAAGCTACTACGATGTTGTTTTTTTTTGTGATAACCACTAAGCAACATCCTTTAACTCTTATGGTACGCCATATTGGATTTTCGATCACCCGTGGTCGACGCCTTAAAACGTCATTTAAATAAATAAATCTTGAAATTTTTGCGTTATTTTTAATAATTTTCACAAAAAAATATTTTTTGTTTCGTAAAAATATTATTTTAAGTTACACTTTTTAAAAAAAGTTATTTTTATTTGCGTCCGAAAGTTAACATTTTGAACAAGCCATTTTGTGATTCTCGTCGGACATTTTACTACTTGCCTTCACCACTACTAGTGCGCTAGCATCATGTTTTTACCTAAGAAATGGCTCAAGACTTATCTTCTGATGAAGAAATTGAATACATTTCAAGTAAAGATGAAGAATGGATTGAAGCAGATTTTCGTGATGATGAAAACATTCAGCCCAATTTCAATGAACAGAGGAACTACGGAAGGTAAATATTTTTCTTTCTTACGAAACATCAAGTTCTGGGTTCACTCATTAGAGTCTAGAAACTTTAGATCTAGTCTACATCTAAATAACCTTAGAATTTATTTGTAAAATTTAGGGAAATAAAGAGCTAATAAGACTTTATACTAAAATCAAAGTATTTTCTAGATCTACTAGATCTAGAGCCAAACACTTTTCAGACCACATTGCTTTTGCTAGATCCATATTTCATTTGTTTACGTTGGTTACGCTTTGTTTATAATCTACATCTGTAAACATTTCAGTGCTGTATATGTATATTATTTATATTTGGATTCAAAGCTTGTAGTTATGATTAGCATGTCTTTATGTTTTAATTTTACTAAATCTAATTCTAATTTTTTTTATTTTATATTTTTTTGTAGCTATGATGACCTGGACCAAATACCACATGCCATACCAGCATTCAGACCCGAAAGGCCTCCTGGAGCTCATTTCCCTGACAGTGTAACAAGGCAAAACAGGAGAAACTACCTTACTCCTCTTTTAATTTTTTAAACTATTCTTTACAGAAGCTTTAGTTGAAATGCTCTGTAAATTTACCAACGAAAATGCTGCTGCCACTGGTCCTACAAAACCAAGTATGTACAAGAACTGGAAGGATATAGACGTTGAAGAGTTTACCGTATTCATGGGACTTCTGATGTACATGGGACTTGTTCAGGTTCCCAACTTTAAGCTCTATTGGAACGGAAAGAGTTTGTTCAATGGTTTGTGGGCCAGAGCGTTCATGACTAGATTTCGTTTTCAACAAATTCTTTGCTTTTTGAAAGTAAGCAATAGAGATACTGAGGTGGCTTCTGATAAACTTGCTAAGGTTAGATTTTTATTTGAATTTATTAGGAGAAAATGTATGAAATTATATCAGCCTAGTCAAAACATATCTATAGAGAGAATGGTTAGAAATAAGGGTAGGTATGCATTTAGACAATATATAAGGGATAAACCAACTAAATGGGGAATGAAATTGTGGGTTTTAGCAGACTCTCTTAGTGGGTACAGAAGATAGATAGAAGGGAATAGCTCTACTTTTGGATTAGCATATGATGTAGTAATGAAGTTAGTGTCCTCTCTAGTAAATCAAGGCTATCGTTTATTTTTTGATAATTTTTATACCAGCTTTATACTTGTTATTGATCTTTTTAAAAAAGGTATTGTTGCTTTTGGAACAATCATAAGCAATAGGAAAGGGTTTCCAACAGAACTTAAGAATGTGAAGCAGTGGGAAAAGGTTAGTAAGAGGGGGGATATGAGATGGGTTAGACAAGTTCAGGTTTTAGCTATGCAGTGGAGGGATAACAAAACAGTTTCATTAGTTTCAACCATGCATTCGGCAAATGAGTTTAATTATGTTAATAGAAGAACAAAAAAAAAAGGTGTTTTTGAACAATTAAAAGTTAAACAGCCTAAACTAGTGGGGGATTATAATTCTTTTATAGGAGGGGTGGATAAAAGTGATCAACTACTAAATAAATATAACATGCTGCGCAAAACTAACAAGTACTGGAAAACCTTATTTTTTCATTTCATTGCTATTGCTAGAATTAATAGTTCTATTTTATTTCAAGACTGGAGAAAACAAAATCCAGATATTGAAGAATTAAATAGAAGCCCATACTACAGTCAGTTAGATTTCACCATTGAACTAATTAGAGAGTTAGCAAACATTGATGATTATGACCCAGTTCCTACTGTAGAACATATGAAACTTAAAACCTGCCTCTCAATATTACCTGCAATGGTTGCTTCAAAAGATAGAAAAAATTGTAAACTTTGTTATAGTCATCACAAAATTGAAAGAAAGACTAGGTCCATGTGTAGTGCTTGTGGTACATTCTTGTGTTTCAGTCCAGAAAGAAATTGTCTTTTACTTTATCATAAATAACCTTTTTTTCACATTCAATGTACTTTTTTTGTGTGAAATAAGACTACTTTAAAGTTCAAACTGTAATTACTTCATTTATTAATGTTTTAATTCTTTGTAATTAATAATCTATATGTTTGGTTTATATGATTAGCTCTTTTATCAAGAGGATTTTGTTTTTGGCATTATTTTCTTGTTTTTATATAGTGTCATAAAAAGTCACCTCAGTATCTCAGTATTCTATAGAATTGCCTAAAAATGATATATGACATGTAAAAATGGTTATCATTGATGAAAATAGTACTTTAATTCACATTGGCTTTTATACTTTTTTTTTTAGTCATGCCTTTTGTCATAAATATGTTTTTTTTTTGCAAAAAAGAAAAACAAATTGTCACAAGAATTGATTTCTTGAACAAATGTTTTCACCTACCAAATGTTTTTGTATCATCTACTAGACAAAGGATGCAATTCTGAATAAAATGATAGATAACATGCAAATATTTGTATTATTTTTATTTTAGAAAAATCATTTTTTATTAAGTACCTTAAAAAACAATTAAAAAAGGGGGAAAACTCAAGAATCTTTAAGAGTTAACCCAATAGCTCCTATTTTGGGCCTGAAAAATCCTCTTTTTAAGACCTAAGCAAAGAGGGGTAGCTCTGAAAAAAAAAATCTTTAAAAATTCTTTTTTTTAAATATATAAAATAAATTAAGAATTTAAATTATTAAATAAATAAACAACATTAAAAGATAGATGGCTGTGTCTAGTTTTTAAAAACATGTACTTTTAATAACTTTGGAATTTTTTAAAAAATTAAAAATACTCATTTACTTGGGTGGGGGCTTATGCAGTGAGTCTACGGGCATGTTAGTTCTAAAAATTCTTTAAAAAAAAAAATGTGACACACATCTGCTTTTCACTAAATCAACATGCTCTCATTCTTTCTCTAAATGAGACATGCTGAGCTTTTTATAGGAAAGTTTAGAAAATAATAATTGTGTCACAAATTTCCAGACCGGTTTTAGGCATATAATGTAAAAATTGTTCTGAACTGCTGTAGGAGCTACCGGGTTAATCTTATTCTGGTATTGTTCAAATTGTGTTTAAAATGAGAATATCTTATTACGTCATAAATACAATTTTCTTGGCGTATACAGTTAAATTGAAGTACAGCTAACATTTAGGTAATCCGATGTTTTCAGACTCTGACTCCCCTTCCCCTTTTCACTCCCACAAGTGTCAGACCATCAATATTTAACTGTAATATTATTTTGTAGTTTGTATGGGTGGTCTGCAGTCTAAAATTCAAACTGATTGTAAATAAAAAGTTGAAAAAAGTCTATAAAACTATTACCATTAGCAGAAATGACTTTCTGGTAACTTGGTCAATGGAGTCAACAAGATCTGCCACTAAAGGCCCAAACTGTGTGTATTTGGCAATCTGTCGCTTGGCTTGAACACCATGATCTGCTGTGAAGCAGTCAGCAGAAAAAAAAAAAATATTTTAATAAGGGCATAATTTGTTAAATACAATTATTTTTCTTTATAAATGTAAAATGAATTAAGATAATTACGTTTTCTTGAATTTTTTTTTTTTGCAATGATTTTTTTTGTTCCATTATATTGTTAATATTGCATGTGTGATCAGAACTTAGAATAAAATGATTTGTTTAAAATAGTAGGTAAAAAATAAAACCTGGTTCTGTATCGCCTGGCTGAGAATCGTTTATTTTAATTATCTGTAACTGGTTAGGCAAACTGGCATATGCCCTGGTCAACACCACTCTATCTTGTATGATAGCAACTTTGTGAGTAGGACATCCATTCTCATAAACCTGCATGCAATCTTCACACCCTGAGTTTTGTTTAAATAAAATTTGTTACAACATTGATGTTATCAAAGAGAAGGAAAATAATAGATCAAATTATTTATTATTTTAAGGACAAGGTGGCTGAGTGGTAAAGTGCTTGGCTTCCAAACCAAGGGGTCTCTTGTTAGAATCTCAGTGAAGACTGGAATTTTGAATTTAAGGGATTTTTATAAACCACTGTACCATAGAAAAGAATGTAATTAGATAACTCTAAATAAATGTTTTCACAAAAATGTTCCTGTCCTTCTATGAAATGTAAAAATGTACAATACTTACATAGATATTGCACAGAGTAAGGCTGAGACTTGTAATCTTTTTTTCTCTGGCTTGCTTTAGGCTCAAGTTTTACTTTTTCAAGTCTTTTACTTTTACGCAAACACTACAGAACATGAAAACATTTTTGATTAATACAAGTTTTAGTTTTTAAAAGATTAATCTGCAAGTAACTGCTAAATAAATGACTTGTGGACTGACAGTTGACAGAAAATGTTATAAATATAAAAAAACTAAATTAAAATATCAAGGAGGTGTGAGAAGAAAGTCTGTCTACAAGAAATTTTGACATTGTTTTACAGCCCAGCAGGTGGATCAGGCTTTTTTTTTAATGCAATACAACAAATTTAGTCAGCTCTCCAACACTGCAAGTCAGAGACAAACAAGCAAACACAAATATACAATCCTATTCAAAGTATCAATTAATTTCCTAAGCTACTCACCCCAACAACCCTGGCTGGCTGTCTCACTGAGTCCACTTTGGGTGTCTCACTGCTAGAAAATTGTTGCAATCCACTAGGGCCAGGCATTAATTCTGGGGTAAATGATAAACAAAACTTAACATGTGATAAAGCTGATAAAGTGAAGGATATTCAGTATACAAAGCATAGCATTACTTTTTTTCAACACTACCTAAATAACGTTGATAATATACAAGACAAAAAAATGTAAAAAGTTTTTTTTAAATCAATAAATGAAATAAAAAGTGACAGATGAAGAGGTAATGATGTTATTGTACTATTTAAACATATGGTAATAATTTAAAAAAAAGGTAAAGCTTCTCTTTCAGACCTTGCAATCTATAAGGCAGATTAAGCTTCAAAAGATTCCTTATTTGTTATCAGAAAATGTTTTATTTGGTATAGAATAAAAGGGAAATGAATTCTCTTTTTATTTAACACAAAGTTTATAAAATTAAACATTCATTTAATTTAATGATGTCAAATCAACAATTGTATTGTCAATTAAGAGAGAAAGAGTTAATGTACATCAAAAATTCCATACACAGATTTGTACATTTTTACCTTGGCCAGAGTCTTGGGACATAGCCACAGGCTGCATAGAGTCAAGATCACTGCTATTCAGTGCATGGCCCATCACCTCTTCAGAGCTGGCAGCTGCTTGCATTGTGGAGTGTAAAGTGGTAGAGTCCAAAGACTGCTCCTCATCAATGTTGTTGGATGATGTGTCCATGTAGTTTGGACTTCCTAGGTTAAAAAAATAAAATTTGAAAAATGCAAGTTTATTTTAATATGTGAAAACACAGTCGAGATAAATCTTGATGGATAAGCCACATACTTTAACATATAGAGAGTAATGATAAGCAAACAAAGACTCTTGGGGCAACCAAAGAAACACAGAATCTAAAGAGGAGGCTAAAAATATCGTAGTATTATTATTAATAGAAAAATTTTTTTTTTTAAATTGACTGAAGACACAAAAGTTGAACACAAATTAAAAATTAATTTTCTAAATGTGTCCTTTAATGTTATATTTTCAAAGCTCAATAAAAAGGCAAGCACAACTAGTGTGATTCAAACTATACATGAGGATAACAAAAACGCTAGCAATAGTAAAGTTGTGATTTGAATTGTTGGTGGCTGCATCTATAATGAGTAGGATGGGAAAGATAATGTGCTCTGCATAAATTGGCGGTAAGGAAGTGCAAGAAGATATTTTTACTTTTTAATAACTAAATTACTTGCTGCAATATTTAAACCTTAAATGATAAATATTCAGAACATGTTTGAAAATGAACTGTACTAAAACAATGACATTGAACTCACTGGTGTGCTGGTACTCATCTTCTTGTGTGGTATCACATTCTGTTGCCTCTTCAAAGTCTGTTTTGATCTGATTAAATACAATGCCAATAAATTAAATTATTAACAGAATCTATCAAGTCCGTAAAGTTATGACAAAAAAATACTCTAGAAATAAATAAAAAGAACAAAAGATAGTTGATATGAGACACATTTATTTATCTATTTTTATTCATCTTATGGACTATCAAAGCTAGAACATTTATTCCAATATAATAAAGGATTGCGAATTCTGATCAGATAACCGTTCTAGTGAAGTCAATGTCAGATAAGTGTATGTGTATTGCAGTTATTTTTTTAGTCATCTCATATTGTGAGATCTGCATTAAGTTTATTTTGGTCATAAAAAACAAAACTTAGTATTTAACCATGAAAGCTTTGTAATAGGAAAATTGGAAGATAACAAAACAGATTGTACCCAGAAAAACCCAAGAGGACAAGACCATCATGAATATGGTGAAATACACAGCCGAGGAATGAAACGCCATAGGTAAACCCTGAGCTAGGGGGATCTTCGAAGAGGTATATATGGGGGAGGCACATAGCTTCTGTTTTTCCCACATAAATAGGCAAGAGATAAGCTAAGTAAGCTAAATGCACCTAAGAGGAAGAACTATAATGTTAGACCAGCGTTTATCAATCTTTATAGCTCCACGACCCCCTAATACAAATTTTTTAAGCTGCGACTCTCAATCATAAAATTTTTTTGTTCATAAGCCTAAGTAAATGTGATTTAGCTAATGTTATAAAAGTGTTATCAAAATTTATATCACTGATATCCATGATTTTAATTCCATTGTTAGAGACTTAGCATAGCAAATACTTTATTTAGTGTAAAATAAATTTATGCTTAAATCTTTTATTGCTTTCATTTATTTACTTTTTTATTGCATGTTTAAAATATTTTACATTGCATACATAACTGACAATGATAATTTAAAAGTATTGCTAAGCATAGAAAACTTACAGTCTTTGACACAGTAAATGTAAACTACAAAATTGTTGCGACGGTATTTTCAAATATGAAAAAATTATGGTTGACTTGTTTTTATTTCACTAAATTAGCTCGCACGGGTCGGGGGAACCCATGTTGTTGGCTCAAGGCACCGTGTTCCACGACCAGACCGATGTGATTAAATGATCATCTAGTCGCTGGGGGACTCCAGACAGAGGGGTTGGTGAACAGCCAATTCCTCATCCTGACCACGGGATAAAATCCTTTCCCGGGTCACATGGTTCATAAAAGGGATGCGGTCATCTCAAACCATTATGGACATCTCTACGGTAACTGACATTGAAGAGAAATCATATTTAGGTGCGTTGCTATTAATGTAATGGTGGTGGTATCTTTGTTGCTAATATATACATATATATATATATATATATATATATATATATATATATATATATATATATATATATATATATATATATATATATATATATATATATTGATAAATTCATACAGTGAGTTACAATGAATTCTTATGGTGACTCATTCTGTACCTAACACTGAAATCCAGACCAACATCCAAGCATACTTAGAGCAGCATCTGTGAAGACACCACAAATATTTTTCCAAGAGGTCTTTTACTTTTCCAAAATTTAACTAATTTTGTCAATTACACCACACGCTGTAGAGGTCAATACACGAGGTTTGAATAGAAACAAATCTTTACAATCACTACATATCTCAAGTAAACCAATAATTGTGAACAAAGTACATCATCTGTGGATTTATCAAGCTTAATGTTAAATATTGGAAGTGGAGAGGATATCATATTTTCTGAATTCTGATTGATACATTAGCAGACATGTCAATTTATAGATAATGAAATTGAACTAAATTTAGTAAAGAATCAGGCTCCAATCATAACTCGAGGAATGTCTGGCACAAGACAACTTTTGGGAATGGTGTGAGGTTTCATAGATCTGGCAATTCTGAGCGCTACCAAATAAAAAACTTCAAGCACAACGGCTGCTATGATTTAATTATGGTACTTGCCTGGGTGAAGTCTGGATGCCTTTATCCGCAAAGCTAGAACATTTGTTTGGCCTCATACATTTGGCAGAAAGAGCTTCATTACAAATGATGCATTTGTCACCCCCACTTTTTAGTTTATTTTATTGATGCTTGTTTGAAAATAATTAAATCTAAGTCATGTCCCATTCCTCTATAATTACAAATGTAAAAGCATACCAAGCATGGTTAAAAACAAACAAACAAACAAAAAAAACTTCATATGAAAAATAGCAACAAAAAAAAAAAAAAATTTTCAAAAAGTCTTAGGAAACCCCTACAAATGGTCATTTGAACCCCAAAGGAGTTGCTATCCACAGGTTGAGAACCCCTGGGTTAGCTGCTCACCTCTATCTTGGGTAAAGCAATCTCGCTATGACTGTAGGAAGATGAGGCCATCCCATCATCTATGGGACTGCCTGCCATGTTACTTCCTTGGTCATGAGTTCCTAGTATGCTTCTGACCATAGAGGTTGTACTGACTTCATTAGCACTACTTCCTGGCCCAAAGGGATTCTGTACTGAGTTCACATGGACCATAGTGAAAGCCTGCCCTGATTGAGATCCCTTGACAAAAATAAAATTAATGTTTCTTTCAATATATACATTATAACAAAATTCTCTCCTAAAACACAGAAACAGTTTTGCAGGTTTTGGTTTATAGTGAGCATGTGTTGAAGAATAAAAGAAAAACTTTTCTTACTATTGGTAACATACTAGCCTGGGCTTCTGAATTCTCAAAGCTTAGAGATGATTGACTAACAGTACAGTCAGATGGGGACATAACTCTCTGCACAGTTATTACTCGATTCTCTGCATCAAACACAAGCTGATAACCCTGTTGGAAATTTTTTTTTTATTTTAATTTGGAAATAGCTGAAACTAATTATTTTGTAATTTTATATTTGTTTAGAAATAATGACTTTTTGTAAATAGCATACCACTAGCATAAACTTGTAGTGCACTGCGACTTAGCTTTCTACTTTGTTGCAATAAACACTTCTAAGATGGGTCCTAAAACAATGTGCATGTCATCTAAGTTACAAAATCTCTAATTATTACAATTTTATTTTATTCATCCATGACCGTTGAGTTTTCTGTAGTTTAGTAATACAATAGTAATAGTTAATTATCTCCAACATGGCAAAGAATGACTATTATTTCTATTTTATTTTTTCGCTTTACAATTGTATGTTTCACACAAGTAAACAAAAATTATACCGTATTTTTCGCCGTATAATACGCACTTTTTCTTCTCCAAAACTGGGGGGGAAAAGTTGGTGCGTCTTATACGGCGAAAAATATGGTACGTTCAGAATCTTTTTTTTTTCTAGATTTTCCTCCTTTAAAATTGGGTGCGTCTTATATGCCGGAGCGTCTTATACGGCAAAAAATACGGTATATAGAAATACATAAAATAGAAAGTACATTCACTTGAACATTACAGTCTACCATTTCAAAATGGGGTGAAAAAAGGTTAGTATTATTTAATTCTATGGTGATGAACAAGTTTTTGTTTCCCTTTATTTCATTAGTGACTTACAAAAGGAAAAAGAAAATTAATGTTAAGAAAGTGATATCTTGGTTATTAAAATGCTTTTATCCGTTAGTCAGGTTGAGTAGCTACAAACACTGGAACATCAACACAAGAGACTGTGTTATAATTTGTGATACAATAATGGAATACTTGTTTTCAATCAAAGTTCAAGAGGATATATTTGCTGCCAAATTAGTTGCTGTCTTACTAGCAACATTAAAGATTTCAGACTATTTATTTAATCAGGTGATGAATGTTAAAAAAAAAAAAACTAGCCTGCTGAAGAGTACTGCTGTCCACTACAGGAGCACTAACAAGCTGGCTGGCTGTATTCACAGTCACCTCATTTGAGAGATGTTGTGATCCAGAGTACGATGGTGTGGCTTCGCTGTCTTCACCAAGATTGTGATAATCTTGAGAGTTGATAGCCTGCCCAAATGTGGAATGAGCAACTCCCTGATAAGTATCATTTCTGTTCCCTTGTTGAGACACTTGAAAAACACCTAACAAAGTCGTAAATGAAAATAAATTTAAGTAATACTCTTGAAAACTTTCTGCCCTTCTATTTTTAGTAGAACAGAAATGCAAATCTCTCTTCCAATAAGAAAAAGTTTTTATGTATATATATATAAGTTTTAAAAAATAAAAGTGCTCAATTACAAAATATCACAAATATTTGCCTTTTAATAATACTAATGTGTGTACAATACTTTTTTTTCTTTAGTCATTTAGTAATTAAACACCTTTCAGTTAATATGGAGTCATGCATAAATATACATAAATTGTGATGTTACTATTTATTTTTTGTAAATTGTATATTATCAATTTTTTTTACCTTTAACAGATAAACCAAGCTCCTGTTGTTATTTGTTTAGGCCTACATTCTCATATATTAGCCCATTTGTTAAATAGTTTACAGTTGGTAACTGTCTTCTCTACTATTGTTGGTGAAGTGTTTTAAAAAAAAATATATGTATACTAGATCTACATTTTTTCATTCTGAAACTAAACGTTGTTTAAAGCTAGCAATATGTTTACCAGGGAACTGAGATCTCAGGTCCTGAAAGTGATTTCCATTAATTTGAGAGTGTTGCAGTTCCTGAACTTGAATTGAGTTGTCTTGGGAGCTAGTTGGACTCTGCAGAGTAATGGCCCCTTGCAATGAGAGTCCTTGTGATGCCAAGTTGATAGTTGATGGCAGAAAACTGCTCTGGTCAGGTTGCACCCACAGATGTTGCTGCTGCTGTTGCTGTTGTTGGTCAATGGTAACAGTCACCAAAGAGCTGAAAAAAAATACAACCTACTCTTAAAACAAATTGTTGTCCTCCCACTCTGTTACTTCTCATGAAATTATACATTCTTAAGACCAAATATTGAAACTATCACCAAATAAGAGATAATATACTATTTACCTAATGAAACAAGCAACAAAATCAACATAAAGAACACAAAGCTGGTTATTTGCTAAGATGATCACCATGCATCCAAAGTCACTATATACCTTAAACTCCTCCTATGACTGTATCACCAAGCCAGTAAGAAGCTCTTTCACCATCAGCTGTTACTTATGTCGGTAGCATGTATGGTGAGACTGAATGCATTATTTCTTTGTTAAGTATGAAATAGTTATTTCCCTTTGTTTCTATTATTCCCAAGGTATGAATGTGTATACCATGCATGTTATGTTAAATGAATGAGTTTGAGGTATGACAAGAAATTATGAGAGTGGTTGGAGTTAATTGTTTTCTGGAAGAGGACGGGTGTTTTTGCTGTCGCTGAGTTTAAGTTCTTCTTTACTGGATAGCTGGAGTTCATTATCATGTGCATATTATAGATCTGCAGTGATAATAGTCAGCGTCCCTACTGAGCCTAGTAAAGGTTCATAGTAATAGTTCTTAGTTAAGTTTTACATGCCTTCTTGAATTTACAATATAAAATCTTACATGATCAGAGAAAGGGAAAGGAAAACTATGGCCATTGATAATCTCATCTGATAAGTAGTGAAAACACTTCCACAACTTCTTGCAGATATCTGTCAAAGCAGTGTGTTTTGAGTACTACAGCAAGTCCCTCTAAGTCCACACCCTACAGACCCAAGATAAACATCTGACTTTTAACCACTCCCTATCAACATAGATGCTGTCTGTGCTCAGAAGAATAGTTTTTTTTTTCCTTTGTTCAATACTGCCATACTGAGTGTTGATTATGTTAGGATGACATCACACATAGCGTCTGCCTAAGGTGGATTAAAACGGGGTATTCAAAAGGATATGATACACAGTTTCATAAGGGTGGGTGCAGTGTCTACAGACTGTGGGTGTGTGGGATTTATTCTGTTATGGTGATAATTTAAAGGTGTGTACCCTGTTCTTAATTGGAAGATTGTAGATTACTCTCAGCAGGGGAGGAAATTAATACTATCCATTTTGTTTGGCATGCTCATTTATTTGTACATGGCTTTGCCTGTGTTTCCTGATGCCCGTTGGTTGAGCCTCTCCTCTTTGTGATCGCTAGCTAACATTGACTTGAGAGAGAGATAGTTTACTGGTCTGTCTAGTTGTTCCATGGATGACCACACCTTTGATAGACCTTTCCTTGGTGTCGATCAGACTTTTCATTACCCATGATGCCTTTGTGCTCAGGGATCTATTACAGTGTGACTTGTCATATTAAAATTTTAACATTTGGTGAAAAAAAAATTATATATTTTGAGTGTTACTAGATGAAGTCAAGAGGACAGGAAAGAGCTGGGAAACCATTGAAAAAAATAGCAAGAGACCGTGAAAGTGGAGTGTTTTTACTGAAGCCCTATGTTCCATGACGAACACAACGGAAAGATGATGATGTTAACTTGACTCATAAGTCTGTCACATTAAAACATTAATAATATGTTTATAAATTAGTTTTTTTGATGGTTACTTTATCACCTTAAAGTTAAAATGTTGCTCTGTATAACAACAAATAGAAATCCCAAACCACTTATCTTGTAAAAGTTATTATTAAATTATAGCAAACTCTCTTTTTTCTCTATTAGATGTAAGTCCACAAGAGATATGATAAACAGTTTTATGAGGGTGGGTGCAGTGTCTACACAGGATGGGTGTGTGGGGTTTATTCTGTTAAGAGAGATATTAATCTACTATTGATTGTCTTAACCTAGCCCACCATATAGACATTCTTTTTCTAATTTGCTGTAATTGAAAATCACACTAATTTAGTTTGCACCTTCATATGTAAGTTTTTCTTGAGTTTAGAAACTAACTAAAAATCTAATGGATAAGCCTACTTGACACCACTGAACTTTCTACTAGACAATAAAATATTTCTACCCATTGCAAGAAAAGGAACTATTATTTACTTTAAAAATTTAAGATAAAGAAAAGATTAAGACTATTTGTTCAGTACTATACCTATTTCCAATGCCTGAAGATTGTGTCATTGAATTCCTTCCTCCTCTTGACATCAGGCTGTGAGAGCTAGATTCAGCAGCACTTGAACTGGAAAGCAGGTTAGTAGAAGGCAGCGCGTTGAGCAGGCTGTTAGCGTTGATCTGGTTTAAAAGTAGCTGGTGCTGTTGATTCGGTGTGGTGTTTGGAGAAACTGTGTTGAAGGTAATTATTTCATTGCCATTTTGATTCATTGTTAAAGGTAGGTTCATTGAGGTAGAGAAAAGGCTGGACAAGTTACTATTGGCCACTGCCCTGCTCACTGCAGCACCCAAGGCTTGAATGAGACCACTAGCAGAGTTGCTAACATCACAAATATGAATACCTTCGCTGTTGTTCAAATTCAACACATGCCCATTGCCTAAAGACTGGCTGTCCATGATGTTATTAGAGCTGATTTCATTGGAATGCAACATGTTTCTTCCATTGCTGCTAGATGATTGATTGGAGGTCTGGATACTTTGTTGGTGATGCTGTTGAAGTTGCAAGTGCTGCTGATGGTGGTGGTGTTGGTTGTGTTCATTGAGACTTACTGCCTCCAAGATAACACCTGAATCACTCGCATCCACCCCATTATTCAGGATCATATTCACATTGCCAAAACTAAGATTGAAACTACCACTGCCTGAAACTGCACTGCTATTTTCCTCTAAATTTACACTACTGCTACCAACACTTAAACCAGATGAAGAAAACTGAATACCGCTAGCACGAAGTGTGTCCAAGTTCTCAGCACTCAGTGGAATCATTAATGCACTATCCCCATGGTTGACAGACAACAGACTAGATGATTGCATTTCTGTGGTTGAACTGCTAGCTGATACTTCATTGTTGGCGTTGTTTATACTACTATGAGACATGTTATGGCAACTATTTTTTCTGTACTGATTATTTTCTGCCATGGAAAAAATCTCACATAACTGAAATTATCCTCTGAAAACTGAAATATATAGGGAAAAAAAATAGCTTTATTTGAATTAACATGCATAGAAATTGAATTCAATTAGTTATTGACATATATTTTAAGTTAAAAAGAAATGTATTTTGGTAGGTCAACATTCAAATTAAATTTAAAACAAAGCAGTGGTGTAAATTGACTTTAAAACTACTTTAGGAAATAAATTTTCTTCACAAGCAATCTATTTTTAAAGGGTCAAGGCAGTGTGAACTAGTTAAAATTGTGCTTTTTTAGCATGGCAGTATCCCTCTAAAAAAGTAATCCTAATTTTTTTTTACCCAGTACGCAGTAGAGTAACATAACGCTAAAATTTGAATTTTACAAAAGACTTGTTTCTTAATTATTTTCCCAAATGGCATTTTTCATCATGGTATCTATTGAAATGATGGAAAAGTATCGACTTCTATTGGCACTTCGATTAATTTTTTTTCCTCCAATACTGTACACCACTACTACTACACATACATTGGGTGGCCGCTGGAATACCTGTGGTGTTAAAAAAATATGGGGAATTTATTCCACTAACATTTTTTTAGAACCCATGGAAAGTGAAAGTCGGACCTGAGAAAGTCAAGGGACAACAGTACCTGTTAATAGTAATCATTTAAACTTATAAAGCGCCGTTAAACAATGTGTAGACTCAAGACGCTGTGATAACATAACATAGTGAACATAAGCACAATAGTTAAAATGACAAAATGATCTAAAATCAACGACTTAGCAGAGTTTCAGTCACTGATTATCATGAATTGCTAGATTAACAAATGAAATGCTTAGGATGTTATCTTCTTTAGAAGTAACATCTGTAATCTATAAGATAAGAATTTATTTTTTTGTTATGTATGAAATTCCCTCCCCCCTTTGTAACAAATCATAAGAAATTTTTATCCCTCCTCTCCACAAAAGTTCCAAAAACTCAAAATTGACACTCATAGTGATCCTTTCAGGTAGGTAAAAAGGCAGGTTTCAATATGTTATGAAAATTATATGCTGTATCGGTTGTCGTTCTTGTGTTTACATGTGCTTGTAACTCGTCTGTAAGAATGTGTTCCTGAAATGTGTGTTTTTTAGTCAGCAAGTATATCATTATCAACCCTCCGCCTATGCAATAAGAAAATCTATGCCTATGGCCCTGGACTTAGGTGAGGGGATGATATTGCTGAGCAGCCAAGCTATGTCCCTGTGGGAAAATTCTAGACTCTCTTTCTCTAGTTCTAGGATATCTAAATATTTATTGAAGAGAAAACCAGAGTGTCTAGAATCTAGGTCTAGATTTAGAGTAAATGACGTACTCAAACCACCAGTCTAAAATTTATTTTTTAAACATATTTTTTTTAACTTTTTCTTTGCTTCTTTGAAACACATAATAATGTATTACAAATGGATAACATAATAATAACATCCCTGATAAAGTAGCAAATTTCAAGACTTTACAAGTCTAGATCACTAGATCTAGATCTAGTCTAGGACTAATCATTTACTAAACTTCGGAGATATAGACATAGAATCTAGACTAGATAGATCTAGACTCTAGGCCTATTACTATTATTATTTAAAACTAGTCGACCCACTGCCTAGCATAAGCCACTATTTTGGAGGGCCAGCCTTAAGGCACCGCAACCTATTAGACTGCAGTGGGCCCCGCAGTCATAGGCCCCACGCTAATCCTAGTTGTATATTATTAAATTAAACCATTTTTATAACTTAATAACAGATTTTCGTGGCTTCCTGATTTACCAGGAGCTCCTGGAAATCTGAAATTACAAAATATACGAAAAAGTCCTGGAAATCTCAAGAAATTATTAAAATTTTGAAACCTCATACAAATCTCCTGAAATATATAAACAAAAATTGTCATTTTGGAGTGTCATTCAATATGGAAAACACCAGTCCTACGAGCGATATATAAAAATGGCATTATGCATTACCCGTAATAGTGTAATCTGGCAAAAGAAGCTTCTCGTGCCTCAAACTAATGAAGAATTACTTGAGGTCAACTATTCTCATAGATAGATTGAACCATTTGGTAATTCTTGCTATTGAGCGTGATCTATGTAGAAAAATTTTTTTTTATATACTGTATAACTTCGCTACACGCAAGGCTCGTAAAGTAGTTCTGTACATAGTAAAGAATGAATAAAATGCAAAGACAAATTTATTTTCTAATACAAACTCTAAAATTTTACTTATCCGTATCCTACCCAAAACCTGGCCCCCAAAATCCGTTTCGCATACAGCCCCACAATGGTTAAGTCCGGCACTGCTATTTTGTGACGGGTGAATACTACTTGTTCTCCCCCCCCCCTCTTTTTTTTTTTTCGTAGGTAACTCTAGTCCGACTTTGCAAGAGTGATCTTTCATTTACTTCTTGCATTTCCAAACTCTTGAGAATTATATATAGATTATTACTATACAACTGAGCTTAAAAACTTAATAACAGTTAATATTGTTGAGTTAACTTGTTCAATAGTAAATAGGCTAGGACAATTACCATCATAATTGTAATTCTAGATCTATATCTATAATTCATAGAATAGAAGTCATAGATCTAATGATATAGAGTAGTTTATGATAGTCAAACACAATAGGCCAAAAATTCTAAGTTTGACTTTGACAGCGCATTATTTGATAATGGTTTGACATAAAAAATGAAATATCAAAATTGTCTTTAGTTTAAGGAGAATAAGGATGACTATTTATATGTGTACCCCTAATCTATATTTGTTATTATATTTAAGGTCAAAGAGGCCATGTGTTTTCATTTAATTCAAACAAATTAATTGCCTAAATAGCCGAATCCTCTATATTCTCTCTATACTAGTCTATACTCTATATAAATATAGTCCTAGATCTATTAACTTAATTATCAATTAACTTCATTCAATGTATCAACACTAAACATTTGCCCATTTATTCTCTATTTTAAAAATATATATAAATAATATAAGATCATTAACAACATTGATGCCCAAAACTGGATGTTTGAAATAATACAAACACCCTATTATGCCTATAATGGCCTATTTTAAATTTAAGGACCAAGAGTCTATTAATTAATTTTTTTTTTTTTTGTATGGAATCAAACAGCTTGGCTTATGAATTAAATTTAATCAGCTCATAAAAACAGAATAAATATTGCCGGGCTCATTAGTATGAATTAAGACTTAACTTAGCCAACCAAAAAATATAGTCTTAACTCTCAAGACTTAACCCTAGGTCGCCTAGGCCCTAGGAAGAGGTAAAAACAACAACCTGACAAATTTGAAATTATTTATTCTTACGGATTCATGTAATGTCCGGGATAAATAAACTACTCTAGATCTAGATTTCTAGAATAGAATAGATCTACTGACTACTCTAGACTATATTGTATATAATATAATTATATGGACATAGCACTGTGGGTTGGGGGGGGGGGGGGGGCGGGAACATACCATTCCGCTGGATGGACGGTAGATTCGTGGGGCATCTTATTCTTTCCAATCCCTAGCTGCCCTACTAGCGTAGTATCAACGTACTGGTTAAACATTATATCTTATCGATAATGCATATTTTAATGAAACCAGTAAAAAAAATCTAATAAATGGATATATTACCTTGTTGTTGTTTTTTTAACATCAAATTTAATAAATCTCAGTAGCTTAGACTTGAAGCAGCAAAACATTGATAAAATGGCCGAACCCTCTCACAAATTTAGTGGTTGAACACAAAACTTTGACCTTGTCAAATTTGCATAGAACATTACTGACCTATATTTTACTCTACAGTAATGAGTGAATCATCGCAGACAATCTTGATTTGTAAAGTTTCAGACATTCCTAGAGCCACGTCCTAGCATGGCAGCGGTCGGCGGCGGGCGAGTTTGAAACCGGGACCCCTGTGACGACAGTGTGGCCGTAATGGTCATGTGACTAATTAAATTAATTATACTTGAGTCTAGACTCAAGTGAGATTCATAACAAACGAATATTCACATTTGACTAGGGTAACACCATTAGTAAAATCACTAAATTTAGAAAGCCTTCAGGACAGAAGACTCAAAAGTAAAGTAGCAATTATACATAAACACTGAACCATAATCTTCAAATACAAAAACAAAATTTAATAAAATACTCTGAAAGACACAAAAATAAAGGCACATTCCTCGTCCCATATGCTAGGACAAATTTGTACAAATACTCCTTCTTCCCTAGTGCTATTAGAGCATGGAATGGGTTGCCTGAGCTAGCCAGAAAAACCAGTGACTTGGCAGAATTTAAGTCATTGGTTAATATGCATGACTAAATGCATGACGCGTAGGACGTAATCATCTTCTTTTTTGAAGTAACGTCTGTATTATATAAGATAAGATAAGACTCTAAACAATAGTCTAGTATGATTTAACTTAATACAATAAGATCACCGTTAGACAATGACTATGAGTTTGAAAAGAAATAGATCTAGGCATATCTAGTATAGTACAATATTTCACGTGAGTAAGCAGACCCAGCAGTGACGTCTGCATCGTGACCTCCGTGACCGAGATCGTGACCTGTGTCGAGGGCAGAATCGGTGTTGTCTTCTTAACCACTTCTCTATCACTGATTGATGAATTAGAAGTTGATCAGCACAGAATAATCTTTGTAACGTGTCTTTGCGCCCCCAACTGTAATGGGCCGGGTTGGTTGATCGATGTAGATTGTATAATTTTATTATTTATTTTTCTCTAAGCCCCACAGGAGGGATTGGGGTTAAACACAAAACACCTCTTGGCTACGCTCATAGAATCTGGTGACTGATGTATGGAGTCTTAGGCCTATATTGAAGTTGGGATTTTATCGCAAATTTCGTAGGGGGTTTTAAAATCAAATCTTCCTTAGCTATGCTATTGGAATTAGGAAATTGTCGTTTTTATTTTTGGTTTTGTTTTATAGAAGAGGGGGGTTTAACTGCAAAACCCCTTTGGCTGCGCTGGGGCATGTGATGGTTTAGTATTAAAATCTCTCATAAAATAAACAAAATGAAAAAAAAAAATCAGTCGCTAAATTCCGACCACCCTCCCCCTGTTTTCATTACAAATTAATGTCTTGAAAGATTTCATTTTTAATAAATTTACCCGTTATGTTTCTTTTTCAAAAGTGCTATGCTTTTGGTAACGAAAAAGTTTAATTAGCCACCACTTTGCCAACAGTTTAAAGACAGGCCTACTCATATGTAGGCTATCTTTGACCTTCTAGTAGCCTAGGCTAAACCTTCCCCGCAAAAAAAAAAAAAACTAAAGTAAAGATAGGTAAAATAAAAGACAAGATCTTAAACAAAAGATCTTAAGCTGCACCTCTAAAGGCAATAATTTTAGAACGAAAAAAATAAATTCCATTGCACCAAAATTTTAGGCAAGAAACATTTTCGGAAAAAGAATGACAAAGTAGATTAAGTAAATGTTATACACATCTATTGGAGGAGCGGTGGTTGAGAGGTAACTGGCTTGACTTCCGAACCATGGGTGGTATGGTTCGAATCCTGGTGAAGACTGGGATTTTTTAATTTTGGGATCTTTGGACGTCTCTGAGTCCACCCAGCTGTAATGGATGTCTGACATTAGTTGGGGGAAAGTAAAGGCGGTTGGTCGTTGTGCTGGCCTCATGACACCCTTGTTAACCGTAGGCCACAGAAACAGATGGCTTTTACATCATGTGCACTATAGACCACAAGGTCTGAATGGGGAACTTTTATCACATGTATTAAATACCATTTCTGTTGGTTCTTAAAATTTTCTGTACTCCTTTATGGCTTCATACACCGAAGCTGCATTGTTTATATTCCTGAGATCGACATATCAGAAATTCAAGCTCACTTCTTTCTAGACATTTTAAGATATTAAATAGATCTCACCAGCTTTGTTCTCCATTAAAATCATTTTAATGTAGTCAAAACATTGTCAAATATTCTGATTTTATAGAAACCGTCTGTGCAATATATATCCTTCCATTGTTTTTCTTCTTTACATCAATAATAACAACGACTTCCTTGTCAATTTTATTAGTACCCGGTTGCCATTGTTTTCCAATTTTCCAAATCCTGATTACTATTCTTCATAGTCTTTTGATATTCTAATTTCGGACTTGTATGTCCACCACTTATTAAGTAACTAATTTGTTTTTCTTTTCTATAGAATTAGTTGAAAATAGTTGACAACAAAAACATACATTTCTTACTAAGTGACTAAATCATCCTCAACAGGAAGCATCAGAACCATTATTTTAATAACTTTTTCCTTGAGATAATTTACTCGCAATTTATGGAAAATTGACACACGACAAAAAGAAACTATCTCCTAAAACTTCTGAAATTACATCATCGTCTTCAGAAATCTCAATTGTTGCTTAATTAATGTTCTATTCTACAAAATTTACATATGCCTGGAGGATGTCGTCATTTGTTAAACAGTGACTATTTGGTTGGCATCCTGATATTACGATGCTAGCAACTATTTCAATAGATTCAATAAAGACCTTGTTAAAAATCAAAGCAGCGTTTATATCCATGCAGCTAAAAGTAAGGTTTTACATCTGCTTTTAATATAAAGTATGATGTAACGTTTTGGACTATTTTTTAGAATTTCATTTAAAAATTAAAATATGTTTAGCTGAAATATTTTTTAAAATATATTTAGATCTATTTATCAATTGTGAATAACATGTTCCAATGACACTTACTTTTTTTTTTTAATTGTCAGTTATTCCAAAAGTGCATTTTTTTTACTTGGGTGTCACCCCCTAACGGGTGTCACCCGGTGCAGACTGACCCCCCAGTGACGCCACTGCCTTCCAGCTCTCGACAAATCAAAATTTTCACACCTTATCTCCCCACACACACACACACTTGTAACAATTCGAAAGGGTTAGAACTAAGTAAGCAAACTCATAAGATGTGACCTCTAGACAATATAAGCATGTTGTCTTAACAAGGTACCTTTATTTAACTTACCATATGTTATGATGTTGTTTTTACTAAGGTTGCACTGGAGCCGACCGCTCCGGTCGGATATCCGACCATTTTCACTATCCGCCTTATTCGTCTCCCTGTGGATATCATGGCATGAGAGTTGGCCGGAAAAACAAAAGTAAACTTTTAGTGCCTACATTTTTTTTTATTTTGTGTGTCTTAACCTTTTCTAAGTGACACTGACCAGACATCTGTCTAACAGTGCAGAACTATCTCCAGAGGGAGAGCTGAACTTCCCCCCCCCCCCATTTATTTAGTCCATCACTTTGAATTTATAGATAGACATCTGACCCATTGAGTCGGAAGAGATTAAGCGACTTTTTAAATTTTTTTTTTTCGCAAAAGGCGTTAGCAACAAGACCAATCCAAAAGGTTCTTTTGGAGGAGACACTTCAATGCCATTATTGAGTTTATCTCCTTCTTACGTCAGAACGGTCCAATTTATCCCAAAATAAATTATCGTCCTTCCGTTGACGTCTTTTGCATGAACAGAACAGGCCCGCTACTAAACAGGAAAATGAACTACGATGTTCAAGCTCATTTTTTCAGTATCGGTCCGTCCCAACGCTTCTTAATTTAATTTGAACTCCTCTTACTTACAGAAATAGTGTATTGTATATCCAATCAGAGTGAGTTTTCGATTGCAGAAAAAAAAGCTTGGCGCTCCCTCAGACTCTCTTTCTAAGTGGATGGCGAAGTTTCATTTTTTTTTTTGGACTAAGTGGGCGTCGTTTGTAAAAGAGAGAGAGAGAGAGAGAGAGGTAGATATAGAGATGTTTTCTCTAGATATGAAATGTTGTCTGTTGCTAATTTTAATGCCCTTACAATCTTCCTGATAAGGTTCTTGTTATTTCATGCAACCTTTTCGTGTCCCTTTGTTCAGTGTCCTCTCTGCATCGGCTGTCATTTCATGGAAGAAGCGTTTCTTGCATTCTTTTTGCTCTTCTTTCAGGCTTTGGTTGGTCTGCTCGTTCAGCTCCTTCCCTTTAGGCCATATATCTGCAGACAACCATTTCCTATTCCTCCTTAGAACCTATGCGCGTGTGCTTTTCCATATCTCTTGGAGGGTACGGCAGTGTTGCTCCAGGGTTTCATCTGCCACTAGTCCAGCAAGTTTCTTCATGTAGCCTGTCTTACTGATTCAAGACAGGCATGTTGTAGACAACCATTTTTTGGCTTATGTGATGAGTTGCTAGTTTTTACAAACTCATAAAGAGCTTGCTAATTTCCATAAACATACTGAGGATGCATAAAAGGCACTATAATATGCCCGTTAGATTTCTCTCTCCACACAGTGAGTTCTAGGGTTATGTCTCCACCATAGTCAACATCGATGTCCACAGCTCTGAGGTCCCGTCAGATTTCATCTACATATCGGAGGTAAGGGACGTCCTTATATATATATATATATATATATATATATATATATATATATATATATATATATATATATATATATATATATATATATATATATATATATATATATATATATATATGGGTGGTGTGACTGCAGTTAGGCTGGGAGTGTCATTGTGTTGGTATGAAAATTTAAATATATGTTTTCTTTTTTAATGGAAAGATTGTACATTGCCACATTTTGTTTGGAGTAACTTATCAATAAGTAAATCGTTCAAAAGTATATATATATATTATTATTTACTTATTTTTTGTTTTCTATCTTTTCTATCTTCGAAAGATACGCTCGCTCCCTTTCAAAAAATCATTTCCAGTGCATTGCCTGGTATCACAATTATACTCTTTACTGCCTTTTCTTGGGTTGTATTCTACAATTTTCTATATGTTTCCTGTTAGGCCATTCAGTATATAAAATGGATCTAGATCTATACAATTTTGACAAGGCAACGTCAAGATTTTAAGAAACACAAGTGGATGCATAAACAAATGAATAGCCTGCTGTCTATATTCTTATATTGTTATTCAAATATGACTTTTAGTAGGCCTATTTTATAAAATGCAGACGTTAATTCAAGAAAGAAGACGATTACGTCCTAAGCGTGTCCCTAGGTACTATAAAGGCAAATGAACTCTTTCTCCCTCTACCTAAATCTACAACATTATTAAACAAAAAATCATTCCTAACCAAGTTATTAAAGAATAGGCAGTATAGGGCAAATGTGTACTATAACATGTTGAAAGACTCAAAAAAACAAAGATTTACTGCTGCAGGGGTAAACGACTGTATAGAAAATACGCATGTTTTTCGTATTTTCTATAACATGTTGGCATAGGTTTCATTAAAAGACATACCAAATGAAAAAAATGCAAGCCTAAATAAGGTCAATCGATTAAGTTCATTCAACAATAATATTATCGATTATTTTTGTAAATATTTTAACAACAAATTTGTATCCCAACTTAAAGATAATAAATATTAGTAAGTCATTATTTCGATATGAAGAATAATTTTAAATTGGTTTGGGTACTTTTAATCAATATTAAATTTGGCCTTCCTAAAATGACACAGTCAACTCACTGTAACCGCCCCTGTAGATTGTTCTATTCGGCCATTTTTGTTAACACTGTCAGGTAGCTTTCATGAAATTACATTAATCTCTTGTCATCATATATTTACACAAATCGTTAAACAATTTTTATGAAATTAAAATTGAATGTGATATGTTTCTTATTTATTTCTTTATATATTTAGCTTAAAATTTGCTTAGGAATGGTGTAAAGTGACATAATAAATCATGGATTCAGACTAGTACGCTTTGTTTTGGTTTCCGCGTCTCTTCCAATTAAGAGATTTAGATCTAGGCTTCTGGCTAGTTCTAGATCTACAACTAATCAAATATGAACTTACCAAATTTTATTCTAGCTCTAGATTAAAGATATCTATATTTCTGAATGTATTATTGTATAGTCTAGAAATCTAGATCTAGAATCAAATCTATGTTGGTATTGTTACGTATGTAATTGTAGTTATGTAGTATCATTAGTATGGCCGAGTATGGGGCTATAAAATTTAAAATACCTTTTTTTCTTTCCTCTCAGTTCAGATTCAGGGATGTGGCCATCGATGGATCTGTACCTCCCTAAGGCCTAACCTAATAATGCTAAGCGATTTGGTGATTGGTAGAAAGACCATATTATATGATAATATGATATAAATCTTATAATATATTGATTGAAAATTACTACACATTACAGTCTGAGTGTTAAGTAGACTATCAGTAGATGATAGATCTTGTCTAAAATCTAGATCGTCATTCTAGTCAGTGTTTATTCCAGATCTGAAATCTAAAATTAATCTGCATAATCAAACACACCTTCTTTTGTATACAATATCAAACACCTCACTGTATTTTTATCAGTCTTTATTTTGATCGTTATTACATACGGTGAAAGTATGGTGTGCTATCCATCTTTTTATACTTATACATCATATTGATCTAAATGAATTGAAGAATTTAGTTAGATGCAAGATCTTTTTTCTACTTGGCAATAAAGTTCACTGGTATGAAAGCATCCTTTTTTGACTTCATACACATGAATGGGGGTGCTTTTGGTACTATTACTATTGTATAGACCTATGATGTAGGTAGGTGAAATTCCGGAAGTTCCTGTGTCCAAAAAATTACATAAAATCTTGAAACAGAGTTTTCCTTACCCCTACATAGGTCTTTAAAACCGATTATGCCCAGTTTATGTAAAGATATTGCTAAAAAGAGTGAATTCGATTACTTTTGATGATGAACATTTTCGTCTTTGACAATTTAAAAAAAAAAAAATTTATTTAAATATTTTGCATTGAAAGTATATAAATTTTTATTTTTGCTGATAGTGATACTCATCACAGATAAGTCATACCATGTTGATTTTTTCCCTGCAAATAGTACATGTGTCTGGCTATGTCCCTACCAATTTTCAGTTCGATCTTTCGTCAACATCGTACAAACTTGAAAAAAAAAAAAATAACATTGACCTCAATGGACTTGTTTAATTTTTTTTTATAGAAGATATTGTTTGTCACCAACAAGTGAAATGTTTTCAGGCAATTTTGATCCCAATTTTTAAATATTTTATTTTCTTCCATCACAATGCCACCATTTTGTCCACACCTCTGATATTTCTTGTAGATCTAGACCCGATAATTTGTTTATTTCATCAATATTTACATTTTAAACAAGTGAAGTTCATATTTATAAGGTCAGATTTGTGAGCCAGAAATTTACTACGAATACTAGATTTACTATTATGTTTCTTATTTAATAAGTAGATCTATCGTGTACAAAACTCAATTTCAACTTTTGACCTTGGGGGTGTGTCTCGCCGGCTGAGCCAGCGACAAGCTCTCTCCTCACTTGTTCCATGTCAACCAATGTTAGGTCAAAACGCCACAAAAAAAAAACACTTTCTTACTGCTAAACATACAGTCATAATTTATACACAATTAGAAAGTTCTTTCAAAGTATTTTAATGATGTACTAACCAAAAATTGTTTTTTCAAAGATAACTTTTTTTTCACTTCCCTATATTAATGATGCATTAGTAGCTGAGCAAGATTTACATATTTGGCTTCAGGATTGAAAGGGGAACATGTAGACCTCTATAGAATATTAGTAATATTACACTTCCTTTGCTTTCCATTAACTATTTAATTTACTAATTTATTTGGTTCAATAAGAATTGAGGTATACCATCCTGTCATTTCATGATTCTAACACCCTAACCCATCCACAAAGCTTATATCAACTGTGTCTGTCTTGTAAAAAGTTTGTTCATGTTATTTCTCCAAGTGATCTAATTAACTTTTGGTAATTAATTGTTTTGTTTGGTATCACGAACAAGGAAAAAAGATTGTACTTGACTGATGTGATGGTGTAAATTTAATTAGCCCCCATTATATTTTGTAGGTCGCCGCTTTAAAGTTTGAAGCTAACAATAGATAACTATAAAACCTTATATTTTCATAATCGATTCCTTGGTATATTGGTTAGTGTATTAGCTTGGGGAGGCTTTGCCCTTGTTCAATTTTTTAATATATAATGCATTTTAAAAAAGCAATCACCCAGATACCCTCTATTTTCTCCCTCCACACCTTTCCAACTGGTCGAAACAAGTGATAGTATCATAGCGTATTGAGAAAGCTAAAAGTATGAAATAGCTCTAAACAAAAACTGTTGGTTAAAATATTGTAATTGCACAGATTTATTATTGTTAGTCTAGATCTATTACAAATTTAATTATATGACTGATTTAAACTAATCTACACTTAATATAAGCTTTTTTTTTTTTAAAATAATTTTTGTTTTTCTTGTTTATTTACCATTTTGATTAACAAAAAGAAATAATTATTAAGTCTTTAGGCTTAAAAAAATTAAAAAGTGGTGCTAAAAAGGAAAGCTTTTTAACTTTTGACCTAAAAAAAAACAAAAATAAAATATTTAAAAAAAAATTGTAAAACCCCAGGTATTTCTATGGCATTCTACTCATTGCATTGATCAAACGTATGCTGCATTTCAGTGTTCCTAAAATACAATGTCATGATTTTAACAAGTTTGAAATACATTTTCTCTTCCAGATTTCTAAATTTACAGATGCTATTGATGTGCTTTGGAATCAAGATTGTGTTTTCATACAAAGTACCAGATATATCTTGAAGGCTTCCATTTATAAGGATTTCTGAGAGATTTTAAAGACTTTATAGTGATTCTTCGTTTTCATTGTATGGTTATATTTCATGAGGACAACTTTAGATTAGATGAATATTATTTATGTTCTAACATTGTGGATATTCCTATTTGTGACAGACACTCATAGCTTCACTTAGTTGTAAATAAGTTTAAATATTTTTGTTAAAGTTGTATTACTTTGGTGAGACTATTTATTAAACACCTGCTATTACTTTAAGATAAGAAACTTTCAATAATTCATAATGGCAAAAGAGGAATTGAGACAGAATGATAATGCTAAGTAAGTATTTTTGATAATGATTAACATTTTATCTCACACTGATTAAATAGCATATCTAAGAGTTTGTGTGCATACTAGTTAATATTGCAGTAGTCTGGGTAAATTTAAATTTGTACAAAGTTGATGGGATATATCCTTGTTTGAACAACAAAATGTCCAGATTTTTATTCACATCCAACAATCTGTTAGGATGTATAATTGGTTGAAATATACCAGAAGAGAGAAAGCTCATTGTTTGGCATAGTAATTAATGTAGCACAATAAAATAAAAGAAAAAATACCTAGGTTACAGAGTAGGACTGAGTGAAAGAATTGTTATTCTAATGAATTTTAAAAAATTGCTAATATTTCTGGAAATAACCCGTTATTTGCTTTTTTTTTAATACCTAAAGTCAATAGTTTGTGTGAATTATTGTACATTTGTTAAATGTAATACATTTGGAGCATCAAAAATACAATAGATTCAAGCTACCCTAGCCTTAGAGAAAAATAATGTCTATTTATATATATTTAATAAATCTATTATATATATATGTGTATGTATATATATATAATATGCAAAATATCACTTGCTCACTGATTAATTCACTAATAGTCATGAAATCTTAAAGTAATTAGTTATTATTTGTTAGGATTTTTTTTTAAGAGAAGTGCTTAGTCTGGAAATAGTGCTGTCTTTTTGGCACAAGACATGCTAAAAGTCTCCCTCTTAAGAGGGTTCAAGTGGGGGAGTTCATGACTATGTGTGCATGCTATGTGCAACTGCCTTGTACTGGGTAAAAAGTTGATGTAAAATATATTTTGAAAGGTGAAAGTAAATAGGTCTTAATATGTATTCAAGGGAAATACGACTGACTAGATACGTTTGTTTGTGATGATAGTGGAAAACACAAGTTAATTTATTTATCAATTCTTTTTTTTTTTGTTTATAACAAGGCCTGAATTGTGCCCATCCAAAAAATCCAAACCTTTGAAATATTGACACATTTTGCCTTTGAAAAATGTGCTTATCCTGAATTTAGTAAACTCATATTGAAATTAAACTTTATAATCAACTCAATGGGCTATTTTTATATATAAAATTTTAAAAAATTATAATACGGTATTTTGTCATTTAAATTATTGCTATCAGGTTGATCTAATTAACTTTTAATTCCCACCCAGATAACAATATAAAAGAACATAAATATCTAATGGAAAGCTTTTCCCCACTAACTATTGGAAGAAAATGTCGGACATAAAGCTGCATACTTTTTTGTTTTGTTTTGTGTGAATGATAGCCAGCTTTATTACTGCTGAGCTGTGAGCTCTTTTGCAGACTGTGCCAAGGAAAAATAGTGTGCTGTTTTCTTCAGTTGTTAAGCACTGCTGTACATGGTGCTGGTTATGTTTTTGCTGAAGTGGAAGTAAGGTGGATTAGGAATGGGCATTTAAAGAGGATATGGTTTACGGTTTCATAAGGGTGGGTGCAGTGTCTACAAAGGGAAAGTTAATGTAGAATTTATTTTGTTCAGATGGCAATTTAACAGAGGTGTATGTCCTGTTCTTAGTTGGAAAATTGTAGATTGTTCTTTGCGGGGAAGTTAATACTGTCCAGTTTGTTAGGCATTTTTGTACATGGCTCTGCCTGTGTTTCATGATGCCCATTGGTTGAGCCAATAATGATGAATGATAAAAGTTCTAAAAAGTCTTTTCATCTGTGAAACAAATGAACTATTTTGAAATAATTTTGTTAGAAAGTATTAAAATATTTTTTGTATAGCAACAAAGTTTGAAATCCAATTGATTTTTATTCCAGTGAGCAAGGTTGGAAGGCTAAACTAAATGTTCCTCCTCCAGATCACAGAATCAGAACATCTGTAAGTATGTCTAGCATTTTGATCAATTGTTCCATATGACATGATGTACCGTATGTTAAACTTAGATTTTCATACTTGAGAGTTTCTCCAGTACTGGTATCAAAAAGTTTTTGGTTTTATTTCAAGTGTATTCACTTCAGCCATTGTACTTCAAGAACTTAGTAATAGAAAATGAATTGGAATAAGTAAAACAATTAGATCTATATCAACTTAATTAGGAAAAAATATTTTAAGTATTCTAGATCAAATTAGAGAACAGGCCTGCCTGCCGTTATGCAAAATCTCCCAAAAATGACAGTATGCAAATATGAAATTAATACGTCATTTCGTATCCTATTTTTTCCCCTCTCTTGACTAAGTTATGAGCGCTTATGAGGTCATGCTAAGCCGTCCTATGGAGGGGGTGGAACAGAAAAGGTGGGGTGAACAGAATATATATATATATATATATATATATTTTTGACAAAATCATCGATCGTGCAAGTGTTACACATTCTGGTGCCAAACTACGCATTTTGATCATCGGTGTTACACATTAGGACTTTTTTTGGTAGGTAGGTCTGTAGAGATAATGAGCTTAATTTATATTGTATTTCAAAAGTTTGGAGAGAATATTACTTGTATCTAGATCTAAGATTCTCAGGTATGATTTTTTTTTATTGCATTGTTTCATGTGTTACAGTGAAAGAATGTGTGACACCATGTCTTTTAATGTTTCCTGTTAATTACTATGTAGCCTTTTCCCAAGACAATTATCAGAGATACTATTAATTCCCATTGCATTTATTGCATAAAAAATTTAGTCCATTTTTGTCAAGCGTGTTTTGGGGGGGGGGGGGGGGGGGCTTTTTCTGGGACACCATGCCCTATTTTACTAAAGTTGTATAAATTTTTACAGTTTTAAAGAAAATAACTTTGTGTAAATAAATTATTGATGTTTGTAATAACAGAAACAAACTAGCAGTGATGGGAATTTTCCGAAAATTTTTGGAATTCTGAAAACTTCTGCTGATCCATTTTTCTTACTTTTCCATTTTCGGAAGAATGCGAAATAATTATAAGACTTCATTGGTTTTTGAAAATGCGCACACACAATATCTATTGACAAAGTTAAGTTGTTTTTTTTTAATCTTGTTTTCTATAGACACTAGTCCTAGATCTATAGCTAAAATCTAGAGTTAGACCTTAATTTGAATACTTTTGTTCTAGATCTAGTCTTTGAATGGGCAGCATCACAGTTGTGAGAGTGCCCGCAGGTAGATCTAGACTTGTCTAAATGCTTTGGCTTAGCCCCTGCCTGTTGTTTTGACTTGTTACGATGGCCTTGATCTTGAACCTTGCCGTCATTCATTCCCTGCTTGCCTGCCGCTCTCCGAAAGTTTTCTGAAGGAAATGGGAATAGAATAGATCCAAGGTCTAGATCTGTAGATCTAGTAGGCCTACTTTACAAAAGTGGACATTTGTGGTGGATCTAGATCTTTTGAGTCTATGTCTAGATCTATATTAGATTATAAGTATAAGGGGGAGAGAGAGTCTAGATCAAGAAGGTCATCATCTAATGAGATTTTCAATAGATAGAAATTGATAGATCTATTCGATTTAGGTCTATATAGATTTTATTGACAATGAAAGGTACCATTTAAAGGTAAATCTTTTATATCTAGAAGCAAAACAATTTACAAAAATGACTATTTATTTATCTGGGGTGCAGAATTAGAAGTATTGATAAATAAATGAAACATTTTGATAAATCATTTAATAATTTATCTGCCTTTGTCAACACTTCTATTTTGTCATTAGTATAAATTATTATGAAGTGCAAGCATATGATGAAAATATATAACCAGTTCTGCTGCTGAAACTAGTGTGATTGATATATTTTTTCTGATGCCTTACTCATAGATATTTGCCCTATGATACTACCAAAATTATTCAGGAATTATTGTTCAAAAGTCTTGTTAGCTATTGTTGTTAGACAAGCTCCTTTTTCTCTAATTGCTTAAAAGAATAAGCAAGATACCCTGGAAATTTGGGTTTTTAGGGGTCTGATTTTTCTTTTTTTTTTTTTAAATCTGGGTTATTAGTAGATTTAGATTTTGATCTAAATTTCTTTGCATTTGCTAGTTCTGATCCTGTAAGCAGCCATTTTGAATCAAAATTGGCATTGTGAGACTTTCACTTTACATTTGCATTAAGCTTTTTTTTTTTTTAGCATGTTAAAGGAATAATAATCTTTTTAAAGTTAAAAGAAAAAGATCTTTTACATTTTTCCATATTTTTTTTTTTTGGTGTTTGTTCAAAATCATTAAAATTAATAATATACCGTATTTTTTGCCGTATAAGACGCACCCAATTTTAAAGGAGGAAAATCTAGAAGAAAAAGATTCTGAACGTACCGTATTTTTCGCCGTATAAGACGCACCAACTTTCCGCCCCCCCCCCCCCCCCCCCCCAGTTTTGGGGAAGAAAAAGTGCGTCTTATACGGCGAAAAATACGGTAATCAGTAAATTGCTGTTAAATTTTTTAAAATAAAAACACAAGCTTCCAAGACTCATTTTTTAAATGCATTCATTCCTTAATGTTTTCTTTTTTCTAGAATAATATTTTTTTATTGTAACTAGAAATATTTTATGATGAAACAGCAACCTTTATATTAATTAAAACCCTGCAGTATATATTGTCAATATTAGATTATTCTAAATCAACCTCTTTGACAATCCAACTATTCTATTACAAGCTTCATCAATAATTACACCCAGACTGTGCATTAAAATGATAGACCTACTAATTACATATTTGGGTATATTGGGGATCTAAATATTCTGGCTTTGTGTAGTGTTCACCCCTCCTCCCTCCCCCCCCATTTTTTTAATTTATGGGGATTTGCAAAATTTTCATAGCTTCCTTTGATTACAACAAAGAAGAATGCAAATATTTCAATTAAACTAAGCAAGTTTTACTGTTCACTAGTTTTGTGCAAAAAACTTTAGTTGGCATGCTCTTAATTTCAGGGTTGGTGAAAAGTGTATTTTGGTTTCAGGGTTTCTATAATGCAGAAGTTGGGTTTCAGGGTTTAGTGGGGAAAAAATGGCACCCCTGAAACAAAGAGCAGATTACTGTTATTAGCTTAGATAGTGTTAAAATCCCCAATAAAGTCTGCTTCACTTTTAAGATGTTTCTCAATTTTGCCACCAACCATAACTGCAATTAATCAAGACAAATTCTCAATCCTGTCATATTTTTTTTCTTTCAATATATCATTATACATCATCCTAGAGGGTAAAAAAGTTACTTGTCATTGTAGTGTTCACAAATGAAAATAATAGAGCTATCATATCTGCCTAAAAACTATTAAAAACCTTGTTTAATGTTCATAAAAAATTATTATAGTAAAATATAAAGCAATAAAATTATTAAAATGTTTTTTTTCTTCTTACATGTAAATTTTAGGATGTGACCAACACAAAGGGTAATGAATTTGAGGATTTTTGCCTTAAAAGAGACCTATTGATGGGAATATTTGAAAAAGGATGGGAAAAGCCATCACCTATTCAGGAAGCAAGTATTCCAATAGCTCTAACAGGCCGGGATATTTTAGCACGTGCAAAAAATGGAACAGGCAAGACTGGAGCATATGCCATTCCTTGTTTGGAAAAAGTTGATGCTTCTAAAGATTTAGTACAAGGTACAGATATTGCACAAATAATTATTTAACTGTAATACAAGTTTTATTTTATGGCTGTCTTCATGATATTTAAGAATTTAACTTAAATTAAATTTTTCTTTTGTCATATTACCTTGCTTATATCAACTCTTCTTTCTGGCCAAAATATTTTACATGCTATTTTTCCATTTACCCACAATTATTCATTGTCTGTGACTACACATGAAGGAATAAAAAAAAATGGACCAGTTAATCAGTCAGTCATAATTAATTTTTTGTTTACATGTAAAAATGTACTAAAATATACTAAATTTTTACTTTAAAAGCAAGAGTAATTTATATATCATTTATAAGCAAACTTTAAATCTGAAATTTATATGTGATGCACTCTCACTCAATATAAACAAGGTTTTTAAAATGTAGTTTTTATATTTAATTTGTTTTATATTATTTTTGCAGCTCTTATCATAGTACCTACCCGAGAACTTGCCTTGCAGACTAGTCAGATTTGCATTGAACTTAGCAAACATATTGGTTGTCGTTGCATGGTAACTACTGGAGGCACAAATCTTAAAGATGATATTTTGAGGTTAACAGAACCAGGTAACTATGTAATAAGCTATGAAGATCACAAAAATGTAAATCTACATTGAGGCTTATTATTCTTTGTTTACGTTTTACATATAGAAAGATTTTCAATCAAATAGTTGTTGAGAAATCTGAGTGTTTTTAGCAAATAGAAAAATATTTGGAACTGAGAGTAAGAATTGTCCTTTTAGTTTCTCTTTTTGTATTGCAATATTTGTATTTAACAGCATAATAGAGTTAAGTCTGTAAGCTTTTGTTAAATATTTAAATTTATTACTTTTTGTTTCAGTTCATGTAATAATAGCAACTCCTGGACGCATTCTTGATTTAATGAACAAAAACTTGGTTAAAATACAGAATTGTGGAACACTTATTTTAGATGAGGTAAAATCATTTCAGTCTATTCTATTATCTATCACATCTTTTAAAATTGATATATGTAATTTTACTAATATAATTTATATTCCTTTTTTGTAGGCTGATAAGTTATTGTCTCAAGATTTCAAAGGCATGCTTGATAGTATTATTGGTCATTTACCTAAAGATAGACAAATAATGCTTTACTCGGCTACATTCCCTTTAACTGTTGAGGCTTTCATGGTAAGAATGCATTTATCTTTAACTATATGTTAAGCAGACTTTTTGTAATAGTGTGGGTGGTTGCAGTAAGTAGTGCTTGTAATATGGTAATTAATTTTGCTGAAACTTGGAGTAATAAGAATAGCTTATATAACTTAGGAAAAATTGCCAATCATGAACAACGATATTTTTGAAAATCTGTTTTAGCCCTTTCATAAAAATGCTAACTTATTAATAAATGGATGTTCACATGCTCAGTACTGCAGTTTAATTTTAGTCCCCATAGACTATCAAAAGAAATGCCTGGTGGAAAACTTGTGTTATCATATTGTTATAAGGATGCTCCATGAAATTTTAGCACATGATGAAAATACATAACCAGTTCTGCTGCTGAATAATAGTATGATTGATATATTTTTCTGATGCCTTTTTCATGGAAATATGTCCTATCAGGTAACTATTGTAAGGGCTGGAAATGATTGACACTTTGAGTTTTGATGCATTCAAATTATTCTGGAAATATTTTTCAAATATTAGTAGGATAGTTTATGTTATTATTAACAGATGTTAATTACACTCTATTGCAATAAAATGTTTGTTGTAAAATGTTTTACATGTTTCGGATGTTCCTTCAGAGTTGAAGGTAGTTTACTTCCTAGTCCTGCAGGTTTGAACCCAGGAACATCAATAAATCCAAATGACAGTCCAGCACGCAAACCGCACGACTTAAAAAAGCTTATGTTTCACATTGGCACTTTTTAAATTATGCTAATTCTGAATTTAAAAAAAAAATCAGGTTATTTTTATTTTATTTAGATCTTTCCTAGACAAGATCTAGATCTTACCTGAAGTAGTAGATTCTAAATTCTTGTAGATATAGATCTACTTCTAGACCATTATTCATTTTGCTCATTTGTATTTCACTATCCTGTTATGATTAAACTTCAATAATTTTTTATCAGAAAATATTGTATTTGGTATTGAATTGTAGGAGAATGCATGCTCTTTTTACACAACATAAATTAAAGTTTATAAATCCAAAATCCATTTAGTTTAATGGAGGAAATCAACGTTGGCATTGTCAATTAGGAGAGAAAGTTAAACCATTAGTTAAGGCAATAATAATTTATATAAAACTTTTGATTTCCAGCATTGGACATAATTAAGATACTTAAATAAATTACAGGTTGTCATAATGTTAATTTACATTATATATATCTAATATATAAGAAGCAAACTAGCATTGTTATTTAAGTAATAATGGAAGTTCTATTTATTGCGGTGCAATATATGGTTGCAAAACTTAAACTTGTAAATGTTCGTCTTTGGGGCCCATAATTCTTCCTCGTTTTCAACTTGGGTGTTCCTTATTCTAATATGTCTGTCTATATATATATGTATACTTAGTCAAACATATATAAAAATATTATGGTTATATTTTGTTATGCAATAATTCTACTACTTTTAGGTAGAGTAATATATTGAAACTGCGACAATAACCTCTAATTATCAATAAGAAACTCATCTATAGTTTTTTCTATAGATTTAGATATTTGCTTTATATCTATTAATTCTTTTTTCAGTTAAATTAAAAAATCTGAATAATCTCAGCTAAAAATAAAGAAAACTCATTTATCCTAGATAAGCCTACAGCTTTCTATATGATGAAAACATTCCAGTTCTGCTGCTGAGCTGTTTGAATGACTACCATTATCTGATCACATACATTAAAACAGTTATTAAAACACTTTTGCTTTTATTTAAGTGTGGCTTAAACCTTCAATGTCCTTGTTTCAGAAAAAACACCTGAAAACCCCTTATGAAATCAATCTCATGGAGGAGCTTACTTTAAAAGGAGTTACCCAATACTATGCCTTCGTTCAAGAAAAACAAAAGGTTCACTGTCTCAATACATTATTCTCAAAAGTAAGTTTTTATTTTAAAATAAGGCAAGCAGTAATGTTCATTTTTTTTACACTTAAAGCTTTCAAACTAAAAAATCCAAGTACTCAACATGCTGTTTTTTTTCTTTTTGTAGCTTCAAATTAACCAGTCCATCATATTCTGCAATTCTACACAACGTGTTGAGTTGCTAGCAAAAAAAATTACAGAACTAGGTTATTCTTGTTACTATATTCATGCTAAGATGAACCAACAGCATCGCAATAGAGTGTTTCATGACTTCCGAAAAGGACTCTGTAGAAACCTAGTATGCTCAGGTTAGATAATTTTCTTAATCTCATGATTCTCATTGATGCTAAGTTGACTTGATTTTACTGAAATTGACCATAAAAATTTTTAATTTCAAACTACTACTACTGTGAATATATCCCCTTTTTTTTTTTTTTTGAGGAATCAAATGAAGAATATTATTTAAATTAGATAATCACATTTCTGCTATTATTTGTGTTCAAATCTGATGGTCTAAGGTTATTTTATAGACCTATTCAACTGCTGAAAGGCTCACATTATAGGCTAGTTATGTGTTAATATGCTTTTAAACTCTTTGTCTTATAATACTAGTTTTCATGTTTTGATGCCATTATTCATTATTATTATTATTTTTTCAGTAGTAAATATTTTGTGTCAATTGGACTAATGTATCCATATTTACGCATAAAACAATAGTTGAAAATATAAGAAAAATTCAAACTATGTTAGAAATATATATTCATAATCACTGGTTATGACAGGGTTGGTAGCACTCCTAAAATCTCCTAAAAAATGAAGTCTACTAAAATTCTCAGAAAAATTGCCAGAATTCTCCTAAAATTTTGTCCACTCTCCTAAAATTTTTTAACCAATATTTAAAAAAAATTGAATTTTGCATATTTCTTGCTAAAAACTTTTTGGGGAAAAAAGCGTAATGATCGCATGACTTTACAGGCTGGCCAGTGACGCGCCTAGTTTTTACCCACTTGTGAAGCGCTACCTCGTGATTGAAAATGGCCTTGGCCCAAGCAAGCATTTCACCTGAAGGCAGTGTAGGAATGGTTGTTTCCTTTCATTGTTACAACTAAAGATGCACTAGATCTAGTTTGTAGTGACTATTGTCTATAATTAGAACAATTACCAGCCTAATGTGAAAGTACACCCCTCCGTGCCCTCCCTCACCTATAATCTTCTTGTTGTCAGAGTGACTTCGCGTGGAAAGTCCATAAACCATCTAGCTAGAAATAGTATTTAGATTTTAGTGAAGATAAATCGCACCTAACATGAAAACTTAGTGAATTTTAGTCAATTTAATGATCTTGATACAACTAATGTCTAGATTACTTTAGAAATATGCTAGATTCTAGACTTACGCTAAATCACTATAATCTAGTGAAGATAATTCGTACACAGCCGTGGAAAGTCAGTGAATTTTAGTAACTTAGATCCAGAGTCTAGATGTACTGTAGATTTAAAGAAAATATTTTGAACACAGCTGTGATAAATCCGTAAAAGTTATTTCGGTCGTAAAAGCCAGGGAACTACATAGTTGAAAATGAAATTGTGCTGGAAAAAAAACCTAATAGGTCTAATACCCCACCCCCCACCCCCCACCCAAAAGCCATTATTTAGTAAGCAAATGTCAATATAACCAGAGTTACCTACAATTATGCATCTTGCATATTTTGTACACAAATGGGCTAGAAAATATGCAAGTACGGTTTATCAAAAATACGCATTTCCCCATCTACAGGCCCCCCCCCCCCCCCCCCCCCCAAAAAAAAAAAGTAGTTTATGCTAATCCTATATAGATCAGTGCATCAATTCCTGGATATGGACTATTCTTAATTAATCTACCACAAGATAGTATCGCTTTTCTTTTTTCACGCGCTGACGCATGAAAATGTAAATGTTTAATAGATAATACTAAACTAAACAGTTCTTTTCGATGTTTCAGTTTATATGACTTCTTCAAACTGATTGGGAATTTAATTGATTGATAAGTTCTTATTCATCTAGGCTGGTTCTAGAACTAGATTTAGATCAAGAGATATTTTACGATGTCAGGCATCTATAATTGAATTTACACAAATCTAATTCTATTCTAGATCTAGGCTAAATGTGACCATGTGCTTACTATACTAATCTAAATGAAATTACATCTAATAATATATTTAGAAAACTGACTAGATCTTGGTCTAGTAGCTCAAGGCTCTGGATATCTGTAACTAGATCTACTTAAAAGCAGCAATTTCTGACATCTTATAAAGAGATTTATTGATCTCCTTATCATTTATGGAATCTAAAATAAACAAAGAGGGCGAAATTGGCCTAAATTCAAAGAATGAAATCAGGGGCATTCAAGTCTGTATTTGCAAAAGAAGATTTAATTATGCTGTCAAAAATTATTAATTCTTGATTCCTTGTGCCCTCCTTCAATACTTGTTTTTGTTTTATAATACAACTTCAAGCATCAGAAACCAGAATAAATAGCTTTATCTTAAAACAGTTATTCAGCAGACTCAATAGATCAACTTTTATATTAGAAATAAATTTAATGACTAATAAGGATGCCCTGCCTGAAAAATAAAATCTTTAAAAATGTTTGTTATTAGTGATTGTAGAGGATGCAAAGCTTTCATTGCAAACTCTGCAAAGAATGGTCTGAAAGAACTGAATTCTTTCAAAATGTGATAAAATATTTTCAGTGTATGGATAACTTTTAAAGAAATTGCATATAAACAAAACTACTTTTATAGAATTTGATGTCACTGATCAAGCTATGCAAACCATTAGATCTGGTTTTAGACTAATTTCACCTGTAACAAAAATTCCTTTTTTTTTTTTACTGAATTTTCTGTAGCGCTATTATGGGATGTGGAATACATTAGAGGCATTATGAT